>CM056945.1:44045494-44572386 GCA_029856935.1 Cyclocarya paliurus | reverse complement strand
AGGTCGGTTAATAAAAAGGGTTTTGTTACACAACTTCTTACTATTCATCCACACTCCACACTCCATATTTTTAAAAAATTTTTAATATATTTTTTTAATTTTTTTTGAATTTTTTTTTTTTTAACTATTTCAAATTTTTTATTCACTATTCATATAAAAAATATTTGATAAAATTAAAAATTAAAAAAAATGTGGAGTGTAGAGTGTGAATGAATAGTAAGAAGTTGTGAAAATTTTTTATAATAAAAATAACTAGGAGTCCAGTACCACATCATCCCGGGTGCGTAAATTTTGCGGTCTATTTAAAAAAAAAGGCCAGGCACGCTTGGAATCCACATAAAGAAACTTTCTTTTCATTGTGTACCCTATTCTTTAAAAAAAAAAAAAACTAAATTGAGACTAAACATCTTAAGATTGTATCATGTACTACATTTACTGAGTATATATATATGTTACTCAAAAAATACTAAAGAGTCCACTTCTTTGTATATATATATTTCTTTAGTCGAAACATTCAAATTTGAATAAAAACTTTGAAACTATTTTTTTCGGTGAAAATTTGTAGTAATTCTAAGGTTTGCATGACCTGTGAACATTCTAACATAGAGTTGAATAGACGCTAGCTAGGTTTGTCCGTTAGCATCACAACTAAGTAATACGTTACTACCATAGAGTTGAATGGACGCTAGCTAGGTTTGTCCGTTAGCATCACAACTAAGTAATACGTTACTACCATACTGTCAACGACTCAGCGAAGTTGACAAAATTCTTAGTACGGAGAGTGTACGATATTATAGTACTTGTATACATACTGATTAAGGACTACTTAGAGAACATCCCGCATAAAAATCATAGCAAAGATGGGCTATACTGCTTTTCACAGCCTCTCCAACAACTTGCTTCTTCGGCTTTTGTTGGTGTTCATGTCTCCGTTTCTGATTGGCACCGTCGGTTAGGACATGCCTCTCTTCATAATGTCAACCATGTGTTGAAATCAAATAAACTCTATGGTAGATTTAATAAACGGCAATTTGTTTACTCTGATTTTGAGATGGCCAAGAGCTACAATTTGTCTTTTTCTAAATCTGTTAATTGTGCCACTCAGCCTTTAGAATTGATTTTTTCATATGTATGGGGACCGAGTTCTATTATTTCCAGTTATCGTTCTTTGTACTATGCTTGTTTTTTGGATGATTGCACAAAATTTATTTGACTTTTTCCACTCAAGTAAAAATCTGATGTTGAAAATATTTTTCTTCAATTTCAAATGTACGTTGAACGCCACTTTGATACAAAACTTAAAGCTATTAAAACTGATTAGGGTGGTGAATTTTGACGCCTAAATAATTATTTTAAATCTTGTGGCATCGAACATCGGATTGCATGTGCTTATACGCATGAACAAATGGGGTTTGTTGAAAGGCGTTATCGACAAATCGTTGAAAGGTCTTGCTTTATTAGCTCACTCAAATTTTCAACAACTTTATTGGTAAGACTCTTTTCATACAGCAACCTACATTATTAACCGTTTGCCTACAAAAATCTTAACCGATCAATCTGCCTTTGAAAAGGCATACAATAAAAAACCAAATTATGGTTTTAAGTGTGTTTTTGGGTGTGCCTGCTAGCCAAACTTATGACCGTATAATCATCATAAAATTGTCATTCGCTCTAAATCTTGCATTTTTGTTGGTTATAGTCTCTCACACTAGGGTTGCAAATGCCTTTAATTATCTACAGGGAAAATATATGTATCTCGGCATGTCGTCTTTGACAAGTCATCATTCCCTTACAAAAAATCTGAGTTCTCATCCACCTGTCCAGTCCAGTCCAAAACAATTTCCCCACCATTTCTTTGCATCCTGCACATCCACTTCCACTAACTTTACAGTGGTCAGTGAAGACACAGATGTTGCAACTACTCCAGACTCGCATGTTACTTTGGATTCGTTGGCTGGTGCTATCCCACCCATCCCTAGCTTGCTTGACACATCACCAACTTCCAAGTGTATGACCACGAGATCTCCGACTAATAGGCTCAAGCCAAGAACGCCCTATGTTGGGTGCGTTAAATATCCCCGTCTGCAGGTGCTTCTTACTAAGGCTAGTCCCTTCAATGCCAAGCCTAGCTGTTTCACTGAAGCTTCAAAACATTCTCATTGAAGTGAAGCAATGCATGGTGAGTTCAATGCACTAATCTAGAATGGTACTTGGGATTTAGTTCTGTCATGGCCAGAGTATAATCTTGTTAGAAACAAATGGGTTTATCACGTTAAACGCAATGTCGATGGAAGCATTGAACATTTCGAAGCCCACCTTGTGGCAAAAGGCTTCCATCAACAGGAGGGTGTTGATTTCACTAAGACATTTAGCCCAGTGGTAAAATCGAGCACGATCCGTCCTGTAATTTCTCTTGTTGTCTCTAATAATTGGTCTATTCGATAATTGGATATTCAAAACGCTTTCTTCAAAGTTTTTTTCAAGAAAATGTTTATATGCATCAACCGCAGGGATTCCTTCATCCCGATTATCCTAACCATGTGTGTAGATTAAAAAAGAGAAAATATGCAATAATGCAGCTCAATCAGTCTACTATTAAAAAATTAATTTTTTCATGTGAGTCCATTGTTTTATTCACTTTTTTCAAAGTGATTAGGGGATGGTTGCACAAGTCATAGTTGCAAATATTTTTTATCATTAATAAAGGGGATTTTTGGTCCAATATGTATTAAAATATTATCACGAAATTCTAATTTGATTTTTTTGGTCCATCTACTAGGGACAACCAGAATGTGCAAGCAGGGTAACCGGTTGTACTTAGGAGCTTACGTGGAATAAAAAAAAAAAAAGGCAAAAAAGCAAAGAGAAAAATGTTGGAAGTAAAGCAGAGTAGATTTTAATTTTCCGGGCGAGTGGTAGAGCAAATTTTTCTTCTTTCTTCGGGTGAGAAAGACCACATTTTGAATGTAAAGCAAAGCGTACATTTTGTTTCTGTATCAAATCCTTCGCCTTTAAGACCTCTCTCTTTATTTTTCTTCTTCTGATTCTACCTTCCTGGCTTTGGTTTTCTTTCCTTGTTTTTTTCCTTAGAAATTGTGAGAAAATTAAAGAGATAGCTAGACAGGGATATAATTTTCTTTGATTATCTTGTCTGGAATATAATTTGAGGGATAATGCTAGTCCTCCCATTGGGAGCTACCGCTGGCATTTTTTTGTTTTTTGTTTTTTTTGTTTTTTTTTTACTTCATGATTAAGGAAGTGTACTTTTAATGATATTGTGATTTAAAAAAAAAAAAAACTTAAAAGTGTTAAAAAAAATACATGTAAAAAAAAGCCAAAAAAAAAAAACACTTATTTATATATACACACTTTCCGGTTATTAATAATTATTAATAGAACATTGCACAGTTAGTTAATCGACAAAACACTTATTTATTTATTAATAATAAAACAGGCCTCCTTATTATTAATCGACAAACACTTGCAACTTGTAGGTACTCCTCCAATTATTACATAATAGTTAGAAAAACGAGCTCACTCTAATGAGAAATGAGCCGTTTGATCACAATTTGGAGCTTCAACTCTACACTACAAAAAGTAATAAGCCAACCACCTATCGATCATGGCAAGACATTCCTTTGGCTTGTACTCCGGTGCTGTGTGACCCCCGCCCTGCACAAACCAAAATCACATTATTATATCTACTCTATAATAAAAGAGCTAAGAATAATACTATATCGCTCATGTATTTAATTTTATTTTCCTTATCTTAAAGAAGTGACTATTAATGATTAAAGATGCCGGGTTTTGCTACACAACCTTCTACTATTCATCCACACTCCACACTCCACATTTTTTAAAATTTTTTAATATTTTTTTTAAAAAATTTTTTGAATTTATTTTTTTTAAATATTTCAAATTTTTTATTTACTATTCATATAAAAATTATTTAATAAAAAAAATTAAAAAAAAATTTTAAAAAAAGATGGAGTGTGGAGTGTTGGGAGGTTGAGAAGATTTATTGAAAGATGCCATCCCGCGTCCACTGCCTGGCCCTACAATAACATTTCCACAATTACATTTCTGTCCTATTTTCTTTGAGTTCACATTGTGCAATTACGTTTTTGCCCTCAGTTGGACAATTTCATTGTTGTCCTCTAATCTTTGAGTCACATTATGCAATTACTATTTTGCTCTCATTTGCCTAATTACATTTTTGTCCTCTAATTCATTAGAAATACAATTAAATTTCTATTATTCTAATATTAATTCTTCATGAATAGTGGATTTTGTATAAGTTCACACTATCCCCATTTGCACAATTATGTTTTTGCCCTCATTTGCACAGTTACATTTTTGTTAATTCATCATTAAAATTTTCTATTATTCTAATATTAATTTGAATATAATAATAATAATAATAATAATAATAATAATAATAATAATAATAATAATAATAATAATGAACTTAAAAATAATTTAAACTGAAGATTTTGCCTTATTGAACTTTTGTGGAACAAATGAACAATTTAGGGTTTTTAAATATTTCTTCTTAGATTTAAAAATAATAGTACTTTTCGTATATAATATTATTTGAAAAACTAACAATTGCCTTCATATTATTTTTCATAGTAATTCATAAAAACAAATCATAGTCAATGGACTAATAATATTTTCATTTTACAAAATTCAATTATTATTTTTAGGTTCCAATTTATGCATCAATCTATAATAATATATCATATTCACTATTTTATTTTTTGTGGTAATGCATTTCATATAAATCTATTTCTAATGCATTTTTTTAAATTATTATTAAAATAATTAAAGACACTCTTAATTCTTTAAAAATTATTTTGGTAAGAACATGCTTTTGTTTTTCTAAGATAGATATTGCAATTCCAAATTTGAAGATGTAATATTATTATATTACATCTAAAAAATGAAAACATTGTCTTTAAATTTAAAGAATAATATTTTATTACAATAGGATATCATTTCAAAAAAAAAAAAATAATTGCCCTCATGATATTATTTCTCATTATAATGAATCACACTGAATGATACATTTTAAACTAATATTATTTTCATTAAAAAAAATATTGTACTTTTTTTAAAATTTCAAATGAATGATCTATTTATGCATTTTATCATTCTAATAACAATTATACCTAGTTATTTTCTGAAAAAATTACAAATAATAATAATAATAATAATAAATATTATTATTATTATTATTATTATTATTATTATTATTATTATTATTATTATTATTATTTATTATGTACATATCTAATTAGTCTCATAACAAGTGGAGCAATACATGTCCTATTATGATTTCAATATAACGAGTTCTAAATATTTGATTAGTTATGTGTTCAATAAGTTTACATTTCATGTTTCCTTCATTTTTTTCGAGTATAATAATAATCATTTATAAAATTTGTTGAATAGATTTATGATAATCTTTACAATTATCATACTTCTTGTTCTAATTGATATGCATCTTAAAATTTATATTTACTATATAAAAAATGCAATAGCACTTTCGAGATGGAATACGTGCCTTGCACGTAAACTCTTAGTATGTGCATGTGTAGATATATATATATATATATATATATTATAACAGATTTTCTTGATCATGAACACGATACAAGGAATTAGATTGTGGAGAATTCTTGCCTTTATAGTTGTGAATGTCAAACTGTACTTTTCCTCTGTATAGATCGTGACGTATCTGAAGAAAACAAAATGAAATTTACCATGCATGAGATGGTAGCGAATTAGAAAATGGAAAATCATACTGTCTAGAAAGGAACAGGATCACAAATTAAATAAGGTGGTCATGGAAGTTCACCCTGCAATTTGACCATCAACAAACCAAGGTCTCCAGTCATCCTTTATAGACAAGGCCAGTGATTCTATCCATTCTTGTGTGCCCACATATGGAATTGTCATGTCGTGATCGCCGTTACACGAAGAGAAGTTCTTCAGGTTATGAAAACTTAGAAAATTTCCACATAGAGTACTTTCTCCCAAATATTTATATATTACTCGTTAATAGGGTTATGCTAAGCTAAGCCCAAGGCAGGGGAGGGAGCTGGGCATCAGCTTGTCATGGCAATTCCGGGAATTTATTACAGTAATTCCTTGTCCGATCAATGAGTAGCGAAATTCATATATATAGAAGGTGCATACATGATAGATTTAGTACGTACGTACGTACTACCTGTAAACCAGAGCTCGGAGATCTTTCTTGGTGAGATTTCGGTGATAATCAATACTCGTTATGACATTCTTTGTATATGCCAAGCTCTTATTGCATCTCTCCCAGTCTGTTTTGGTTCCCTGATCAATCACAGGATAGCTTAAACGTATTTACTGAAACCTTAATGTATTTAAATTCTATAGCAACTAGAAGTACCATATATATATGTACGTACTAATTAAATACCTCTCGAACGTGGAGAGCTTTTTGCACCGTTTTATCATTCGCCCAAACATAAGAGTATAGATAGTTATAGCTCTGGAAATAATAAATAGGCAGTATGATTATAAAATAGATAAAGCATAGCATCTCATTTCGTCTCATCTCAGAGAGTAGAAATTGTGTGTGAGAGAGAGAGATACCCGACACCATGGTTCAGGAACTTGATCTGGTGCTGAATGGAGTATATCTATGAAATTATCATCGAGATGGACGCTCAAACTCCAGAGATTATTTGGCTTTGGGGAGAATGCAGCGCAATTTGGTTCCAATATTTGGCAAATATATATATCATCTAAGCACTAAAAATTCCATAGGTACATAAATTATTATTCATTGCCCGATCAAACAAATTGACAACATGACTTGTGTAATCCAGAATTAATGTTCTTAATTAATCCTAGCTACTCACCTCATTGACCTCTCGAAGATCTTCTACACATTGTGTATTGTTTGGATCCGGATTTATATATCTTCCTTGGCAGTTTCTTTTAGTTGACTATAAGCACACAGATAATTAAAAAAAATTACATATTTTTACTGCAATGAGATCATGATATTTTTCTTTGTAGCCAAATATGGAATGAATTACAAGAGATCAGTATCGATATTTGTGCAAAATTAGCAACAAATATATTGGAATAGATTTATATTATCTGCATAAATGTTGAATATACTGTATCAAGCAAAATAAGGTTGAGGAAAATAACTAATTTACTTTTAGTTACTATACAAATGTGCAATATCTACTGATCTTTTAACCAAAGGTCTGTGGCCTGATTGACATACACTCACAGCCTCCAAAATAGAGGTCTTAATTAAGTTCGAAACCCCGTCCCTAAATGTATATAAAAAAAATATCATAAATATTTTCTATTTTTTATTTTATTTTTTGTAATACAAACATTGTCTTTTCCACCTTGGACGGCGAGGAGCGCATGATGTGCGGCCCTTTCCGCCTGTTTGTGTACAGCTTTATTTATATTATATGGAAGGGGTAAAAATAGAATGAGAGTGGAGTATTATATTGTGTGTGTATATATATATATATATATAGTATTTTATTAACAACTATATCTATATAGTCCTTCAGGTAGAAAAATATTACCAAAAGCATTCATTGGCGAACTAAAGAGTACTCCACCTGATAAAGTCTATCGGATATAAGTGCTGTTCGGTGAGCGAATTTTACTCTTGCATTCCAGTCCCAAATCTCATATGTTACTGGGTTACCAAGCACTAAACCCTGTGTCAAATTTTCCAAACTATAAGTCCAACAATATTGACGAAAAAAAAGATTAATTACAAACACGAAAAGAATACAGTGCAATCCAAATGACTATACGTATTATTATATATAGAGAGTGCTGTAAGTACGTACTTTGAGATTCAATGGTGGCGAATGTCCAATCTCGTTACCTACAACATGCACATGAAGACGAGTACGTAATCATGCCGCAGCAACTAACATAGAAAGATCGATCATCTGAATAATGATCTGTTTTGGTTATTTGTACATCGGAGACGAATTCTTTCTTCCAAATAATGACGAAAACGAAAAAGGAAATTTGTGCGATCATGCTACCATATTTTTCTTAGAGTGAAATTGAGAAATTAATTTACCGTTTAAAACTTCTTGAACGATGATTGGGACGGTTTTCCCAGAATAAGAATCGCCGGCAATATAGAGCGGATTGAAGAGAAACGTGGGATGAGCCATGAGCCACTGCATGCAGCAATATGATATAATAAATACAAATTAGTCGTCTCAAGTAACGTCTTATAAGTATATATGCATGAGTAGTACTAGTTATCCTAAAATATTACAAGCTACTGCTGATCATCATGGGGCCGTAGATTACATCTACGGTGATCGTTGAGATCCTCTAATTTTCTGCCAAATGCATGTATATAATATATACCTTGAGATTAAACCCCAGCCCTTAATTGGTAAATTAATCCGAGTCCGCTCACCTTTCTTAGAAATTCATAGGTTTGTGCTGTTGACGATGTATCGTTGCTGTTGTATGCTTCCCAAGTTGTTGCATATGAGAATCCAGTACCAACCGGTGCATCCAAAAATATTATGTTCGCAATCTAAAATTTCGACCCAAATTACTCCAATCATAAAATGTTTTACGTTCTAGTTTACACATCAAATAATATATCTTACTTTTGTCCACGAGTACGGGTTCAATTCCAACGTTGGTTTGTTCCCACTAGAGTTTGCATAGTCGAAAGTGAAAGGACCTACACACACGAATGCCAAATCATAGAGTCAATGAATTAGCAAAAATTAGTAGTCCACAACACACTTTGATTAGGGTCTACCCAAGTTTATATTTGAATTTGTCAAGAGTCTGATAACCTTATGACATATAACCTTATTCTCCAAATGGAAAACTTGAGTTCGTACCCTCCACCTTAGCCCCTAGCTTATAAAAAAACAAAAAATTATGTTTGAATTTAAGACTCTCGAGTAGGAAATAGATAGATACAAGAAGTAGATCTTACAATATATGCATTGTAAAGTTTACTTGACGTGTGTATCTCTCTTTCTATTAAAATTTTTCAAGTACTAATAAAAAGGTAAGCGGATAAATTTCCAGCACACCAAACAGAAAATAGTAACTAATGTTAAAACTAAAAATAATCACATATTATTCAAAATAAAACAGCCTCCATGTGGTTGAGGCACGGACAAATACACCAAAGAAAAAACGGAACAAGCCATTAATCGTTTTAATATTAATGTTATCCGACCCTTCTTAACTTTGGCTTCAACAACCATACTCTTATCCGTTGTCCTCATAGCATTCCCATTAGATTCTCTGTAAAATTCTCTATAATTTTGCTAAAAAGTGAATTTCTTAAAAAAAATTTTAAATTTTACTCATCTTTCAAAAACCTTCTACATCTCATTTCCTATTCTATTAAAATAATATTTCTCTATTATTTCTTTATTACTTTTTTCTCTCACTTCTATTTGCAAATTTAACTATTTCTTTTTTTATACTTTGAACTATTACTCTAGGGAATATTTTAAATAAAAATTTAAATTATTTTTAATATTTAAAAATTATTATTTTTATATTTTCGTAGTTATTTAAATTATTTTTAAAACAATAATAAATATGAGTATGAGAGAAAGTGTAAATAATTAAAAGAAAAATTAATTTAATTGAAATAAATAAAATATTAATAAAAGTGATTTAAGGGATGAATAATAGTTTCTCAAATATAGAGAACCACTATTCATTTTTTAAAACTCTTTCTTAAAATAAAATTTCGAATGGAGGGAAATTTTGAGAGCATTCTCAAAATTTTCTTCAAATTATAGAAAAAAAGAAGTTACCGAGAATCTAATGAGAATTCTCTCATTTCAAGAAAAAAGCTAATAAAGGAACGATCTTGTGTCATAAATATTATTTGTTTTCCCTCTCTGTGTAATGTACCCAATTTATCCCTTCCAAGTGGGTGGGGCCGCGGCGCACCAACATTCGTGCAAAAAAATCTTCTAAGTATTATGCTAGTTAAATTAATTATTCTTAATTATAGGGTGCGAAACACGTTCTGAGGAAAGGTGGAGCCGGCCATGAAACCGAAAATTATTATTAAGCTGAGGAAGAGTTTTTCAGCCATGATTTGTAAAAATTAAATAACAGAGAGAGACAGAGATGGCTACAAGGGAGAAATATATTATACCAATTTCAAATAAAAGGCCCGAGAGACCGGAACAACCAGGACCACCGGTGAGCCAAAGCACAAGAGGGTCGTCTTTGGGATTCCTTCGGACTCGATGAAGTAATAAAACAGCTGCACCTCGTCTAACTCTCCAACGCCAATGTACCTTCGTCTCATGTAAAACCAGAACCATATAATTAAACTGATCTCTCTCTCTCTCTCTCTCTCTCTCTCCATAATATATAGAATGCAATAATGCAACATGTGTACACACTGACCCAGTTTCGAGTTTGAAGGGAAGCTTGCCAGGGAAACCTGGAAGAGTGTCGATGATGGACTGCGACTCAACCGAGTTGGAGATCAGGAGCAATATATGAACAAGTACTACTACAGACGGCAACCACATTGTGAGATTACTACGTACTGCTGCTACAACGTCTCAATATATAGATTCCAGAGGTGGTACTGAAGGTGCCCTGCAGTCTGCACATAACCAACTTTCTCTCGCTAGCTAATAATCAAGCTAGTCATGTGCTATGTACCATCATCCCCGGCCCCAATATACACACACACACACAAGGCTGCCTTGCTAACTTGATTGGTACTGTTCAATGTGTTCGTCGAAGGTACCGATATCATTAATGGCATTTGAATTTGTACGTGTAGCTCGTGGGAAATGATGTAGAAAGAGAAGGTGACGGTGTCTTGACAGGTAGGTTTAAAAACTGGTAGCTAGTTAGCATCCGAGTTCGTATAGTGTATACACCAAGTTACCAGCGAGTCAGCGACCAATCGCTAAGATTTGCATACGGAAGCTTTGAACAGAATTTAATTTAACTTGTAATTTTGAGTGATAAATGTAACTTCTTTTAAAAATGATGTCTATTTTTCTTTTTTTTTACTACTTAATTTTTATTAGGGAAAAATACGTAGATCATATGAAAATACAAATGATATAACGTTCAAATTAAGTTATTTATTGTGTAATTGTAACACTTAGGTCCACTGCCAAGTTGTTTTCAAAAATTTTGAATTTTTATGTGCGAAAAGCTTATTTGAGTTTTTAAATAGTCTTTTTATTTTAAATAGACTACGACCCTAAAATCGTTGTTTTGGTGTATTATAATTTTTCTGTGGGTTAGATATTTAGTTTTTTTTTTTTTTAAAAAGGAAGATCCTTTTATGGGTCAAGATAATTTTTAAACAAGTTGAATTTTTTTTATTTGTGTCGATGTCCAAAATTTAGAAAAGAACCTTTTATAAATTTTCTTCGCTTTTCAAACCGTGGGCCCAAAACCTTGCACCAAAACCCAATCCATGAGAATCAAATTTCTAGACTCCACTGTCCACAACATGCACGTCCGTTTCCTTTGCATGCACGTCTATCCCTTTAGGGTTTTACCCTCACCTCTTTATAACCAGATGTCTTTTCTTCTTGCATATGAAAAACTGCCCAAGCATTGTTCTGCCATCAGCCAAACTCTCCAGAGCATCTACAAAGCCTTTAGCTGCCGCAAACCACCCACGGCGTTAGACCTTGCCTGCAGCCTAGTTGCGTGACCTCACCATCACAAAAACAAACCCACGCCCGTGTGCTCTCAGTCGAACGGAAACCGCCCAGCCTCCATCTCCCTAAGCCACCAAACCCACGAAATTGCACTCTCTTGGCCTCCCCGTAGCCCACAGCCTTCGTTTCGTCCATTAGCCTCGCCACCCCGAAGCAAAACCAACCATTGCAAGCCTCCACCGAAATAAGCCAACCTACTCTGTTTTTGCACCAAGAAACAGAGCACTTCCATGGCCTGACATTTTTTCTCCCAAGCACGTGTTCAGCCACCATTCTCGACGGAAACAACCACAACCTGGTCTTAATACACCTTGCACACCTTGCTACACTACCGCCGCCTCAAACCACCCTCCCTCTCGGTAGCATATCTCTCCCGCACGTCGTGACCCTCTCTTTCTCCCTCTCTCTTCATGTTTCTCTGTCGGTCATCACCCACTCCCCTTTTCAGTGCGCCGCTGTCGAGACAGCCGCCGTCCACCGCAACCCAGCTCTGCCGTGGCCTCCTTCCCTCATGGTGAGCCTCCATCTCATGACTCGGGTCTATGTTTACTTCCCTGCAACCAAAAAGAAAAAGAAAACATGGCTTATTGAGTTTTTACGTAAAGCTTAGTTGTTATTACAGTTTTATCCTGTTAATTACAACAAGTTTTTTTTTTTTATGTTATTTTTGTAACCATGGGTTTGTTTACAGAATCAGTATATTATTTTTAGTGGGTCTAATACCACTTTATACTAGTACCAAAAATCTTTTCATAGAAATATTTTTTTCATATTTAACGTTTTAGTAAGAGAAATTAAGTGGATATTGATAGATTTGAAAAAATGATGGTATTTTAGGAATTATGGAAATTTTAGGTTTTGAGAAATTACATTTGGTTGATTTCAAGTTTAAATATCGAAATACGTGATTAATAAGAAATTTATAGAAATACGTGACTATTTTATAGGTGAAGATCAATTTTTGTTCAGTACTACAGTGGAGAATTTCTGAAAAGCTAATAAGTCCAAGTAAGCAAGGTTTCTATGCTAGACTTTGCATAAAATAAAATGAACTGAGGTCTCTCTTGGAAAATATTCATGCTTTGTTATGAAAAGAAATCTGAAACGACTTCAGTTATTTGTTTATGCATGATTCATGAAATTTTATATAAGAATAAAGTATTTTCTAGCATGACTGGTGCAGATATGAGCTTATTTCTGGCATTTTGTTTCTGACATGAGTAAGTAATTTTGTACATAAATTATATTTTGTGATCTGATTCTGTTTTGTTCTGAAAATATTTTGTACTATGATATGATATGATGTGATTTTTGAAAATTTTTTGCATGATATTCTGAATCGGGGTTTGGTTTATGGATGGTGATCTGTTTGACCTACCACGGGTGCTAATAGTGGTTTCTGTTTGGGTTGGTACCAACTGTTCTGTTTTTTAAAGTGATTTTTCTGGTGGTCTTTCCTGTGTGCACACTCGGGGCTCCGAGAATAAATAAGGGGAAGATTCACATTCTTTTTCTGCTCGGTTAGCTACAGAGGTTTGCACAACCCTACCACGGGGTTTAAACATGGCCTCTGATGTGATATAATATTCTGGTATGATGGTGGTCAGTTATGCTATGCCAAAAGACTTTGAATAAGAATATTTTTCTGAAATTTTTGCTCTGATATTTTTGATAACATGTTCTGATTCTGCATTCTGAAAGTAAAAGTATTTTTATTCTTCATTTTGAACTCTATAAATGCTCATATTTGCACACTAGTATATGTTCTTTGCTTACTGAGTTGTTGATAACTCACCCCTTATCTCCAAATATTTTTCAGATATTTTGAATAGTTCAGTGAAGGATCATGATTATGGAGCATGGTCAAGATGAATATTTAAGCATAGTGGATTACTCATAAAAGATTTATGAGAATAGACGGATCTTTTTAAGAGATTTTGTTGTATTCTGATGACTTTATATTTTGGAGTCTATATATATTGATGAAATGAGAGTTTTAAGTTACAAGGAGTAACTCTCCGACCCCTCCGGGACCGGGGCATTACAGTAATGATGTGAGAAAATGAATAGAATGTGTTATATTTATGGATGAGTAAGGGTTGATATAAGCTTGGGATAGCTTAGGAAATTATTGATAGTTGACTTTTTGTGGTCTCAGTTCTTTAAGTCCAAATATGTAAAGGATGAGCATATTTCTCTTGCTAATCCTAATAAAGAGTCTCGGTTTTGGAAGATGTTGATAAGATGCATCTCGGATATCTTTGAACATTCAAAATGGAAGCCAAATGAGGGTGAGATTTCTTTTTCGTTTGATAAATGGTTGGTGGAGGAAATTGTTGTAGCTAGCTTTCCAGTTATTGTGCCTCGATTGAAACTGAAAGAATGTTGGTTGGATGATGGTTGGGATTTGGATCTCTTATATCGGTTGGTTGGTCCTCAAAAAGTTCAAGATATTGTTAACTCTATGTGTGGGCAAAAGAAGGGGCAAGTCGGTTGGTTTGGTTGGCCAAGGAGGATGGAAATTTCACTACTAAGGGTGCTTGGGAATGCATAAGGGTAAGAGTTTCTAAAATCAGATGGGCTAGTTGGGTTTGGCTTCCATGCCTTCTAAAGAAGATGATTATCACTATGTGGAAGTATTTTAATAATGCCCTTAGTTTGGATTATAGATTAAGAAGAATTGGTATTCCCATTGTTTCTAAGTGTAATTGTTGTGGAGCAGGGGCCTACGAAGATTTGAATCATGTTTTAGCCGCGGGAGAGGTGGCTAAGGCCGTTTGGAGGAATGTGCTATTCAGGCGAGCATGTTGAGATCTGATTTTGGTACATGGAAAGAGACAATGCATGCATGGTTAAATAGAGCTTCAAAGAATCCACGAAAGGGTTTCTAATTGGCATAATTCCTGCTATAGTAGCTTGGCATCTCTGGCTTCAGCAGTGTAGAGTTAGGATGGAAGGAAAAACTGAATTAGTGGAGGAGACTTGGCGTAGCATTAAGTTCTGGATTGCTAAACTAAGTGAGAAGCTTCGAGTATCCCAACCTTTTTCTTTGCAAGATGATAGAATCCTAGCTGACTTGAATATCCAACCGAGAATCAAAAGTAGAAAACGTATGCAGGTTGTCCACTGGAATTGATCGAAACAGGGATGGATTAAATTGAATGTTGATGGAAGTAGTTGAGGAAATCTGGGAAAAGCAGGTGTAGGAGTAATTTTACGGGATGCTGTTGGTAATATGATTCAAGCTTTCTCTTCTCTGCTTGAACACGGGATGGACAATTATGCAGAGTTTCTGGCACTGATACTGGGGGTGCGACTTATTTGCCAACAAGGTTTGAATAAGGTGGAAATAGAGATGGATTCCATGATTGTAGTCAACTGGTTTGAAATGGCTAAGTGTCCTATTTGGTACCTCGAGGATTATTGAGAGGAACCTAAGGGATTTTTAGAGGTAAGTGTTTTACGGTTTCTCATATCTATAGACACGGTTTCTTAAAGGTTCTAATTTATCTATGTTGGGACTCAGTTTTGATGTATTTTTTTAGTGTTTTGGATGTTTTGTAGTTGTTGGCATTTTTGTTTCCGCGGCTGCTCCACCATAAGTGATGTTCAATAAAATTCAGGAGGTGCTGCCCTCCTTTTATTAAAAAAAAGAAAAAAAGAAAAAAGAAAAAAAAAGAAGCTTAGGATAGGTAAGCTGTCTGGTACAACGTTTTTTGAAAAAATTTGGCCTTCACCACAAAAAAATGATTATTTTTTTTTAAAATGAGATCGATATCTTTAAAAATAAAAATAAAAAATTACACAACCCAAACCGTACATGTAAACATTTCATATGTACGGTACATATATTTGATGGGCCTCATGAATATTTGAAGATTAGTTAAATATATGGTGGTTCCATGCACAATTGAAGTCCAATTAATCCCGTTCTTTCTGAGGAAACAAATACAGCAGAGCCCTGCAGCTGTGGCTTTCAAGGCAATTTAAAACACGTGATAAGTGATTAAATAACAAATAATCCCCAACATAATTTACGACCACTAAGTGATAAGCCTTGTAAACAACGTTTCTTAACTTATGACGTAATGATCGTTAATTTAATAGCAAAACAGACAATATCCAATTCGCAGGGAAAACGGCCCAAATCTATTGGTTTTCAGTGAATGGAAGCCTGCACGTACGTTATTTACTAGAAAAGCTCTTATGTTTGAATCGCATGTTGCAACATGTTTATTTTCGAGCAGTCCATGGTTGTTTACTGTCTTCTGGTTGCCTAATGCCAGGCTTGCACTCGTAAGAAAGATCACAACCACTCATCTCTATCTCCCTCTCTTCCTCGGCGGCGGCGTGTATGCTTTTCTCCATCTAGCAGGCTTCAATAAGGGGAGGAGATCAGGGAGTGCCGGGTTGCAACTGAACAAAAAGGTACCAAAGTGCAAAAGTATTATTATATGTATGACTACAGTCAACATCTTTATTGAGGTAGTTGTATCTAGATTTTGAGAATGTAAAGTAATCAGAGAAAACCTCTATTGTAAAAATAGTAACAATTCCTTGACGTCTCCTTATTGTTTCATACGTTGGTAAGTACTTGAATTAAAAGTTAGGCTACTAATAGCGAGTTAAAGTGGGACAGCCCAAAATAGGTCAACCCAAGACAGACGAAACCCAAAGTTTATAGTTGATGTAGGTGGGTGCGTGGTTTCAAATTTTGGACCGTGTGCATGGTTTCAAACTGAATTAAGCTATTGGGCTGAAATGAGGAGTGGCGTCATCCTTCCCCATGTACGCGGAACCAAGTGTTACTGGTTCTAAACCAAAATTTTTTGATAGATTCTGAAATCAATTAGTTTATTGATAAAGACGAAATCTACTAAAAAACATTAGGAGGAGTGCTCTTAATTTATATCACTCACTTTGCTTTCTTGACATGTCACCACTATCGAGCCAACTGTCAGGTTTAGCTTCACTCGAACTGTAGGGTTGAGCTTCACTTGAATTCTCGGGTTGAGTCTTGCTCCAGCCAACTATTGAGCACTACTCAAGCAAGCTCTTTGCCTGCGCTTCACTTGAGCGTCATGTCAAGTGAGAGTTGACGAAACTCTCTGCTTGACGTCTTCTCAACTAACAACTAGGCTCCACATAACCTAATACACTTCTCTAATGGTTTCCTTGAGACCAAATTAGGTCCTTATAGCTCATAAATTACCATAATATGTGTAAGAGGGTTTTTCCCCTATAGGCCCTTGAATCAAGCCCACGAAGAACCGCTAGGGAGGCAAGTCCCAGGACCTAACCTAGCCCTACAACCCTCCTTTAAAGGAAGTCAGTGGGCCCTTGGTAGGGTATTTGGCCCATAGGCATAACTCACCCATGAAGCAACTCCCTAAAGGGGAAAGTGGACGGTCGGGGCAGATGAGACTTGTCGCCCCGACACCATCCTGATGACAAGCTATCCTTTGGAACCTGCACTAGCAGGAAGGCGGGAAATATGGAAAACTTGTGATTTCCTGGAAACAAGCATAGGAAAGCCTAGCAAAGAACGCTTTTGGGTAAAGTAAGTCAGGGAGCCACTTCGTATTAATGACTCCACTCCTTGGACTCCACGCTGCATTAATGAATTTTGACCAAATGAACAATAGACAAAACATGAGCCCTTCAAAGTCAGGGATGAGTTATCCCCACCAGAAACCTAGTATAAAAGTTGATCCCTAGGTACAAAAGTTATATTTGGTTGCTTGAAACTTAGGCACAAACTATTAAGGAGATATACTGACTTTAGCATTAGAGACTCTTTAGCTACCACCAATACTTGCATTCTCCGTGTTTGCTTGAGTGTGCAGGTGACAGCTTGAAGACCAGAGTTTTTGGAACCTAGTCTAAAGGCGCGTAAAACACGACGTTCACAATATGTTTACTGGACAATGATTGGAACAACAATGTGCCCTTAATACAAAGGAGCTTTCAACGTTTATGCATGTAGATAGATGTTACCCTATTTACCTTTAGAACATTGTACAACCTTTTACAATACAGCTAGCCATTTATTGACAAAACACATCTAGCTTGTAGGTTCTCCAACTATATATTACATCAATAAAATAAGCTAATTGGAAAGAGAATTAGCTATTTGGTAATATGTGCTACAAGAAGTAGTAAGAAAACCATCTATCAATCATGGCGAGACATTCCTTAGGCTTGTACTCTGGTGCAGTGTGACCCCCACCCTGCAGCACAAACCAAAATGACACTACATTTATATATAATAGTTTCGTTTGACTACGATATATATGGGGAATTATTTTGCCGGAGCGCGAAGAATGCTTGCCTTTATAGTTGTGAATGTCAAGCTGTACTTTTTCTCTGTAAAGATGGTGACGTATCTGAAGAAAACAAAATGAAATTCACAATGCACGAAAAGGTAGCAAATTTAGAAAATGGAAAATCGAACAGTCTAGAAAGGAGCATGATCACAAATTAAACAAGGTGGTCATGGAAGTTCACCCTGCGATTTGACCGTCAACAAACCAAGGTCTCCAGTCATCCTTTATAGACAAGTCTAGCGTTTCTATCCAGTCTTCAGTGCCCACATATGGAATCCCCATGTCGTGATCACCGCTACACGAACAGAAGTTCTTCAAGTTAGGAAAGGTTAGAAAATTTTGAAAGAGAGTCTTTGCCATATATATTTCGATAAGCATTCCACATCACTCGTCAATCGGTTTATGCTGTCACCCCAAGCCAAAGGTAGGGGAGGAAGGGCAAAAGCTTAATTAGCTTGGCAATTCTAGGAATTTATTGCATGCAGTTCCTTGTTCGATCGATAAGTACGAGTTGCGAAATTCTCATAAAAGAGGCATACATATAGTAGTAGTACTACCTGTAAACCAGAGCTCGGAGATCTTTCTTGGTGAGGTTTCGGTGGTAATCAATACTCGTTATGACATTCTCTGTATAAGCTAAGCTCTTATTGCATCTCTCCCAATCTGTTTTGGTTCCCTGAACACCAACTTAAAAAGTACTCCCTGAAATTGATGTAATCATGAATTCAAATTCTATTTCGACTCAGAGTACCATACGTACCTCACGGATGTGGAGAGCCTCTCGCACTGTTTTATCATTCGCCCAAACGTAGGAGTACAGATAGTTATCATTCTGGAAATAATATAGAAATAGGTTGTATGATTATAAAATAGTCATAATATAGTTGAATTTCGTGTTGGAGAGAGAGAGATCTATGTACCCGACACCATAGCCCTGGAACTTGAGCTGTTGAGGTGTGTATGTCTATGAAGTTGTCACCGAGAACGCTCCATTCCCGAAGTTTATTTGGGTTTGGGGACTCTGTAGCGCAATTTGGTTCCAATATTTGGTTAAGAAATATTTGGGAGGTGCACTACAAATTCCATCGATCGGTAAATTAGTATGCATTAATAATGCCCAATTAGTGCATGAAACTAGACATACAGGCAACATGACTTGTGTAATCCAGAATTGTTAATCTTAATCCAACTCACCTCTTCGACTACTTGAAGATCTTCTATGCACTTTGCATTGCTTGGATCTGGATATATATATTCTCCTTTGCAGTTTCTTTTCGTTGACTATAAGCACAGATATATATAGAAGACATTACATATCTAGGAGTAGAGGATACGACCCTTTACCCGTCCATGCGTTACTTTTTTACTCTACGTCAAGTTTAATTAATATTAAATATAATTAATTGGCTCGTAAATTAAGAGTATCGATTTGAAAAAATTGAATTATTTATTATATTTTATATAAAAATTTTAAAAAGTTGTTGATGAGATGATATAAAATGAAACACTTTTTAAATCCAAACGAAGACCTAAAACTAACAAAATATGCAGGAGGAAACGTATGCATGTCAACGAGAACTTAACTAATAATTAAGGAGCATTTGATCACCTCATAAAGTCTATCGGATATGAGTGCCATCCGGTGAGCATATTTTAGTCTTGCATCCAGGTCAAAAACTTTATGTGTAAGTGGGTTACCTAGCACCAAACCCTGTGTCCATTTCTCAAAACTATTAGTCCAACAATTATCATGAAAGAGAAAAAATAAAAGACAAAAAAGCATTGAATTCAAGATCAGCTAGAAGTACGTACTTTGAGAATCAATGGTGGCAAATGTCCAATTTCGTTACCTAGATCATGATCATAAGAAGAGAAAATCACGCCACAACAATTAGCGTAGAAATTAAAGAATTAGATATATAATAATTATATGATCTCTTATGTTGAATAATCTGTTTTTTGTTTTTTGTATATGCATGTCATGGATCAGATCAGATCGTGATGATCATGAGTTCTTTCTAATACAATACCAAGTTTCTATTATTTCTTCAGGATAAAAAATGAAATGTGACAAGATGATAATCCAATTTGCTAAATTAATCTCATAACCCTGTTAATATATTTTTCAAAAAATCAATTAATTAAATGGAGAAGAAAATATATATACCATTTAACACTTCTTGAGCAATGATCGGGACGGGTATGCCGGAATAAGAATCGCCGGCAATATAGAGGGGATTTGAGAGAAACGTAGAATGAGTCAAAAGCCACTGCATGCACCGTGATAATATATATAACATATAGATCATACAAGTAATTAGTCTCACGTAAGGTAAATTAATATGTATGAGTATGTATGGGATTCTTATCTTAATTTTTTGCCAAATATAAAGCATCTTCGAATTAAACCCTTTTGGTTAATTAATCGGAGTACTCTGCTCGCCTTTCTTAGAAATTCATATGTTTGTGCCGCTGATGATGTATCGCTGACGTTGTATGCCTCCCAAGTTGTTGCATATGAGAATCCAGTACCGACAGGTGAATCCAAAAATATTATGTTTGCAACCTAAAACATCATCGATCCAATTAATTACTAACTCAATTAGAAAATGTTGCGTACTAGCTAGTTTAAACTTTACACAACAAATTAATAATTAAATCACTTACTTTTGTCCACGAGTAGGGGTTCAATTCCAGTGTTGGTTTGTTCCCACTAGAATTTGCATAGTTGAAAGATAAAGGACCTATACAAGAATGTTATAAAGTTATTATGATAAGGTCGGTTAATAAAAATAGGAGTCCACGGCCACATCATCTCAGGTGCGTAAATTCTGCGGTCCATTTAAAAAATAAAAAATTTTCACAATTTTTTATTATTTACCTACACTCTATACTCTATATTTTTTTTAATTTTTTTTATCAAATATTTTTTATATAAATAGTAAGTAAAAATTTTGAAATAGTTTAAACAAAATAAACTCAAAAAAATTTTTGAAAAAAATTTTAAAAAATATAAAATATAGAGTGTAAATAAATAATAAGAGATTGTATAACAAATTCCTTTAAAAAATTGTAGTAATTCTAAACAGGTTTGCATGACCTGTGAACATCCTAGCTAACATGGAGTTGAATGGAAGCTTGCTAGGTTTGTCCGTTAGCGTCACAACTAAGCCATACGTTACTACCATACTGTAAACGACTCAACGAAAATTCTTATAGTTTGGAGATTTTACGATATATGTTGCTAGGAAAAATCTGCTTGGCATCCGGTTTTCTTTCCTACGCCGCACACTCGTGGCAAATCCGGTCTGAGCCGGCATGGACTTCCACGTCACCTGTCTCACCAGCAGACGAAAACCATCCTTTCCACATGTACGAAAATTTGATTTCTCATTGCCCCCTCCACTCTACCGATCTATCTCTCTCTCTCTCTTGGAAGATAAACTACCGGAAAACTGGGATCTTAGCCATCGACTAAGAAAATTTGAGAAACTGTCTCTAGACTTTTGGTTGGTTGCTGAGAAAAATTGAGAGAAATAAAAACAAAGGCCAACACTGAAGCTAAACGACTAGTAAACTGGATCTTTTCCGGCGACAAAGATTTGTTTGAGATATGCTCTGCCCGACGAACCTGCACAAATCACAATTTGCCCATGCCCATGCTGGTGTGAAAGAATTTTGTTTGTTTGTCTGTGCATTTTGCATTAAAAGTTTAAAAAAGAAAAAAAACCATGCTGGCAAATCCGTACCATGTGTGTGGTGTAGCCGGGCTGCCGTATAGATTCTTTCTTTAATTATTTAACAATACAATTAATATTATTTTAAAGTTACTAGATAAGAAACTTCGAATAATGAATCATTATGTATATAAGTACAACCTCTAACGCCCTTTTGAGTTATTAAGGAATAAAATATAGTCAATTAAACTCCGTAGATACACTTACAAATAGAGAGATTAGAGGCAGGCTTGGTTCGTATTGATCGGTTGCTTCAACCCGACTCACCAGAGTTTCGGTTTATAATTTAGTTATTGAGATTTGCTATTCTTAAAGAAAATGATAAGAAATATGTGAGAAATATATGATACCAATTTCAAATAAAAGGCCCGAGAGAGCGGAACAACCAGGACCACCGGTGAGCCAGAGCACCAGAGGATCATCCTTAGGACTCCTTTCAGACTCGATGAAGTAGTAAAATAGCTGCACCTCGTCTAACTCTCCAACTCCAATGTACCTTTAAAATTCGTTGCATATAAATAAATTAAAACCAGAAGAAGTAGTAGTACAATATATTTAATTTGTGTTTTAATTACATGATATATAAATCATATATATATGGCATAATTAGCTATATATATATATATATCATGTGTGTGTGTGGACACTGACCCAGTTTCGAGATTGAAGGGAAGCTCGCCAGTAAAACCAGGAAGAGTGTTGATGATGGACTGTGATGCAACCAGCAAGTTGGAGATCTGAATTAGCAATAGCACAACCACAACGGACGGCCACCACATTTTGATCTGAGTAATTCTGCCACTGCTGCTAAAATTCATGAGTAGCTAGCTAGCTATGTTAATTCATGACATTGTAGGTAGGTGTTGAAGGTGCCTGGCCTGCACATAAATATTGTAGGAAGAGATCGAAGGTTACTGTCTTGACAGGTAGGTTTAACTGTCGGTTGGGATTCGAAGTTGGGCAAGCAGGTTGGAGGAGAAGCGTGCAGCATGGCCGTTGGAGTCCAACCTTAATTTGTCTCATTTGGTAATGATAGGCACAATACAAGTACATGTTTGGATAGATTTTAGAAAAAATTTCATTCGCATTCTACAACTGAATATATAGATCATTCCAGAGGTCGTACTGAAGGCCATGCCCTGCCCATATAACCAGCTTTCCCAGCTCGCTAATAATCTAGTGGGCTACCACATATAGCTATATGCCCATTTATGGTATGGGTGAGGCTACTCTGCCGCCGCTGGGCAGTTTTTTTTTTTTTTTGTTTTTTTTTTCACATTTTTTTAATATATTTAAAGATTTAAAAAAAATAAAAAAAAAATTTTAATACACTTAAAATCACTTACTTAATCATTAAACTGACTAATTAACTTTATTGGTACTGTTTGTCGAAGGTACTGACGTCATTGAATATATTATATAATATATTATATATGATCAATTTGTGTAGCTCGTGGGAAATGTAGGAAGAGAAGATCCTGACTCATGTCTTGACGGGTAGGTTTAGGTAATGGCGGCTCGATCGCTAGGTTCCTATACATGACCAATTAAAGCACTAGCATTCCTTGCATTTAGCCATTTGTTTGCTAATACACCAATTGAATCTGGTCATGTTGTTTGTTGTTTTGGGAAAAAATGTAAAAAAATAATTTAATTGGAATGGAATAATCGTTATGTTATTAAATATAAAATTTTAAAATAAAATATATTTGACTTGACTAAAATATAAAATATAACTAGTACATCTTCCAAATATGACTATAATTAGAAATTAGATAAAATAACAATAATAATTAAAAAAATAAATAATATTTTATTATTATATTGAGTTTAGATGATCAATAATCTAAAGTGGGATTAGGTTTTGAGTGAGATAGGTAAAAGGCAAAATGTATGATATTGGCCAAAATTTTGACTAGAAGATGGGCAAACTAATTATGCTAATTATGCGCGACAAGATGCATCATCAAGGATCGACAAAATATCATATATCGTCCTAATCAACTCTTTTTTTTTTTTAGTTCTTAATTTTTACTAGGTGAAAAATACGTAATATTTGTCATATGAAAGTACATATGATATAACGCTTCAAATGAAATAAAATTAAGTTATTTATTGTGTAATGATCATGTGAGAAAATGTATAGAATTTAGTTTATTTACGGATGAGTAATAGTAAATACAAATTTAAAGCATACAAATCTCACAATCATTTTGACAAAAGCTGGACTTCACCATAAAAAATGATTTTTTTTTACTAGTGAACCCATTTATTTTTAAGACGACTGATCCATGAAATTTGCATAAACCAGGCCGTACATATAAATATTTCATGCGTATGGTACAGATATATGATGGGCCCGAATATTTGATGCCATCTGTCCAATATATAATAAGAATGAAAAATGATATTTATAGTCGTGGAGTACGAAAATATTATGTAATCTCTTTAGAAAAAATATATAATTAATATAGAACCTATATTTAAAAAAAAAAAATTTAATAGTGGATCCTACTCTTTTTCAAAACGATTACGCAACGCTCGCACACTTCACAATTGTATATAGTATTACTTGATTAACTTGCTTAGTTTAAACCCTATAATTGATTACGATCTACAAAGTCAAGAGAGTTAACAAAAAAAAAATTAAAAAGATTAGTTCATTCGCAATAGACCAATTATGTAAATTTTCTCGATGCAAGGGAGGCATGCAAGAGATACTTTCGTTATCACTACAATTGGTACTACCAATAACAAATAACCTAGACGGTTGACGTGGCTTTCCTTTTTTGAGCTCTGCTAAGGTTTGTTGGTTTGTACTATGTGCCAGGTATGACTGCTGCCATGGGTCCCGAGGGCTCACAGGCGACTGCGGCGCACCTTCACTAATATGTTTGTGAAGTCTCCCCAGGCTCTTCCGGAAGTGGTTGTTCCCTTTAGGCCTTCCCGAGTGATTGAAGGAGAAGTGTGTATCATTTTTTCAAAGGATGAAATTGAAAGATCTGCTACACTGTTCAAGTTTTTGTTGGTTTTAAAATTTCTTTGCAAACGCCCAACGCTGGATGCTATTTGGCCCTTCATTCAAAATCGTTAGGGTTTGGTATCGTAGTCGATTATGTCTTCCATGTGCCGGCCAAGAAATGTTTTTGTGAGATTGTCGAATGAGGAGGATTTTTTTAAGGCAAGGTTGAGGGAAGAGACTGAGATTGATGGAGTGCAATACCGTGCTTTCCAGTGGCAACATGATTTTAATGAAGAAAGGGAGCCTTCCTTTGTCCCTGTTTGGGTTGTTTTGCTTGGCTTGCTTCCGAATATGTACCATGACTCTTTCTTGAGGAATATTGTTTCTCCATTTGGTAGGTTCCTGAGATGCGATAATACAATGAAATTTGCTACACGTAAGGCTGTAAATGAACCAATCTACTCGATAGTCTGTTCAGTACTCGCTCGGTTAAAATCGAATCGAATTCGACTCGTGAAAAGAAAAAGCTCATTCGTGAAAGCAAATACCCACTCGATTAGTAAATGATACATACCCAACAAAACTCGACTCGACTCGGTTAAGTCTCGCTCGTTTATGCTCGAATCGACTCGTTAGCTCAACTCGATTAAAACTCATTCATATATTTATAAATATATACATTCACCTATGTATATATACATATATATATGTATTAGCTAATAATATAAGCATACCACTTTTATAATTAAATATATAATATGTAATCTAATTACTTATGTCTATATAGTGAATATATTTTATAGTTATATATATATGTAGGCTAATATATTGTTATTTTGGATAAATATCAACTCGTTAGATATTTTAATTATTTAGAAATTTTTTAAGATTTTATAATTCAATAGAGGTATACTTGTTAGTTGTATAAACTCAATATTAGGTCTTTTATTTTATTTTATTTATTTTATTAATTATTAAATCTTATTCAAAAAAAAACAAAACAAAAAAAGCAATTCGAGCTCAAGCTCGAGCTTGGCTCGACTCAAACTCGTTTGTGGGTCGAGCTCGAGTTAAGAGTTTATCTTATCGAGTCGAGTTTGAACAAAGAATAAACAAAAATCTCGAACTTGGGCTCGAGCTTGAGCAGAGCTCGGTAAGCCAAAGCTAAGCTCGGCTCGGCTCAATTATAGCCCTAACTACACGAACGACTGGGGCTCAAGTGTGTGTAGAGATGAATGCGGCCAAAAAACCACTTCCTGGGCTCTGGATAGGAATTTCGCTTCAGAAATTGAGTTTATATGTGGAGATCGTTTATGAGACGCTTCTGGCGTATTGATCTCAATGTAATTAATGTTCAAGGACATAACTCAAAAACTTGCCATTGGCATGATGGGGGAAAGAAGGAGAAGGAAAGGCTCAAGAGAAAGGGTAACAAGGTGATGCAAATTTAGTGTCCACAAAATCCTGGTGAGGGTGAAAAGAAAAACGTGGTGGAGTTTGAGGTCAGTCCAAACTCTGTTCCTAGGAATATAATTGGCGATGAAAATCTTGGTGCTTGCTCCTCTCCGATGGAAGTGGTGATGGTTTAGGAGACTCAATTCCCATCCCCTGTGGGGAAGGATGTGGTTGAGAATCGACTTGTGGTCGAGGAGAGTGGTGAGGGGGGAGAAATTGCTGAGGAAGAAACTGGTGGGGTGAAGGGGGGTGGTGCAGGATTAGCCCATGGTGTTGGTAAAGGAAGAAAACGTAGGCGATACCCTGCCTCTTGGGGATGGTGCTAATGAATTGAGTGCTGAAGATGGTTCTTTCAAAGGTTTGGATGGGGAGCTGCCCATTGTTGGTTTGGATGATCATGGGACCTGTGCGTATGTCCCCAATTCGCCAGGAGGATATTCGTTGGAGCCTGATAGTGACCCACCAGAGCATTTTGGAAAATCAAAAGAATGCCCTTTGAATAATGAGTCTTACAGCATGACGAATGGTGTAAAAAATGTAAAGTCTATTAGAAGTTCATCTAGGGTGCCTAGCAAGCCCTCTCTTTTGAATCTATAATGTGGAGTCCTCTGTTTTGAAATTTTCATGGGTTGGGTACCATAAAAAAGGAGGTTATAGAAATTAGTACAACGAAAGAAATTGAATTTTGTTATGTTGGCAGAGCCTTTTGCAAATGAATCAAAGCTGATATGGTTAAAAAGTTTTTTACATTATGTCCAAACCAAAGTCATGGTGGGAAACTATGGCTGCTTTGGAAGGCTGATTTTCAGATTACAATATTGAGTGCTAGTGCACATGTTACAGTGTCCTTTCCTTTTGAAGATAAGTTACTTTGTATTTCAGTAGTTTATGCAAAATGTTGTTATCAAGAGCATCGGGAGTTGTGGTGTTTACTACAAAATGACATCCCAAGTGGGATAGCTTTGTTAGGCCTTGGAGACTTTAATGTGATTTGGGATGAGAATGAATGTCATGGAGGAAGGACTAGGTTAAGGGTAGCAATGGAGGAATTTAATGAGTTTATTGAGAGTTCTGGCCTTCTTGATATGAAATCTTATGGAAGCAAATTTTCTTGGTGCAATGATCTGGGGGGTATGGCGAGAAGTTGGTCAAAACTAGATCAAGACTTGGTGAATTCTTTGGCGGCGGAGTTGTTTCTGATGCTATAGTGCACTATTTGTCAAGGACGCCCTCGGAGCATGCTTCGTTGATGATTGATCTGAAACCGGTTGCCTTGCGTTATGGTCCATCAGCCTTTAAATTTCAACAAATGTGGGTTTCACATATGGAATTTAAGAAGGTGGTGATGGTTACCTGGAATGGGTCTTCTGGCGAGATGGGTTTATTTGGTTTAGTTGGAAAACTAAAAAGAATGAAGGTTGTTCTTAAGGATTGTAATGTTAGGGTCTTTGGCAGAACGGAAGCCCATATCTCAGAGCTGGAGCAGCGAATTGAAAGCCTAGAAGTTCAGCCCCAAAACAGGTTTTTAAAAGAGATTGAGTTAGACATGTTAGTTGCTCAGGAGGAGTTGGCATTTTGAACTCAATGTGAGGAAACAAGGTTGTCGCAACAGGTGAAATTAAGTTGGATAGCAAAGGGTGAAGCTTCGGCACAATTCTTTAAATAGTTTGGCTCTCTATCTAAAACGATGGTTCATGAAATGCGCCTTCGGAATGATGTTTATCTAAGGTCGCTAGAAGATATCCATTTGGGTGAAGTGGAATTTTTTAATCAATTTCTTCAAGCTAGGCCACACGTGTACTTCCTGATTTATTTGATTCGGTAAGTAGGGATATTTTTTTGTCATGAAAATACTTTACTTTTGATGCTCCCTTCAATCCAAGAAATTAAAGAAGCCATGTTTTCGATTCCGATTGATAGTAGCCCGGGGCCAGATAGTTTTGGTTCAGGCTTCTATCGATCATGTTGGGATATTGTGGAGTTGGATGTGGTGGAGGTGGTTAGAGAATTTTTTCGAGGAATTCTTTTACCAAGGTTTTATTCTTCCTCTTTTGTTGTTTTAATTCCAAAAGTTGCTAAGCCTTCTGGATTTGACAAGTTTAGACCTATTAGTTTGTGTTGAGTGATCTATAAAGTGTGCTAAAAAATTCTTGTCAAGCACTTATCTCCCATCTTGAGTCGACTAGTATCCCCGGAACAAGGCGCCTTTTTGCTTGGTCGGAGTATTTATGAGAATATTTATTTGGCACAAGAAATGATTCAATATATTAATAAACCTGTGCGGGGTGGAAATGTGATGATTAAAATGGATATAGCAAAAGCATACGATAGCATCAATTGGGAATTCTTATTGCATGTGATGAGATCCTTTGGTTTTGCTAAGGGTGTTTGTGATATAATCAAGCAATGTATTACCTTTCCATGGCTCTCGGTGATGATGAATGGCACAGCTAAATGCTTCTTTAAAAGTGGTCGTGGCCTGCGACAAGGTGATCATCTTTCGCCATATTTATTTATTTTGGTTGAAGAAATTTTGTCTCGGCTTCTTAAAAAGAATTTTGTTTCTGGAAAAATTGAGCCTTTTAGTCATCCTTGTGGCGCCCCCTTGTGTCACATTTATTGTATGTTGATGATGTGGTAGTATTTGCTAATGGTGGCCGTTATTCATTAGCAAAAATTCGGGATATTTTTCGAATGTACAAGGATTGGTCGGGGCTGGTTGTTCATAGTGAAAAATCTTCAATTTTCTTCTCCAAGCGAGTTCCACTTGCTAGACGGCGTCTGTTACTACGATTGACAGGTTATTAATTTCTGGTCGTCTAAGAGTGGCTCATTTTGTTGATATAGTGGCTCGTATTTGGGAAAGATTGGGAGGTTGGCAGCATCAATTGCTGTCAAATGGTGCTCGGCTTCTGTTATTGCGGCATGTTATCTCTAGTATGACGATTCATTTAATTTTAGTCGTGCATGCACCAAAAATGGTGGTGGCGAAAATCAATCAAATTATGAGCAATTTATTTTGGGGGTCTTTTGAGGGCAAGTTAAAATGAAAATGGAAGGCGTGGCATTTTCTATGTAAGCCAACAAGTGAAGGGGGTGTCTAGATCAAGGGATTGGCGGAAGTTCAGCTTGCTCTATTTATGAAATTTGCTTGGAAAATGATGACTGAGAACTCTTTATGGTCAAAATTTTTTAAAGCTAAGTCTGTTAAAGATCAACTTATATATTTGGTTATGGTGAATTAAGGCTTTTTATTTTGGAAGGAGATCTTGCGCTACGTTCCACAAGTTTTGAGTAATGTGAAATGGCGAATTCAGGAAAGGAATATCACCTTTTAGAGAGATAAATGGCTTGAAAGTGACCCTTTGGTAAATGAAATTCATGTCCATGATAGGCATCTGTTAAAAATATGTGATTGTAGGATTGAAAATGGATGGGATGTAGATTTATTAAGGAATTTGGTGGGAGAGAGTAAGCTGGAAGCTATCTTAGAATGTTTGGGTGGGTCTAAATAAGGTGCGGATATTCTGGTTTTGAGTCCTAACTTGAATGGTAAATTCTTGACCAAATCTGCTTGGGAGTGTGTAAGAGTAAAAGCACCAAATGATCTGGTCGGAGTGGATTTGGCATGCGACTCTCCCAAAAAAATATTCGATAAATATGTAGAAGGTATTTAATTCTTGTTTAAGTGTTGATGAACGAATTCATAGGTTGGGTGTTCCTTTGGTATCCAAATGTGCATGCTGCGAAAGGGGTAATTCAGAAGACCAGGATCATGTTTTGGCTACTGGGAGGGTAGCCAATGAGATATGGAGCTGCATCTCTATTTTATTGAGTTGAGCTATGGTTCCGTCGTGCGACTCGCTCCTCACAAAAAGGAAGCCTAATTGGGCTCATTCCATCTATTGTAACTTGGGCCTTATGGATGTGGTGCTGCAAAGCTCGAATGGAAGGTAAAGTTGTATCAATTGAAGCCTTATGGATTTCAGTCAAAGTTGCTATTTCTTGGGTTGGAATGAGACTAAAGTTATGTTTGGATAGTAAGATGAGAATTTTTAGTTTTAAATGAAAATTTAAAATATTATTTTTTAATAGTATGATTGTTTTGGGATTTGAAAAAGTTGAATTGGGATTTGAAAAAATTGAATTGTTTATTATATTTTATGTAGAAATTTGAAAAAGTTGTAATGATCAGATGAGATAAGATGAGAATTTTGTATCTCATCTTAGTTACCAAACATAACCTAAAAGCTAGGAGAAAAATTCAGGTAGGAGATGTACGAGTGTTGGAAATTTTATCTATTCCTTTTATAGAGCCCAAACAAAAGAAGGTGTGCATTGTTAAATGGCTAAAGCTGGCTGATAGATGGATGTTGATGGAAGCTGTCTTGGCATTCCTGGCCGTATGGGGGCGGGTGGTATTATTCGTGATGACAAAGCGAATTTGTTATTGGCTTTCTCGACAGGTTTAGGACACGGTACTAACAATGTTAAGGAATTTATGGCCCTACTCTATGGTTTACGATATTGTAAGGAAATGAGCTTGATGAAAGTTGAAGTGGAATTGGATTCCATGCTAGTGGTTCACTAGTTGGAGGAAAAACGTTGTAGAATTTGGTACTTTGAGGACTTTTGGGATGAAATCCTCAAGATTCTTTCAGGTCTGCAGGCTGTGTTTCGTCACATATTCAGGGAGTGTAATGCAGGTGCTAATTTTTTGTCTTGACTTGATACTCAGTCATCCAGAACTTGGACAAGTTATGCGGATTTACCGCATAAGTTGAAAGGAATTTTGAAAGTTGATAAGTTAGGTCTTCCTTTATTAAGACGCTAGGCATGTATAGGGTCTCTTTGAAATAGCATTTAGCATAATGTTTTTGTAGCCACGGTTTGCCTCCGTCATACGTGAGGATATTAATAAATTCTAGAGGTTTCATCCTCCTTAAAAAGAGAGAGAGAGAGAGAGAGAGAGAGAGAGAGAGAGAGAGAGAGAGAGAGAGAGAGAGAGAGAGATACTTTTGTCCTGATTGGTATCGTATGTGTGACCTGCCCCCACCCAACATTCTAAATTAGGTGTCAATAAATTATATTGGGAAGCCACCTAACCATTGCTAGCAGTCTTCTAGTGAAACTTTTTATTTTTTATTTTATATCCTTTGAGAAGAAATATGTATGCTTTATTAATTGACTCTATAAAAGAGTAGCAATACAATGAGAAATTTTCTCTACATCAATTATAGTTCCAAAAATATGTAAAGCATCTCTTGCCAAAACATGAGCTATATGATTGGAGCCTCTATGAACATGTGAAATAGTCCACTGCTGGAATTGTGAAAGAGCTCTCCTAGAATTAGATATTATCATACTTGATGTATTCCATCCTTGAGTCCCATTTTTTATTGTTGTAACCACATTTGCAGCATGTTAAAAGTCTAGGATTGAGACAGAATGGAAGATAGATAATTTCATTCTCATTGCTCTGTATCATTACACAGTCAGGAAAAACATATAATATATATTTGCTGAAAAGGAAAAATATGCTTGTACCTATCAAACAAAAGAATAAAAAGAATAAAGTTGAGTCTACCAGCTAATGCTAAATGCCTATACAAAAGAAGACAACACTCTAAAAGAATTCATCAGAGTGCAGTAGCCATGTAGTGCAGCAGCCATGTATTGGGACGAGTCACTCTGCTATTAGGAATGGAAAGAGCTCTCATTTTGACGTGCAGTTGTAGGGAAGTCAATGTCCTTCTCTCCTTGCTTTTGTATTTCTTGAGACCCCCCTTCAAGATGGGCATATATATTTAAGATGCTCATCTTAGACAATAAAAAATTCAAGACAGGAGCTGATAACGCCTTAGTAAATATTTCCGCCAATTGAAATTTTGATCCCAATGACAATCCAGCTCCACATGCTTAGTTCTTTCATGAAACAAGATTTTTGGTGAGGTGAATGGCTGATTGACTATCACTGAGAATAAGTGCAGGTTGTTCATAACTTGTATTGAAATTTTTGAGCAATGTGATTAACCATACTATATCACAACTAGTATGTATTAAAGCTCGGTATTCTGCCTCAATAGAGGATCGAGACACAGTCAATTGCTTCTTTGACTTCCAACTGATCAAAGAGTCTCCAAGAAATATATAAAGACTGACCTCCTCGTATCGGGACATGCTGCCCAATTCGAATCACTATAGGCTTTTAAATGTAGAGATGAATTGGAGGCAAAGAAAATACCATGTTCAATTGACCCTTTTAAATATCTAACTATCTTATGACAAAATTTGAAAAAAAAAATAAAAAAACTTAAAATTTCTATAAAAAAATTTTAAAAATAATTTTCACTTAAAAAATCAAACTTTTAATTTAATAAGAGCATTGCTTTCAATTCTTGAGCTTGTTTAGGGGTAAGTTTTAAGGGGAAATGAGGGTGCATCATAATTGTTTTTGAGAAATGTTAGATATAGTTATAGGTTGTGTAAGCACCACACTCTCCTTTTAAAAAGGAATGGAATTTATTATTAAAAAATTAATTCTTTTAATGTAAATATCATATTTACTCACTATTTTTAAAAAAAGTGTGCGGCGCTTACATTCTATGACTATAAATACTATTTTTTTTTTTTTTGAGAATTTGGAGGCTGATTGTTAAAATTGATTCTCTCATTAATTTACACTTCAATGAATGCTATTCATTTAGTTGAAAATATAAGGTGCTTTGGTCATTTCACTATCGGTCTAACTATTTTTAGAAACATGATCATCAAAATACTTCACGTTTTACATTAAACGGATATTATCCATTTCAAAAGTGAAATGTGGAACTTTTTTGGCGATGTACTGATATTTATATACTATAAATATTTATATTCACAAGTTGGGTAGGTTTGAATAGTGAGATGAGGATTTTTTATTTTAGATGAAAGTTTAAAATATTATTTTTTAATATTATTATTATTTTCAAATTTAAAAAAATTAAATTAGTTATTATATTTTGTGTACAAATTTAAAAAAATTATAATAATAAGATGAAATGAGACGAGAATTTTGCGTCTCATTACAAATGTCAAACCTGCCTTACAATGTAGAACCTTTAGCTGGTGTGAATCCAGTGTTTTTCATTTTGCGTTGGACCTGAAAAAAATTAGAGACCAGACAAATGCATCGACGGACAGAAACACGTATGTTTATTAATGCTGTCATCCTCTTTCTTTCAAAATTATTTTGTAATCAAAATCATTTTTCATTGAACTTTTGACGCAAGGCTTTGTAATTTCTGCACATGCTTGAAGTGAATAGGTTTTTGGGTCACTGGCCTGGCATCTTTGTATTGATCTTGCCCGTTTGTACGTGTGCTTTGTGGTCAAGCACAAACGCAGAAAGCAGGGGACCTCTTTCGGGTTGCTGGCTAGTTGCTGATGATAATTTACCGGAGAGAATCACGTGGGTATAATAAGGATTTACTGGTAGCTAGGCCTACCTCGTTCATACCAATAAAATCGAAAGCAAATGGGCAACAGAACTTCAAAACAACTATATATTTGCGATTTATATATATATATATATAAAATAAATAAATAAATAAATAATCTATTTTATAATAATAAATTTTACTATTTTTTATAATTACGAGTGTGCAGGGTTTACCCATCTTAAAATATATCTAATATTACTCTAAAATACGACGTTGACTAATCCAATTAGGCTTTAAATTTAATGATGGCTTATTTGTGATTTTTGGGTGGCTTCGAACTTCACTAATTAATGAGTATTTAATATTATATTTATTTCTTTCTACATTCGATTGCGAAATTAGAGGATCATGGCTTTAGCTTTGTCTGTATGATGGAGCATTTTTCATGTTGATTTTCTTTTAATAAACAAAGAGAACATAAACATGCTTGCAAGCTTATTCAGCTAAAGAAAGAACAGAAAGTCCAAAAATCGAACAGAAAACATTTATAAGTTGGAAGTTAAATGAAAAAAAAAAAAAATACTTTGAGGAGAACATTGTTCAGACAATATCCAATTCGCTGGGAAAGCAGCCCAAATCTATTGGTTTTCAGTGACTGGAAGTCTGCAAAATACGGCACGGACGTTATTTTCCAGAAAAGCTCTTATGTTTGACTCGCATGTTGCAACATGTTTATTTTCGAGCAGTCCATGTTTATTTACTGTCTTCAGGTTGCCTAATGCCAGGCTTGCACTCGTAGGAAAGATCACAACCACTAATCTCTATCTCCCTCTCTTCCTCGGCGGAGGCTTGTATGCTTTTCTCCAACCAGCAGGCTTCAATAAGGGGAGGAGATCAGGGAGTGCCGGGTTGCAACTGAACAAAAAGGTACCAGAGTGCAAAAGTATTATTATATGTATGACTACAGTCAAGAATGTAAAGTAAACGGAGAAAACCTTTGTTATAAAAATAGTAACAATTCCTGGACGTCTCCTTAATGTTGGCAAGTACTTGAATTAAAAGTTAGGCTACTAATAGCGAGTTAAAGTGGGACAGGTTTATGAGACAGCCCAAAATAGGTAAACCCAAGACAGACGAAGCCCAAAGTTGATAGTTGATGTAGGTGGGTGCGTGGTTTCAAATTATGGACCGTGTGCTGGAACTGAATTAAGCTATTGAGCTGAAGTGACGAGTGGCGTCATCCATCCCCATGTACGCGGAACCAAGTATTACTTAGTCTTAAACCAAATTTTTTTGATAGATTCTGAAATCAATTAGTTCATTGATAAAGACGGAATCTACTCAAAAACAATAGGAGTGCCCTTAATTTATATCACTCACTTTGCTTTCTTGACGTGTCACCACTGTTGAGCCAACTGTCAGGTTAAGCTTCACTTACGCCTAGTTTAGGTGTCGAAGTACTATGAGGTACTCTCAAACACTCTCACTATTATTCTCTATTTTATTATTACTTTTCACTTACTTTTATTATTATTCATTACTTTTCATCTACTTTTTACTACTATTCAATATTTTATTATTACTTTTTACCTATTTTTTATTAAACTCTCATGTTGAGTTTCGCTCCAGCCAACTATCGAGCGCTACTCAAGCGAGCTTTTTACTTGCACTGAGCTCGAGCGCCGTGTCAGCAAACTCTCAACTTGACGTCTTCTCAACTCACAACTAGGCTCCACATTGCCTAATACTCTTCTCTTATAACTTTTTTGAGACCAAATTAGGTCCTTACAGCTCATAAATTACCATAATAAGTGTAAGGAGATTTTCCCCCCATAGGCCCTTGAAACAAACCTACAAAGAATCACTAGGAATGAAAGTTCGAGGGCCAACCAAGCCCTACAACCCTTCTCTAAAGGGAGTTAGTGGGCCCTTAGCAAGGTATTTGGCCCATGGGTATAACCCACCCGTGAAGTAACCTCCTAGAGGGGGAAAGTTGACAGTTGGGGCTAATGAGACTCATCGCTCTCGAAGCAGCGCCACATTAATGGATTATAACCAAACGAATAGTAGACAAGACATGGGCCTCTCAAAATCAGGGATGAGCTTTTCCTACCAGAACTCTAGTATAAAAGTCGATCCCCAGGTATGAGAAATTCTCTCTGATTAAAGAGATATACTGACTTTAGCATCAGAGACTCTTAACCACAACCAAGGCCCTCATTCTCCGTATTTGCTTGAGTGTGCAGGTGACAGTCTGAAGACCTGAGTTTCTAGAATCAGCTCTAAAGACTCTCGAAACATGACGTTAACAATATGTTTAGTGAACAATGATTGGAACAACAATATGCCCTTGATACGAAGGAGCTTTCAACGTTTATGCACATAGATAGATCTTACCCAATCCACCTTTAGAACATTGTACAACCTGTTACAATACAACTAGCCATTTATTGACAAAACACATCCAACTTGTAGGTTCTCGAACTATTACATCAATAAAAACAAGCTAATTGGAAAGAGAGTGAGCTATTTGATAATATGTGCTACAGAGAGCAGTAAGAAAACCATCTATCAATCATGGCGAGACATTCCTTAGGCTTGTACTCTGGTGCAGTGTGACCCCCACCCTACAGCACAAACCAAAATGACACCACATTTACATATAAGGAAAATGATAGATCCCCCGCTCCGTGTCCCGCTCCAAGTCCCGCTGGGTCTAATACATATAATTTTGTGTTTTTTTAAGTTTTTTTTTATATAATTTTTTTAATAATTTTAGATATTAAAAAAAAATTTGCAATATTATTAAAAAGTACTTTCTTAGTCATGAAGTAAAATAAAAAATTATAAAAAACTATTTTTTTATTTTACTTAGTGATTAAGAAAGTATTTTTTAATGATTCTTTTTTTTTTTTACTTTTTAATTAAGAAAGTGTTTTTGAATAATGTTTTAAATATTTAAAAATGTTAAAAAAATTATATAAAAAAAAACTTTAAAAAACACATTAAAAGATATGTGCTACACCCCAGCGGGAGCCCCAGCGGGGGATGTAGCATCACCCTTACATATAATAGTTTTGCTTGACTACGATATATATGGAGAATTATTTTTCCGGAGTGCGGAGAACGCTTGCCTTTATAGTTGTGAATGTCAAGCTATACTTTTCCTCTGTAAAGATGGTGACGTATTTGAAGAAAACAAAATGAAATTCACAATGCACGAAAAGGTAGCAAATTTAGAAAATGGAAAATTGAACAGTCTAGAAAGGAGCATGGTCACAAATTAAATAAGGTGGTCATGGAAGTTCACCCAGCGATTTGATCGTCAACAAACCAAGGTCTCCAGTCATCCTTTATTGACAAGTCCAGCGTTTCTATCCATTCTTCAATGCCCACATATGGAATATACATGTCGTGATCACTGCTACACGAAGAGAAGTTCTTCAGGTTAGGAAAGGTTAGAAAATTTTGAAACAGAGTCTTTGCCATACACATTTTGATAAGCATTCCACATCACTCGTCAACAGGTTACAAAGTCACACTAAGTCACCAAGCCAAAGGTAGAGGAGGAAGAGCCAAAGCTTAATTTAATGAATTCAATGCATGCAGTTCCTTGTTCGATCAATAAGTGCGAGTAGCGAAATTCTTATAGAAGAGGCATATATGTAGTAGTAGTACCTGTAAACCAGAGCTCGGATATCTTTCTTGGTGAGGTTTCGGTGATAATCAATACTCGTTATGACATTCTCTGTATATGCTAAACTCTTATTGCATCTCTCCCAATCTGTTTTGGTTCCCTGAACACCAACTTAAAAAGTACTACCTGAAATTGACGTAATCATGAATTCAAATTCTATTTCGACTCGGAGTACCATACGTACCTCTTGGATGTGGAGAGCCTCTCGCACTGTTTTACCATTCGCCCAAATGTAGGAGTACAGATAGTTATCGTTCTGGAAATCATATATAAATAGGTTGTATGATTATAAAATAGTTATAATATAGTTGAATTTCGTGTTGGAGAGAGAGAGAGAGAGAGAGAGAGAGAGAGAGAGAGAGAGAGAGAGAGAGAGAGAGATGTATGTACCCGACACCATAGCCCTGGAACTTGAGCTGTTGAGGTGTGTATGTCTATGAAGTTGTCACCGAGAAAGCTCCATTCCCGAAGTTTATTTGGGTTTCGGGACTCTGTAGCGCAATTTGGTTCCAATATTTGGTTAAGAAATATTTGGGAGGTGCACTACAAATTCCATCGATTGGTAAATTAGTATGCATTAATAATGCCCAATTAATGCATGAAACTAGAGATCCATGCAGCATGACTTGTGTAATCTAGAATTGTTAATCCAACTCACCTCTTCGACTACTTGACGATCTTCTATGCACTTTGCATTGCTTGGATCTGGATATATGTATTCTCCTTTGCAGTTTATTTTAGTTGACTATAAGCACAGATATATAAAGAAGACTTTACATATCTAGGAGTTTTACCCATATGTGCGTTACTTTCTGACTCTACGTCAAGTATAATTAATATTAAATGTAATTAACTGGCTCGTAAACTTCGATCTGGCAAAATATGCGGGAGGAAACGTACGTACGTCAACGAAAACATATATAACTAATAATTAAGAAGCATTTGATCACCTCATAAAGTCTATCGGATATGAGTGCCATCCGGTGAGCAAATTTTAGTCTTGCGTCCTGGTCAAAAATTCTATATGTAAGTGGGTTACCTAGCACCAAACGCTGCGTCCATTTTTCAAAACTATTAATCCAACAATTATCATGAAAAAGAAAAGATAAAAGACATAAAAGCATTGAATTTAAGATCAGCTAGAAGTACATACTTTGAGAATCAATGGTGGCAAATGTCCAATTTCGTTACCTAGATCATGATCATAAGATGAGAAAATCACGCCACAACAATTAGAGTAGAAATTAAAGAATTAGATACATAAAGTCATAGGTTCTCTTATGCTGAATAATCTGATTTTTGTATATGCATGTCATGGATAAGATCAGATCGTGATGATCATGAGTTCTTTCTAATACAATACCAAGTTTCTATTATTTCTCCAAGATAGAAAATGAAATGTGATAAGATGATAATTCAATTTGCTAAATTAATCTCATCACCCTGTTAACACATTTGTCAAAGAATCAATTAATTAAATGGTGAAGATAATATATATACCGTTTAAAACTTCTTGAGCAATGATCGGGACGAGTAGGCCGGAATAAGAATCACCGGCAATATAGAGGGGATTTGAAAGAAACATAGAATGAGCCAAAAGCCACTGCATGCCGTGATAATATGTAGATCGTACAAGTAATTAGTCTCACGTAAGATAAATTAATATGTATGAGTATTTATAGGATGCTCTTAATTTTCTGCCAAATATAATGCATCTTCAAATTAATTTAAACGTCATTGATTAATGAATCGGAATACTCTGTTCACCTTTCTTAAAAATTCATAGGTTTGTGCCGCAGATGATGTGTCGCTAACGTTGTATGCCTCCCAAGTTTTGCATATGAGAATCCAGTACCAACAGGAGAATCCAAAAATATTATGTTCGCAACCTAAAACATCATCGATCCAATTAATTACTAACTCAATTAGAAAATGTTGCGTACTAGCTAGTTTAAACTTTACACAACAAATTAATAATTAAATCACTTACTTTTGTCCACGAGGAGGGGTTCAATTCCAATGTTGGTTTGTTCCCACTAGAATTTGAATAGTTGAAAGATAAAGGACCTATCCAAGAATGTCAAATTATATATAGAGTTATTATACTAAGGTCGATTAATAAAAATAGGAGTCCACGGCCATATCATCTCGGATGCGTAAATTCTGCTGTCCATTTAAAAAAAAAGGTCAGGCACGCTTGGAATCCACATAAAGAAACTTTCTTTTCATTGTGTACCCTATGTATTTCTTTAATCGAAACATTCAAATTTGAATAAAAACTTGAAACTATTTTTTTGGGTGAAAATTGTAGTAATTCTAAGGTGGTTTGCATGACCCGTGAACACCCTAGCTAACATGGAGTTGAATGGAAGCTTGCTAGGATTGTTCGTTAGCTTCACAACTAACTAATACGTTACTACCATACGGTCAACGACTCAACGAAAATTCTTATAGTACGGAGATTGTACGATATATATTGCTAGGAAAAACATGCTTGGCATCCGGTTTTCTTTCCTACACTGCACACTCGTGGTAAATCCAGTCTGAGCCAGTCTGAACTTCCACGTCACCTGTCTCACCAGCAGACGAAAACCATCATTTCCTCATGTACGAAAATTTGATTTCTCATTTCCTCCTCCACTCCACTGTACTCATATATCTCTCTTTCTCTCTTGGAAGCTAAACTACCGGAAAACTGGGATCTTAGCCATCGACTAAGAAAATGTGAGAAATTGTTTCTGAACTTTTGTTTGGTTGCTGAGAAAAACTGAGAGCATGGTTTTGAAAAACACTTATAAGCAGACTTTTGTTTGTTTGGTTTCTGAGAAAACCTAAGAGAAACAAAAATAAATGCCAAAGCTGAAGCTAAACGACCGGAAAACTTGGATCTTCACCGGCGACCAAGATTATTTGAGAAACTGTTTCTAGACGAAAAATTGAGAGAAATAAAAACAAAGGCCTACACTGAAGCTAAACGACTAGTAAATTGGATCTTTATCGGCCACAAAGATTTGGTTGAGATCTGCACCGCCCGACGAACGTGCACAAATCACAATTTGCCCATGCCGATGCCGGTATGAAAGAATTTTATTTGTTTGCCTGTGCATTTTGCATCAAAAGTTTAAAAAAGAAAAAAAACCACGCTGGCAAATCCGTACCATGTGTGTGGTAGTGGTGTAGCCGGGCTGCCGTATGGATAGACTCTTTCTTTAATTATTTAACAGTTCAATTAATATTATAAAGAAAAATAATCGGAGTGAGGAGACGTGTTGTGTGTGGTTGTCAGAGAAGGTTGAGTAGACTTTTTCAGATCAGAAACTTGGAATGATGACTCATTACGTATATAAGTACTACCTCTGACGTCCTTTTGAGTTATGAAGGAATAAAATATCGTCAATTAAACTCCGTACATGCACGTACAAAGAAAGAGATTAGAGGCGGCTTGGTTCGTATTGATCGGTTGCTTCAACCCGACTCACCAGAGTTTCGGTTTATAATTTAGTTATTGAGATTTGCTATTCTTTGACTTCGTTTGGATTATTAACCTAGCTTAATTTAACTCAACTCATCATTATAATTTTTTTAAATTTTAATATAAAATATAATAAATAATTCAATTTTTTTAAATTTTAAAATAATAATAATACTAAAAAATAATATTCTAATAATATTTTATCATCTCAACTCAATTCAGTTCAACATCCAAACGTAGCCTTAAAGAAAATGATAAGAAATATGAGAGAAATATATGATACCAATTTCAAATAAAAGGCCCGAGAGAGCGGAACAACCAAGACCGCCGTTGAGCCAAAGAACGAGAGGGTCATCCTTAGGACTCCTTTCAGACTCGATGAAGTAGTAAAATAGCTGCACCTCGTCTAAGGTTATGTTTGGAAACAAAGATGAGAAATCTCATCTTATCTCTATCTCATCTCATCATTACATTTTTTTCAAATTTTCATACAAAATATAATAAACAATTCAACTTTTTCAAAATCCAAAACAATAATAATATTAAAAAATAATATTTTAAACTTTCATCTTAACACTATTTTTAAAATTTTTAAAAATTCTCATCTTATCTCATCTTCCAAATATAATTTAACTCTCCAACTCCAATGTACCTTTAAGATTCGTTGCATATAAATAAATTAAAACCAGAAGTATTAGTACAATATATTTAATTAATTACATGATAATCATATATATATATGGCATAATTAGCTATATGTGTGTGTGTGTGGACACTGACCCAGTTTCGAGATTGAAGGGAAGCTCGCCAGTAAAACCAGGAAGAGTGTTGATGATGGACTGTGATGCAACCAGCAAGTTGGACATCAGAATTAGCAATAGCACAACCACTACGGACGGCCACCACATTTTGATCTGAGTAATGCTGCTGCTGCTAGAATTCATGAGTTGCTAGCTAGCTAGGTACGTAGGGGGTGAAGGAGCCTGGCCTGCACATAAATATTGTAGGAAGAGATCGAAAGTTACTGTATTGACAGGTAGGTTTAACTGTCGGTTGGGATTCGAAATTGGGCAAACCGGTTGGAGGAGAAGCGCGCAGCCTGACCATTGGAGTCCAACCTTGATTTGTTTCATTTGGTAAGAGGCACAATACATGTACATGTTCGGATCCGAATTAAGAAAAAATTTCATTCGCATTTTCTTTGGACATCTATAAATTGATTTAGGATAGGTTTGGAAAACAACTTTTACTCAAAATTTCCATCTTCATCTCATCTCATTTTTACACTTTTTCAAATCTCCATATAAAATATAATAAATAATTCAACTTTTTCAAATCCCAATATAACATTTTCAAATCCCAATTTAACTTTTTCAAATCTCAAAACTAAAAAATAATATTTTAAACTTTAAAACAAAACACAAAATTCTCATCTCATCCCCCAAACATAATCTAAGTATACTACAAATTGAAAAATTTCAAAAGGTAATTTCAAAATTCTCTCTCTACCAAATTAAAATTTTAATTTCTTAAAATTTGTTATTATGATCTGTTCATTCTGTAGAAAATAAATTTCTAATCTCTCGGTTGAATAGTAAAATTTAAAGATATTCGAGTCTAATTTCGTGTGTGCATAATATAATTAGACAAACAAACTTATATTGAATTTCATTGTATCTTGAAAATAAATTTGATTGTAACCTGTGTGCATATTTTTATTGGTAAGGGCGAATATTATTTTAAGGAAAATGACATTGTAATGCCCCTTAAAATAAACTTTTCTCTTACTATTTTTTATTGTGCAGCCCCTTTGCACCAACAGCTGCTTGCAAAATATATGGCACAAAGATAGGCGAGCCAAGAATTCTCAAACTGATAACAAAGGGTGTAAGGGGATTTTTTTCCTAGCCCATGGAATGTCTTAAGCCCAGCCAATGTCCTAAGCCCAACCATTGGGGGGGGGGAACTCATTAAAAAACAAAATATGAGAGAAGGAGTAGGGGATAGAAGAGACTAAGACATAGAAGTGTCAGAAGAGGAAAATTGAGAAGTAAGGAAAAACAATGTGTCAGGAGAAAAAAAAGTTGGAAAGTGACTTAAAACAAGTGTGGAGCAAGAGATAAAAGGCAAGAGGAACCTACTGTTTGAGGACTCTCTTGCTGGGACAACTTCGACTTTTTTAGACTTTGGGATTTTTTCTTCATCCAGAGAGCTCCAGAGAGAATTTCTTTTCCAAAAAATAGCTCTGTAGCTTTTATTGTACGGTGAGAAATGAGATGTTACGAGATATTGTAAACAAGTTTATTATAGTGGAATCTCTCCTCCCTAAAACCTATTGGACGTAGGCCTAGTGTCGAACCACGAAAATGTGTGTTTATCTCTTTTTATTTACTGTATTTAAATACTTTCCATCGCCCTGGATGTACAAACTGATATCGTACAACCGAATTGGACCGTTGTCGAGAGCTCACACACAGCACCAATCGAGACCCAACTCTGATGACGAGTGGCGTCATCCATCTCCATGTACGCGGAACCAAGCGTTACTGGTCTTAAACCAAAAATTTATGGTTTCAGAAATCAATTAGTTCATTGATAAAGATGAAATCTACTAAAAAAAAATAGGAGTGCCCTTAATTTATATCACTGACTTTGCTTTCTTGACGTGTCACCACTGTCAAGCCAACTGTTAGGTTGAGTTTCACTTAAACTCTCGGGTTGAATTTCGCTCTAGCCAACTATCGAGCACTACTTAAGCGAGCTCTCTACCTGCGCTTTGCTCATGCGCCGTTCAAGTGAGAGTTGAGCAAACTCTCAACTTGACGTCTTCTCAACTCACAATTAGGCTCCACATAACTTAATACTCTTCTTTTATGGGTTTTTGAGACCAAATTAGGTCCTTACAACTCATAAATTACCATAGTAAGTGTAAGGAGGTTTTCTCAACAACCCCCATAGGCTCTTGAAGCAAACCCATGAAGAATCGCTATGAATGCAAGTCCGAGGGCCCAACCGAGCCCTACAACCCTTCTCTAAAGGGAGTTAGTGGGCCCTTAGCATGGTATTCGACCCACGGGCATAACCCACCCATGAAGTAACTCCCTAGAGGGGGAAAGTGGAAGGTCAGGGTTGATGGGACTCGCCGCTCCAGAAGCCATGCCACATTAATGGATTCTAACCAAACAAATAGTAGACAAGACATGGGCATCTTAAAGTCATAGATGAGTTTTCTCTACTAGAAACTTAGTATAAAGGTCAGTCCTAATGTACGAAAAGCTCTATCTAAATCCTCGAAACTTAAGAACAAACTATTAAGAAGATATACTGACTTTAGCATTGGAGACTCTTGGCCACCACTAATGCCCCCATTCTCCATATTTGCTTGAGTGTGCAGGTCACAGCTTGAAGACCTGAGTTTCTGAAATCTGGTCCAAAGGCGTGTGAAACATGACGTTAACAACATGTTTAGTGAACAATGATTGGAACAACATTGTGCCCTTAAGACGAAGGAGCTTTTAACGTTTCTGCACTTAGATAGATCTTACCCGATTCACCTTTAGAACATTGTATAGCCTGTTACAGTACAACTAGCCATTTACTGACAAAACACATCCAGCTTGTAGGTTCTCCAATTATTACATCAATAAAAACAAGCTAATTGGAAAGAGAGTGAGCTATTTGATAATATGTGCTACAGAAAGTAGTAAGAAAACCATCTATCAATCATGGCGAGACATTCCTTAGGCTTGTACTCTGGTGCAGTGTGACCCCCACCCTGCAGCACAAACCAAAATGACACTACATTTACATATAATAGTTTTGCTTGACTACGATATATATGGGGAATTATTTTCCGGAGCGTGGAGAATGCTTGCCTTTATAGTTGTGAATGTCAAGCTGTACTTTTTCTCTGTAAAGATGGTGACGTATCTAAAGAAAACAAAATGAAATTCACAACGCACAAAAAGATAGCAAATTTAGAAAATGGAAAATCGAACAGTCTAGAAAGGAGCATGGTCACAAATTAAATAAGGTGGTCATGGAAGTTCACCCAGCGATTTGACCGTCAACAAACCAAGGTCTCCAGTCATCCTTTATTGACAAGTCCAGCGTTTCTATCCAGTCTTCAGTGCCCACATATGGAATATACATGTCGTGATCACCGCTACACGAAGAGAAGTTCTTCAAATTAGGAAAGGTTAGAAAATTTTGAAACAGAGTCCTTGCCATATATATTTTGATAAGCATTCCACGTCACTCGTCAATAGGTTTATGCTATCACACCAAGTCACAAGCCAAAGGCAGGGGAGGAAGAGCCAAAGCTTAATTCAATGAATTCAATGCAAGCAGTTCCTTGTTCGATCAATAAGTACGAGTAGCGAAATTCTTATAGAAAAGGCATATATGTAGTAGTAGTACCTGTAAATTAGAGCTCGGAGATCTTTCTTGGTGAGGTTTCGGTGATAATCAATACTTGTTATGACATTCTCTGTATATGCTAAGCTCTGATTGCATCTCTCCCAATCGGTTTTGGTTCCCTGAACACCAACTTAAAAAGTACTGCCTGAAATTGACGTAATCATGAATTCAAATTCTATTTTGACTCAGAGTACCATACGTACCTCTCGGATGTGAAGAGCCTCTCGCACTGTTTTATCATTCGCCCAAACGTAGGAGTATAGATAGTTATCGTTCTGGAAATAATATATAAATAGGTTGTATGATTATAAAATACTCATAATATAGTTGAATTTCGTGTTGGAGAGAGAGAGATGTATGTACCCGACACCATAGCCCTGGAACTTGAGCTGTTGAGGTGTGTATGTCTATGAAGTTGTCACCGAGAACGCTCCATTCCCGAAGTTTATTTGGGTTTGGGGACTCTGTAGCGCAATTTGGTTCCAATATTTGGTTAAGAAATATTTGGGAGGTGCACTACAAATTCCATCGATCGGTAAATTAGTATGCAGTAATAATGCCCAATTAATGCATGAAACTAGACATACATGCAACATGACTTGTGTAATCCAGAATTGTTAATCTTAATCCAACTCACCTCTTCGACTACTTGAAGATCTTCTATGCACTTTGCATTGCTTGGATCTGGATATATATATTCTCCTTTGCAGTTTCTTTTAGTTGACTATAAGCACAGATATATAGAAGACATCACATATCTAGGTGTAGAGGATACGACACTTTACCCGTACGTGCGTTACTTTGTTACTCTAAGTCAAGTTTAATTAATATTAAATATAATTAATTGGCTTGTAAATTAAGAGTAGAGAATTTAAAAAAATTGAATTATTTATTATATTTTATATGAAAATTTATAAAAATTATAATGATGAGATGAGATGAAACACTTGTCAAATTCAAACAAGGCTAAAACTGGCAAAATATGTCGAAAGAAACGTACGTTCATCAACGAGAACTTAAATAATAATTAAGGAGTATTTGATCACCTCATAAAGTCTATCGGATATGAGTGCCATCCGGTGAGCAAATTTTAGTCTTGCATCCAGGTCAAAAATTCTATGTGTAAGTGGGTTACCTAGCACAAAACCCTGCGTCCATTTTTCAAAACTATTAATCCAACAATTATCACAAAAAAGAAAAAATAAAAGACATAAAAGCACTGAATTCAAGATCGGCTAGAAGTACATACTTTGAGAATCAATGGTGGCAAATGTCCAATTTCGTTACCTAGATCATGATCATAAGATGAGAAAATCACGCCACAACAATTACTGTAGAAATTAAAGAATTAGATACATAATAATCATATGATCTCTTATGCTGAATAATCTGTTTTTTGTTATTTATATATGCATGTCATGGATCAGATCATGATGATCATGAGTTCTTTCTAATACAATATATAACAAGTTTCTATTATTTCTTCAAGAAAGAAAATGAAATGTGATAAGATGATAATTCAATTTGCTAAATTAATTTCATCACCCTGTTAATACATTTGTCAAAGAATCAATTAATTAAATGGGGAAGATAATATATATACCGTTTAAAACTTCTTGAGCAATGATCGGGACGAGTAGACCGGAATAAGAATCGCCGGCAATATAGAGGGGATTTGAAAGAAACATAGAATGAGCCAAAAGCCACTGCATGCACCGTGATAATATATATAACATATAGATCATACAAGTAATTAATCTGACGTAAGGTAAATTAATATGTATGGGATGCTTATCTTATTTTTCTGCCAATATAAAGCATCTTCAAAATAAACCCATTCGGTTAATTAATTAGAGTACTCCGCTCACCTTTCTTAAAAATTCATACGTTTGTGCCGCTGATGATGTGTCACTGACATTGTATGCCTCCCAAGTTGTTGCATATGAGAATCCAGTACCGACAGGTGAATCCAAAAATATGATATTCGCAACCTAAAAGATCATGTACCGGCCAATTAATTACTAGTTCAATCAGAAAATGTTGCGTACTAGCTACTTTAAACTTTACACAACAAATTAATAATTAAATAACTTACTTTTGTCCACGAGTAGGGGTTCAATTCCAATGTTGGTTTGTTCCCACTAGAATTTGCATAGTTGAAAGATAAGGGACCTATACAAGAATGTCAAATTATAGAGTTATTATAATAAGATCGATTAATAAAAATAGGAGTCCACGGCCATATCATCTCGGATGCGTAAATTCTGCTGTCCATTTAAAAAAACAGGTCAGGCACGCTTGGAATCCACATAAAGAAGCTTTCTTTTCATTGTGTACCCTATTCTTTTTTTTCAAAAAAAAACAAAAACGAACACATGATCTTAAGAGTACTGTATATACTACATGTTGTTCAAGAACTGCACGAGATACTAAAGAGTCACTTCTTTATATATATACATACATATATATATATATATATATATATTTCTTGAGTCGAAGCATTCCAAAAAACTTGAAACTATTTTTTTGTTTGAAAAATTGTAGTAATTCTAAACTGGAGTTGAATTAAACTGGACCTGTGAACACCCTAGCTAAGATGGAGTTGAATGGAAGCTTGCTAGGTTTGTCCGTTAGCGTCACAACTAAGTAATACGTTACTACCATACGGTCAACGACTCAACGAAAATTCTTATAGTACGGTGATTATACGATATATATTGCTAGGAAAAATCTGCTTGGCATCCGGTTTTCTTTCCTACGCCGCACACTCGTGGCAAATCCGGTCTGAGCCGGTCTAGACTTCCACGTCACCTGTCTCACCAGCAGACGAAAACCATCCTTTCTTCATGTACGAAAATTTGATTTCTCATTTCCTCCGCTGATCTACTGATATATCTCTCTCTCTCTTGGAAGATAAACTACCGGAAAACTGGGATCTTAGCCATCGACTAAGAAAATTTGAGAAATTGTTTCTGGAATTTTGGTTGCTGAGAAAAACTGAGAGCATGGTTTTAAAAAACACTTATAAGCAGACTTTTGTTTGTTTGGTTTCTGAGAAAACCTAAGAGAAACAAAAACAAATGCCAACGCTGAAGCTAAACGACCGGAAAACTTGGATCTTCACCGGCGACCAAGATTATTTGAGAAACTGTTTCTAGACGAAAATGGAGAGAAATAAAAACAAAGGCCAACACTGAAGCTAAACGACTAGTAAACTGGATCTTTGTCGGCGACAAAGATTTGGTTGAGATCTGCACCGGCCGACGAACCTGCACAAATCACAATTTGCCCATGCCCATGCCGGTATGAAAGAATTTTATTTGTTTGCCTGTGCATTTTGCATCAAAAGTTTAAAAATGAAAAAAAACCACGCTGGCAGATCCGTATCATTTGTGTGGTGTAGCCGGGCTGCCGTATGGATATACTCTTTCTATAATTATTTAACAGTACAATTAATATTATTTTAAAGTTAGTAGATCAGAAACATGGAATAATGAATCATTATGTATATAAGTACTACCTCTAACGTCCTTTTGAGTTATTAAGGAATAAAATATAGTCAATTAAACACCGTACATGCACGTACAAATGAAGAGATGAGAGGCAGGCTTGGTTCGATCGCATTGATCGGTTGCTACAACCCGACTCACCAGAGTTTCGGTTTATAATTTAGTTATTGAGATTTGCTATTCTTAAAGAAAATGATAAGAAATATGTGAGAAATATATGATACCAATTTCAAATAAAAGGCCCGAGAGAGCGGAACAACCAGGACCGCCGGTGAGCCAAAGAACGAGAGGGTCATCCTTAGGACTCCTTTCAGACTCGATGAAGTAGTAAAATAGCTGCACCTCGTCTAACTCTCCAACGCCAATGTACCTTTAAAATTCGTTGCATACAAATAAATTAACACCAGCAGAAGTAGCTATATATATCATGATAATATATTTAATTAGTGTTTTAATTACATGATAATCATATATATATGGCATAATTAGCTATATATATCATGCGTGTGTGTGGACGCTGACCCAGTTTCGAGATTGAAGGGAAGCTCGCCAGTAAAACCAGGAAGAGTGTTGATGATGGACTGTGATGCAACCAAGTTGGAGATCTGAAGCAATAGCACAACCACAACGGATGGCCACCACATTGTGATCTGAGTAATACTGCTGCTGCTGCTGCTAGAATTCATGAGTAGCTAGCTAGCTATGTTAATTCATGACATGTAGGCAGAAGGTGAAGGTGCCTGCCCTGCACATAAATATTGTAGGAAGAGATCGAAGGTTACTGTGTTGACAGGTAGGTTTAACTGTTGGTTGGGATTCGAAATTGGGCAAGCCGGTTGGAGGAGAAGCGCGCAGCATGACCGTTGGAGTCCAACCTTCATTTGTCTCATTTGGTAAGAGGCACAATACATGTACATGTTCGGATCCGATTTAAGAAAAAATTTCTTTCTTTGGACATATATAAATAGATTTATTAGACTACAAATTAAAAAATTTTAAAAGGCAATTTCAAAATTCTCTCTCTACCAAATTAAAGTTTTCATTTCTTAAAATTTGTTATTATGATCTATTCATTCTGTAGAGAAAAATTTCTAATCTCTTGATTGAATAGTAAAATTTGAGAGTATTCGAGTATAATTTCGTGTGTGCATAATGTAATTAGAGAAATAGACTTATATTAGATTTTATTGTATCTTGAAAACAAATTTGATTGTAACCCGTGTGTATATCTTTATTGGTGGGATGAATATTATTTTAAGGAAAACGACATTATAACACCCCTTAAAATAAACTTTTCCCTTACTATTTTTTATTGTGCAACCCCTATGCACCAACAGTTGCTTGCTGAATATATTGCACAAAGTTAGGCAAGCTAAGAATTCTCAAACTGATAACAAAGGGTGTAAGGGGATTTTTTTCCAGCCCATGGAATGTCTTAAGCCCAGCCATTCGCCCGCGGGAGGGAGGGGGGACTCACTAGAAGACAAGATATGAGAGAATGAATAGGGGACAAAAAAGACTAAGGCATGAAAGTGTCAGGAGGCATGAGAAAGTAATGTTAGGAGAGGAAAATGTGAGATTTAACAAAAAGCAAAGAAAATTAAGGTGTCAGGAGAAAAAAAAAATAGGGAAGTGATTTAAAGCAAGTGAGGGGCAAGAGATAAAATGCAAGAGAAACCTATGGATTGAGGACTCCCTCGCTGGGACGAATTCGACTTCTTCGGACTTTGGGACTTCTACTTCATCCAGAGAGCTTCAGAGAGAATTTCTTTTTCCAGAAAATAGCTCTGCAGCTTCGAAAATAGCTCTGCAGCTTCTATTGTACAATGAGAAATGAAAGGCTACGAAAGATTGTAACAAGTTTATTATAATGGAATCTCTCCTTCCCAAATCCCTGTGGACGTAGGCCTAGTGCCGAACCATGAAAATCTGTGTGTTCATCTCTCTTTATTTTCTGCATTTTAATACTTTACATCACCCTGGACGTACAAACCGATACCGTACAGCCGAACTGGACCACTGCCGAGGGCTCACACACAACACCAATTGAGACCCAACTCTGAAGACCCAAGTTGCCGAGGCCTAGTCCAAGGGCGTGCGAAACACGACGTTAACAGTGACGCTGTCTGTGGAATCGTTATAGATCTTGCGTGTATTTCGTATGCCTACAACAACCCGTTCCAAGCGACTCGGAAGTCAAGAATGAGATTTTTCTTCATACACACTGTCGAAGGTTCTTCTATGGGAACAGAAGCAGAAATAGGACTATTTTTTGGCTTACTAAATTATCTCCAAAGGAGCATGTGAGACTTTTCTAGATAAGTATCTTAAGTGTTTTCACTTTTATTTTTATGAAAAGCACTACTGCAAGAAAGGGGCAATTAAAAATGCACAACACTTTTTATATATTTAGCATGAAAGGCTGAGAACACACTACACTTTTTTATGTTTAGCATGTAAGGCTGAAAACCAAGCTCCCGACCACTTAAGCTGTAAATGCAATTGCTCTATGTACTTTTAAATATACAGTATACATAGAATACATATGCAGGAGTGCACGAGTACCACATCCCATGCATGGCATGAATAGTGACATGCATGGTGAGCAGGGGTCCAGGGGACAAGCACTCCCCATGCCCCCTAGGCATCCCTCGCCCACAGGCAATGGGGGCCTATGTTGAAATAGGAGGCCACCATTTGTGCCACCGCCATGGTCTGTCGACTCGGTGGTGGTTGCCGACCACCATGGTGGGCTGACGTACTAGCCCCATGACCGCACACAGAAGCGGATGAATGTACCACGAAGCTGCCATGGCGCGGCGTAGGAGTGGCACCAGCGGTCACCTGCATAATCCCCGGCACCGTTTGTCCCTGTGGGGGTGGTTTGCCATCACCCCTCACGGCAAGGACCACACCGTGCGGCCACATGCATGAAGTTGCGTTGGTGGGAAGCTTCATGGCCCAGTCCAGCTGTGTCACAATGAGGAAGACGGCGGCTACACCTTGACCCGTCGGTGTCTTCTAACTTCACGGGGTTTGCCTCCGACCACCCTCAACCAGCAGTAGATTTGTCGCGAGCTGCATGCACTCTGTCTGGTGCACGGTCGTGCAACCTTCACAGCATATACAACCATTCCTTGGCCCTGGTACACCGCGAGCAGGATCACAACCAACTCATGGCGGCATCCTTCTCCTCGCCCAAGGCCAACCTTCACGGCCACTAACAGGCGGACAAGCCATTCTGCGGCCAGTAAGCTTCAAGGTTGGTGGATGCACTCCGCGACCCTTCTACACAACTTTAACAGGCCCTCAGCGACCACAGGTCCCCCACGAGCATGAACTCCTCGGCCACAGACTTCCAACAAGCATGGACTCCTTGGCAGCCACTCTACACAGCCTCTTCTCCACTCCTCGGCCATTTACATCCTGGACAGCGACCACGTACACTAGGCTCTATGGCCGTGCGCGTTTGTCACCAAGAACCCATCAAGAACTCATTACCAAACATGGCCAACACACTTGTGACCAAGAACTCATCAACTGCCTGCTCTTCATATGCTTGGACTAGCTTCATTTGTACGGGTTGCAAACAAAAAAAAAAGGAAAATGAAAGAAATGAGAAAATGGAAATGGAAATAAAAATTGGAAGTGGAAATATAAAGGAGGAGCAAAGAAGAGAAGAAACGACCAAACAACTATGGGCAATTTCAGTCAAGCAACAACGAGCAAAAATTTGTTGTGGCGGCTACATGCTCTGGTTTGTCTCCTTAAAAACTTGTGTAATTTCTGTTTTACTAACAAAATTATTTCATGTGGTGTGAAATACTAGTTGTATGACTCGACACGGCACCTTCAATTAGCGTAACCTGCAACGAAAAAAACAATCAAGTTCTATCAGGAAAGTCAACTCCACTAAACGAGAACTCTATCAGCAACTTACCTCCCCACAAGGCAAAAAGGGAAAGGTAGGCCTAAATGGTTGCCTTATTCCTCTTGCAGAGGAGTGCAGGTTGGTCCTTGGCCACCTGAAGACAACAATTTACCTTCTTCGTAAGCGTCAACAAGAGGGAGCAAGTTCAATAATAGACTGCCTGAATGACTTGCTTCCTTGTGGGATACCATAGGGAAAGGTAGGCCTAAAAAGTTGCCTTGTTCTTCCCACAGTGGAGAGTGGGATCAGCCTCATGACTCTTCGAATGAATTACCCAGGCCTCCGTTGCGACGAAGTGTGGGATCAGCGCTAGCTTGACCCAAACCTACCCTTTCCTGTGATGTCAAAGGGTGGAAACGAGTCTAGTAACAGACTGTCCAAACAACTTACCTCCCAACAAAGGATAATAGGCGAGCAAGCGGCTCAACCTCCTCGTCTGGGAAAGCAGGACCATCCTTAAAGTGGCCTGAATAACTTACCCCAACCTCCATCACAGTGAAGGAAAGGATTTGCCACACTGTTGTCTGAATTACCTCCTCGCAGGACAAAGAGGGAAATGTAGGCCTTAAAGGTTGCTTTATCCTTCTCGTGATAGAGTGCGCGTTAGTCCTCAACTACCCTAAGAAAAATGTTTACCTTCCTCGGCAGCGTCAACGGGCAGAAGTGTGTTCAGAAACAGACTGCTCGAACAACTTATCTCATTGCGGGATACCATAAGAAAAAATAAGCCTAAAAGGTTGCTTTATCCCTCCCATAATGGAGAGCGGGATCAACCTCACGACTACTAAAATAACTTGCCCTGGCCCTTGCTACGACGAGGTGTGGGATTAGCGCCAGTGGGACCCAAACTTACATTTTGCTGCGGTGTCAACAAGTGGGAGAGGGTCCAATAACAAACTGTCCGAATGACTTACCTTCCTGCAGAATACCATAGGAAAATGTAGGCCTAAAGGTTTTCTTATCCCTTTCGTAGCGGAGAGCAGGACTAGTCCCACAGCTGCCTTAATACTTACCCTAGTCTCCACCACAGTGAAGGAGCGGATCAGCCACATCGCTGCCCGAATTACCTCCCCAAGGGACAAAGAGACGGGATGGCATGAGGCAATGCGGGCCAAGTCTATAGACCGCCCAAATAATGTAGAGAAAGACACGGACATCATCAACGGAATCTACGTCAACAGGATTGCCATCAGCAGCTTACCTTACCGAGAAGCAAAAGAGAAAGGTAGGCATTAAAGGTTACTTTATCCCTCTTGTGGAGGAGTGCGAATAGACCTTTGGCCACCCGAAGACAAAAATCTCTACCAATGAAATCTTCAACAACGGAATCTCCATCAATAGAATCTTCAACAATGGAATCTCCACCAATAAAATCTTCATCAGGGAAATCTCCATCAAAGAAATCTTCACAAATAAAAACTAACACTCTGACAATGCAGGAAGGAGCAAATGGAAAGGAAAGCGAAAGAAAAGCAGTGGGACAAAGCAAAAGAAAAGGAAATGAGGGAGCAAACGGAAAGAAAAGTTAAGAAAAAACGAAGGGACAAAACAAAAGAAAAGAAAAAGCGGCAGGACAAAGCGAAAGAAAAGGAATGTGATGGGACAAAGTGAAAAAGGAGAAAGGAAAGGAAATTAAAGCAATAGGAGCGAAAGAAAATGCGATTAAGGAAATATGAGTAAAAGGAAAGAAACAAAAGGAAATATAAGTGAAAGGAATGGAGCTAAAGGAAATAAGGGCAAAAGGAAACGCGACTAAATGAAAAAGGAAAGGAAAAGAAGGTTAAAGGAAATAAAAAAGACATAGCGACGGCATAAAGACTCGGCGGGGTAGAACCCCACCTAAAGACCAACAAGCAGAAGAACTAATGGCCCAGCAGAATGAGTGATGAACTGGTCACTCATACACATGATGGTAACGTCTACACTCCTTTCCCACAATATCCAAATCTTACCCTCCTTCACTTGATTAGAAATACCCTTCTCCAGGCCTAAGTTTCTCATCAAAATACCCATTCTACTCTCATCAACAAAACTCTCTGACAAAGCAATAACCTTGGGCTTAAACTTCTTTACTATCTTCTTCAGCCTTCCTCTTGAAGATCCCAGTCCTCTGATGTTCCAAAACAAAATGGGACCTATCATAGATTTAATTTTAGAGGCCGGGTGATGACCTGTTTGGTGCTCCTTGATGCTTCCATTTCACTCTTCCCATTTCTCTTCTTGGAACCACTCTGTTCTTCCTTAGAATGGTAGTCTTTTTCTCTTCCTATTACCACCGGCAATGTCTCGTTTTCCTGTTCAGACCAGGATTTTTGTTTCTCTGTTTCGCCAGGATGTGTTCCTTGCCCCCATTCATCCATAGGGACGTCTTTGATTAACACTACATCCTCCAACCTGGTTTCGTTTCCTCGTTCACAGTCCCCTGTTTGCAAGTCACATTCCCCCTGTTTCATACTATCTGGAACAATCTCCTTCTCTTCCATCTCCCCCCTCAGAACTATTTTCCTTATTTACTGGAGAGCTCAAGCTGCCAAAATGTAGAGGCACCATCTCGATTTCCCCTTCTTCTCTCACCGGGCATTTACCTGTCAAGATTTCTGCTCCTTACTCCTCCACTTCGTCATTCTTCTCCACATCCTGTTCCTCTGCTATTTTCTCTTCAGTAGCTGCTTTTGTCCCTCTAATCACTTCCTGATAAGCCATTTTATTTTTTCCTTTCTCTTTTTTCTAATTATCACTATTGTTTTTTCCTTTTTTACAGGTTGTTTTGTTGTGCCCCTGCAATTTACAACTTGAGCAGAATGTCGGCAGTGTCTCGAAGACAACCTCCTATTTGGATCCCGAACCAAGTTTGCCAATCCAGAAAGAATCCAAGTGTTGTTTTGAGGCATCCATCTCTAAGCAAACACGAGCTCCGTCCGTTCTCGTCGCATAACGCGTGGAGTTGTCAGACCGAATGAACTTCCCAAAAGGTGCCGTCAATATTCTAAGTATCGAATCATGATAGAACTTAGGAGGGAGACCTGGGAGCATCACCCAGATCGGAACAATCGGTGATTCCTCATCTTCCGTATATTCCAACACCCAATGAAACACTCTGTAAGAAATCCCATTTATCTCGCAAGCTTCTCAGGAGAACGCCTTGTTGAAATCTTCCTCCGATGTAAGACAGATGAACACGTTACGAGTCTCGCTTATGGAAGAGACTATTGTATTACCCATTAATCCCCATCTCACCCGAATAAACCACCTTATGGCATCTAAAGAAGGTCTCTGCCTAAGGAACTTCAGAACCAGAGAGTATCTGAAAGGAGTTGCCAATAAAGCTATTTCTCCTTGGAAAACATAAAACACACATGACCATCTATCACCTTAAGAGGCCTCATAAGAAGATTAACTTCCGGAATAGGTTGAGGTACTGTCAATACCAAGTCTGAAAACAATTTGGCCTTCGTTATCAGCATGGGACCACCAGGCTGGGCCAAGGCAGCCGCCATGACGGCGCGATTAACCTAGTACTAGGAACCCTAAAAATTCTTTGTTTTTGTCAGTATTCTCTTTCTCTATCACACTCTCTCTCTACCTTCTCTCTCTAGCTACGGATAATGACAGGGTTGTGTTTCCACATCACTCGTTAATAGGCTTATCCTGTCACACCATGTCACCAAGCCAAAGGCAGGGGAGGAAGAGCAAAAGCTAAATTGGCTTGGCAATTCAATGAATTCAATGCATGCAGTTCCTTGTTCGATCGATAAGTATGAGTCACGTAATCCTTATAAAAGAGGCATACATGTAGTAGTAGTACCTGTAAACCAGAGCTCGGAGATCTTTCTTGGTGAGGTTTCGGTGATAATCAATACTCGTTATGACATTCTCTGTATATGCTAAGCTCTCATTGCATCTCAACCAATCTGTTTTGGTTCCCTGAAATCCAACTTAAAAAGTACTCCCTGAAATTGACGTAATCATGAATTCAAATTCTATTTCGACTCAGAGTACCATACGTACCTCTCAGATGTGGAGAGCCTCTCGCACTGTTTTATCATTCGCCCAAACGTAGGAGTACAGATAGTTATAGTTCTGGAAATAATATATAAATAGGTTGGATGATTATAAAATACTCATAATATAGTTGAATTTCGTGTTGGAGAGAGAGAGAGAGATCTATGTACCCGACACCATGACCCTGGAACTTGAGGTGTTGAGGTGTGTATGTCTATGAAATTGTCACCGAAAACGCTCCATTCCCGAAGTTTATTTGGCTTTGGGGATTGCTTAGCGCAATTTGGTTCCAATATTTGCTCAAGAAATATATTGGAGATGCACTACAAATTCCATCGATCAGTAAATTACTATGCATTAATAATGCCCAACTCACGTCTTAATCCAGAATTGTTACTCTTAATCCAACTCACCTCTTCGACTACTTGAAGATCTTCTATGCACTTTGCATTGCTTGGATCTGGATATATATACTCTCCTTTGCAGTTTCTTTTAGTTGGCTATAAGCACAGATATATATAGAAGACATTACATACATATAATCTAGGAGTAGGCCCTTTACCCGTACCTGCGTTACCTTTTGACTCTACGTACGTCAAGTTTAATTAATATTAAATATAATTAATTGGCTCGTAAATTAAGACTAGCAAAATATGCGGGAGGAAACGTATGTACGTCAACGAGAACATATTTAACTAATAATTAATTAAGGAGCATTTGATCACCTCATAAAGTCTATCAGATATGAGTGCCATCCGGTGAGCAAATTTTAGTCTTGCATTCATGTCAAAAATTCTATGTGTAAGTGGGTTACCTAGCACAAAACCCTGCGTCCATTTTTCAAAACTATTAATCCAACAATTATCATGAAAAAGAAAAAATAAAAGACATAAAAGCATTGAATTCAAGATCGGCTAGAAGTACATACTTTGAGAATCAATGGTGGCAAATGTCCAATTTCGTTACCTAGATCATGATCATAAGATGAGAAAATCACGCCACAACAATTGCCGTAGAAATTAAAGAATTAGATACGTAATAATCATATGATCTCTTATGCTGAATAATCTGTTTTTTATTATTTATTTATGCATGTCATGGATCAGATCATGAATTATTTCTCATACAATAACAAGTTTCTTTGATTTCTTCAAGATAGAAAATGAAATGTGATAAGATGATAATTCAATTTGCTAAATTAATCTTATAACCCTGTTAATACATTTTTCAAAGAATCAATTAATTAAATGGGGAAGATAATATATGTACCATTTGAGACTTCTTGAACAACGATTGGGACAGGTATGCCGGAATAAGAACCACCGCCAATATAGAGGGGATTTGAGAGAAACATAGAATGAGCCAAAAGCCACTGCATGCACCATGATAATATATATATATAACATATAGATCATACAAGTAATTAGTCTCACGTAACGTAAATTAATATGTATGAGTATGTATGGGATGCTGATCTTAATTTTCTGCTAAATATAAAGCAGCTTCAAATTAAATCCTTTTAGTTAATTCATCAGAGTACTCCACTCACCTTTCTTAGAAATTCATTGGCTTGTGCTGCTATTGATGTATCGCTGACGCCTGACGTTGTATGCCTCTCAAGTTGTTGCATATGAGAATCCAGTACCAACAGGTGAATCCAAAAATATTATGTTCGCAACCTGAAAGATCGACCCAATTAATTACTAGTTCAATCATAAAATGTTACGTACTAGCTACTTTAAACTTCACACAACAAATTAATAATTAAATCACTTACTTTTGTCCACGAGTAGGGGTTCAATTCCAATGTTGGTTTGTTCCCACTAGAATTTGCATAGTTGAAAGATAAAGGACCTATCCAAGAATGTCAAATTATATATAGAGTTATTATATTTTTTTTATGTATATACATATATATCTTTTTATATATACATACATATATATATTTATATATTTCTTTAATCGAAACATTCAAATTTGAATAAAAACTTGAAACTTTTATTTTGGGTGTTAAATTGTATTAAGTCTAAGCTGGTTTGCATGACCTGGGAACACTAGCCGACATGGAGTACTAGTTGAATGGAAGCTTGCTAGGTTTGTCCGTTAGTGTCACAACAATAATACGTTAATTCTGAGTCTAATTCATATCATAAAATCGATTCTATAAGAGAGAATTGTTCATTCCTTATAAACATGTCAAGATCTTGTCTATAAGGTAATGTCTGATTATTCCTAATCAACACTCTCTCTCACGTGCAGTTCAGTATTTTTTTCTGATCCTTGTCACAGGTTAAGTAGTGTGGGCCCCTATTCTTCCTATGGCAAGCTCTGATACCATGAAAAAATTCATGGGACTAACTCATCTCATAAAATCAGTTCTATAAGAGATGATTGTTCATTCCTTATAAACATACACAAGACTTTGTCCACGACAATATGAGATTATTCCTCAACAAATTCAATGACTCAACGAAGTTGACAAAATTCTTAGTACGGAGATTGTACGATATATATCTACTAGCTTGAATATGAAATAAGAAAAATTCTACTCATCATCTTCACACTATATACCACACATTATTTTTTTATTTATTTTTATTTTTTTCTTACCAAATGTATAGTGTATGGATGATGAGTAAAATAAATCAATTAGTTTAGAAAGAATTAAAAATAAAATAAATTAAAAATAAGTGTGGAGTGTGTGAGGATGATATTGAATAACAAATTATCTCGAACTAAATTATAAACCATAGAGAAATCTACTCATCTTTCAAATTCTCATCATTTTCTTGGATACATGCAGTGCTACTTATATACATATTGATTCACTATTCCAAGTTTCCGATCTACTAACTTTAAAATAATATTAATTGTACTGTTAAATAATTAAAGAAAATGATAAGAAATATGGGAGAAATATATATATGATACCAATTTCATATACGAGGGCAGCAAGACCAGAACAACCAGGACCACCGGTGAGCCAGAGCACCAGAGGATCATCCTTAGGACTCCTTTCAGACTCGATGAAGTAGTAAAATAGCTGCACCTCGTCTAACTCTCCAACTCCAATGTACCTTTAAAATTCGTTGCATATAAATAAATTAAAACCAGAAGAAGTAGTAGTACAATATATTTAATTTGTGTTTTAATTACATGATATATAAATCATATATATATGGCATAATTAGCTATATATATATATATCATGTGTGTGTGTGGACACTGACCCAGTTTCGAGATTGAAGGGAAGCTCGCCAGTAAAACCAGGAAGAGTGTTGATGATGGACTGTGATGCAACCAGCAAGTTGGAGATCTGAAGCAATAGCACAACCACAACGGACGGCCACCACATCGTGATCTGAGTACTGCTGCTGCTGCTGTTAGAATTCATGAGCAGCTAGCTAACTAGGTACGAGGTGGTGAACCTGCACATAAGTATTGTAGGAAGAGATCGAAAGTTATTGTGTTGACAGGTAGGTTTAACTATCGGTTGGGATTCGAAATTGGCAAGCCGGTTGGAGAAGTCATTGGCAGGGGTGGGCAGCGGGGGCCCGGCCTCTGCTGAATATATAGATCATTTCAGAGGTGGTACTGAAGGCCATGCCCTGCCCATATAACCAGCTTTCCAGCTCGCTAATGATCAAGTACCGACGCTAGACATCGTTGAATATATGATATGATCAATTTGTAGCTGGTGGGAAATGTAGGAAGAGAAGGTCATGACACATTTCTTGACAGGTAGTTTCGGTACTGGCAGCTCGCTAGGTTCCTATAGGACCTATACACCAATTAAAGCACTAGCATTCGTTGCATTTAGCCATTTTTTTGCTAATACACCAATTGAATCTGGTAATGTTGTTTGTTGTTTTGGGAAAAAATGTAAAAAAATAATTTAATTGGAATGCAATAATCGTTATGTTATTAAATATAAAATTTTAAAATAAAATATATATATTTCATGACTTGACTAGAATATAAAATATAACTAGTACATCTTCCAAATATGACTATAAGAAATTAGATAAGATAACAATAATAATTAAAAAATAAATAATATTTTATTATTCATTAGAGTTTAGATGATCAATAATCTAAAGTGGGATTAGGTTTTGAGTGAGATAGGTAAAAGGTAAAATGTATGATATTGGGCAAACTTTGACTATAGGATGGCAAACTAATTATGCTCGACAAGATGCATGATCAAGGATCGGCAAAAGATCATATATCGTCCTAATCAACTCTGTATTTTTTAGTTCTTAATTTTTACTAGGTGAAAAATATGTAATATTCGTCATATGAAAATACATATGATATAACGCTTCAAATGAAATAAAATTAAGTTATTTATTGTGTAATGATCATGTGAGAAAATGAATAGAATTTATTTTATTTACAAATGAGTAATAGTAAGCATACAAATCTCACAATCATTTTGATAAGCTGGGCTTCACCATAAAAAATGATTTTTTTTTTTAATTATGGAGCCCATTTATTTTTTAAATGGCTGATCCACGAAATTTGCATAAACCAGATATATGATGGGCCTGAATATTTGATGTCGTCGGCCTAATATATAATAAAAATGAAAAATGATATTTTCAATCTTAAAATATGTAAATATTATATAATCTTTTAAAAAAAAGTAGATAAATACAGAATTTATATATTAAAAAAATTAATTTTTTAATAATAGACTATTTTTTTTCAAAACAATTATGCTTACAACTGTCTATAGTATTACTTGACTATCTTGCTTAGTTTAAACCGTATAGTTGATTATGATCTACAAAGTCAAGAAAGTCAACAAAAAATATTAAAAAGATTAGTTCATTCCCAATAGACCACTCGATGCAAGGGAGGCATGCAAGAGATACCGTCGGCTGTGCCTTTTCTTGTGCGTGATTCTTGCAATAACATTGTAAAAAGAAAAGAAAAAAAATCACGACTTTCCATGCTCTGCTCTTTTGATCCCGTTTTGGCGTTAACGGTAATAAAGTTTTTATCATAATTATAAATCACTTACCATCAAATTATAATTATAAAGACGGAATATTATTCTTATAATTATAATCATCTTCCTTACGTTATGTCCACAGACGGGATGGATTACGCGTTTCATGATCACTTATTTAGAGACCATGAGGATGATCAGCGTGATCTCAGACGGGGAGATCAAGATTTGTCAACAAAAAGGTTGGTAGATAAATCATGTGCCCATGCAATTTCTTTACCCATTATATATATATGGCACTATAATTAACAGAGGTGTGTGTGTATACTGTTGAGTTGAAAGGGAAGCAAAGATGAAAGAAGTCATGTAATGGGTGTGTTTGGAGTTTGTCACTCATTTTCTCTTATGGTTTCTCTGAGACCAAATTAGGTGACAATCATATATTACCATTAAATGTTTAGTGAACAATGATTGCAACAACAATACTAATAATCTAGCTAGTGTGCTATGTGCCATCATCCCCGGCCCCAGTAAATGTCCATGAATAATGACAGGCTTGCTACTCTCCTATCATTTATTTATTATTTATTTTATTTATTTTTACTTAAAGATTAAAGAAGTGACTATTAGTGAAGTCGTATAATTTTTTTTATTTTTTTTAATGATTAAGAATGTTAGAATAATACTTAAAAATAATAATAATAAATAAAAATTTCAAATACACTATAGAGTAATAAATAGATAATAGAAAGGTAGTAAGCCTTGATCATCGAAGGGATATCATTTAATGGCATATGATCAAATTCTGTAGCTCATGGGAATTAATGTAGGAAGAGAAGGTGACTGTCTTGACGGGTAGGTTTAAGTACTGGTAGTTAGCTCGCAAGGTTCATTTACACCAAGTTATTATACCTACACTCGTAACACCACACCTTTAAAATGTGCATGCATTGGCTTGATTGTATGCAACTTTACATTTTATGATCGAGTAATCGAAATTATCCAATCATTTTGTCGTAGTACTTGTAAACACTGGGAGAGGATAGCAAAATACTACGAAGTTTTGCTACTACAAACTAATTAACGCGTCATCAATCAAAAGTTCAAATAAAAAATAATATATTGGTATTTTATTTGGTATTCTCTAATTAAACACTGGCTTGAGAGTTGAGAGTGGAATTTTTTTTATTCTTCAGTATTAAATTTAAGTGGTCCCATATTAATTAGATTACGTACAAAGCAATCTCTTGGGGCTATTTTTTTTCAAATGTCTATTTTGGGGTCTGAGGTAATTCTATTGACACGATAAATGATATAATATCGACCGTGGATTGTCTCCATTTAAGTTTATTGATATAATTATGTGGCCCATTTATTTTGTTATATAAATTAAATACAAAAATTAATCTTACCCATTATATATATATATGGCACTATAATTAACTGATCATAAATTACTGTTAAATATTTAGTAAACAATGATTGGAACAACAATATTAATGATTGGTACCCCCACCCTGCAGCTAATAGAGGTGTAAATTTAGATCGAAAAATCAAACTGGACCAGACCGGTTGGCTTGGTTTTGAACCTATCCAGTTCGGGACGGGTTCTTACATTAGGAAAACCGGCCGGAACGGATCCGGTTCCGATTCTAAGATTTTTTGGACCAGATCAGACCGATTGGAGAAATATATATATAAATTAATATTTTATATATATAATAAATTTTATACAAAATTAATATTATACAAAATATTTTTTATGTGTAAGTTTTATATATAATATATAATTATATGTGAAAGTTGTATATATAATATATATATAATTATATATCATATATGAAATAATTTTATATTATAATTTATAAATTATAACATAAAATGTTAATCTTATAATTAAGCTTAGTAGTTATACTTATACTAATATAGTTATACTAATTTACTAAATCACTATAAGTTTATAACTAATATTAATAGTCTAATCTAGTATTAGTTATACTTATACTAACATAGTTATACTAAATCACTTTAAATTTATAACTAATACTAATATATTAGTTTATAACTATACTAATAGTATTATATAGTTTAATATATTATATAGTTATACTAAATCACCATAAGTTTATAATTAATACTTATACTAAATCACTATAGATTTATAACTAATACTAATATATTAGTTTATAACTATACTAATAGTCTAATATAGACTATAGTTATACTTATACTAATATAGCTATATTAAATCACTATAACTATTAACTAATACTAAATATAGTTATATTAAATCACTTTAAGCCTATAACAATTTTTTTAATAAGTTAAATCACTATAACAAAATATATATATTATTATATGGTATTAAATCACTGTAAAACGGCGTTGTTTCCCCCCAAACCCACCCCCCCCCCCGGCGAAAGCTTTGTTTTATTTTCAGTTTCAGTTTCCCACCCCTTTAGATCCCCCCCTCTGCAGGAACTGTGCCGCACGTAACAGGCTAACAACCTCCATCGCATCCTCCAGTCCCTTCGTCGGCGCCCCTCTCTTCCTCACCCTCTGCGACTCACGACCTCCATCTCTGCCCTCTCATGGCCTCTCTGCATCCAACGTTCCCAGCCTCACCTCTCTTCCTCACTGTCTCACGCAGCCCTCCCATCTCTCATGCAACCGACAGCCCCTCTTTCATGTCTCTCTGCTTCGAAGGTAATTTTTCTGAGGATCTTTATTTGTCTAACGTCAATACTCCATAGTGAAGCACTGAAGCTCTGTTTATTTAATCTGCAATGATATGTTTGGGTTGCGAACTTCCTAGTTTTTTTTTTCTAAGGACCACGCTAGCCTAAAGCTCTGTTTGTTTTGTTTGATTAAGCATCTAAAATTTCGAGTTGAATGAAAGCTTTCAAGTGGCTTTGCTCCATTGCATATCATCTGTTTTAAATTGATTTTATCATCTACATCTGAATCTGCATATCATTAACATCGATTCATCTGCAAAGTCAAAAATCCCATTATTCTCTTATATGTTCCAAAATGATTTTATCATCTACATTTGCATATTACAACATCTCATATTGTTTTAAACGGTAAAGACACAACAAAAATAAATAAAAATAAAATAAGGAATAATAACATATAAGAAATTACTTTGAAATTAACATATGCATGTAGATAGGAGACTTTCATATATGGATCGGGTGAAGAAATTAATTGGAGCTTATAATATTAATATATCTATATTCTAGCATATATAAACCCACTATAGTAGATGGATGTTTATAGTTAAAAGAATGTTTGTACTTGGTCTTGACACTGAATGAAGCAGAATATAATAGTTGGATAGGTTGCCTGCATTAAGCTCCCCACCTTTGGTTTAGTTATTAATAATTATATAGTTATAGATGCTTTTATTACAATGTTTATTTTTGTTACAACATATATAAACTGGATCGGACCGAAAATCGATAAAACCGGAAGTATCGGCTTAGGAGAGTAACCGGTGCTTAATCGGTTTTAAAAAATGTAAAATCGGTACATACCAGTCTGGTCTTAAATTTTGTCCAAAACCAGACCGGATCGGACCGGTTACACCCTTAGCAACAAACATTCTAAATTAGGTGTCAATAAATTATATTGGGAAGCCACCTAACCTTCGCCAACGGTCTTCTAGTGAAACTTTTTTTTTCCTTTTGACAAGAAATATGTATACTTTATTAATTGACTATATAAAAGAGTAGCAATACAATAATTAAGGAATTTCCTCTACATCAATGATAGTTCCAGAAATTTGTAAAGCATCTCTTGCCAAAACATGAGCTACATGATTGGAGCCACTATGAACATGTGAAATAGTTCACTGCTGGGATTGTGGAAGAGCTCTCCTAGAATGAGATATTATCATACTTGATGTATCTCATCCTTGAGTCCTATTTTTTACTGTGGTAAACACATTTGCAGCATCTCTTTCCAAAACAATCCTTTGGAAACCCAAAGAAGAAAATAAGATATAGATGGAAAAGAAATCTCACCACATTGAGAACGTGGGAGTCATATTGTATATATATATTAAATTTTTGTACAGTATCATGTTGAACTATACATATCTAACGTGGGAGACAAAAAATCAACACTACTTTTGATGAGATTCTGACTAGTTGAACTTTGAACGTTATCATTCCCCCTCAAACTATGCGTGGTAACAAGGCAGAGTTTGTGTTTGAGCTGCTCTAAATCAATTCTAGTCTGGGGCTTGGTGAATACATCCGCAATCGGAGAAGATGTGTGTGTATTGTTGAGTTGAAAGGGAAGCAAAGATGAAAGAAGTCATGTAATGGGTGTATTTGGAGTTTGTCACTCCTCTTCTCTCATGGTTTCTCTGAGACCAAATTAGGTCCTTACAACTGATCATAAATTACCATTAAATATTTAGTGAACAATGATTGGAACAAGAAGGCGGTCTTAATACGAAGGGCATGCTTTCTCTGTTTATGCATGCAGATGGATCTTAACCGATTCACCTTTAATAGAACATTGTAGATCTAGAGCCTGTTACAGTACAGCTAGCCATTTATTGACAAAACACACCCAGCTTGTAGGTTCTCCAACTATATATTACATCAAAAAAAACAAGCTAATTGGAAAGAGAATCAGCATTTGATAATATGTGCTATAGGAAGTAGTAAGAAAACCATCTATCAATCATGGCGAGACATTCCTTAGGCTTGTACTCTGGTGCAGTGTGACCCCCACCCTGCAGCACAAACCAAATTGACACTACATTTATATTAAAGTTTTGCTTGACTATGATATAGAGAACTATTTTACCATCGCGCGGAGAATTAATTCTTGCCTTTATAGTTGTGAATGTCAGACTGAACTTTTTCTCTGTATAGATCGTGACGTATCTGCAGAAAAATAAAATAAAAATTGTAATGCATGAGATGGTAGTAAAGTTAGAAAATGGAAAATCAAACGAAAACGAACGAGCAGGTCACAAATGAAGATGGTCATGGAAGTTCACCCTGCAATTTGACCATCGACAAACCAAGGTCTCCAGTCATCCTTTATAGACAAGTCCAGTGATTCTATCCATTCTTGTGTGCCCACATGCGGGATCGTCAAGTCGTGATCGCCGCTAAGCGAAAAGAAAAGCTTCTTCAAGTTAGGAGAGCTGAGACTGAAATTGACTTATAGAAAGCCTCAAAAGAGACAGAGAAGTAAGAGATGTAGATTTATTAGTACCTGTAAACCAGAGCTCGGAGGTCTTTCTTGGTGAGGTTCTGCTGGTAATCAATACTAGTTATGATATTGTGTGCATATATTAAGCTCTTATTACATCTGTCCCAGTCTGTTATTGTTCCCTGATCCAACTCAAAAGTACTTAAATAACTGAAACTCATGTACTGAACTCAAATCAGATGTCCACTATATGGAAGTGGTTGGAACATACCTCTCGGACGTGAAGAGCATTCCGCACTGTTTTATCATTTGCCCAAACGTAGGAGTACAGATAGTGATAGTTCTGGGGTAGAAGAAAGAAAAAAACAGGGTTGAACGATGTAAAATAGTCAAAATCTTGAGAGACAATAACACCTGATCTTCCTCGAAGAGTTGAAAATTCGTGTTTGAGAGAGAGAGATACCCGACACCATGGTCCAGGAACTTGAGGTGTTGAAGTGAGTATATCAATGAAATCGTCACTGAGAGGGCTACAATTCCAAAGCTTATTTGGCTTTGGGGAGTATGATGCGCACTTTGGTTCCAATATGTGGGGAGTAAATATTTTGGCGATGCACTACGAATTCAGGCATCGGTAAATTACCATGCATTGCTCAATTAAACTTGAGGACATGATTAATGTAAATCAACCAAGAATTCTAACTGATCTCACTCACCTCGTCAACCATTTGAAGATCTTCCATGCATTTTGTGTTGTTTGGATCTGGACGCATATATTCGCCTTTGCAGCTTGTTTTAGTCGACTATAAACACATGCATCGTATATTTTACATATTTTACATTAATGAATTCTTTTTTTTTTTTTTTTTTTGCATCTAAAAGGAAGAATCAAATTACACCAGCTTGAGAGTATCAGTTCTGCAGAAGCATCATATTGGAATAGAATTTTGATGTAAAAAAAATGAAAAGACAAAGTGTACACCAAAATAAGGGGTTTATAAAGTCATTAAAACAACTGTTAAGCTTTATCATTTACACGTCAAAATACAGGGGAAAGCATTACCTGATGAGAACATAAGTATTAGTACTAAAGAACAGTACTTCACCTGATAAAGTTGGTCGGATATAAGTGCTGTTCGGTGGGCAAATTTAATTCTTGAATTCAGGTCGAAAATCACATCCGTAAATGGGTTGCCCAGCACATAGCCCTGCGTCCCAATTTCAATTGACTCCAACAAGAGAGAGAGAGAGAGAGAGAGAGAGTAATCATAATACAACAATTGAATCTAAAACTACGTACTTTGAGATTCATTGGTGGCCGATGTCCAATTTCGTTTCCTACAGCATAGTACGTCATAATACAAGAAATCATTTCACATGCAGCAAGTAACATTGAAGAAGAAAATACAGAATAATGTCCCTTGCTGAATATTCTTGAGATGAATTCTTTCTAATAAGATTATATACATATGAAAGACTATTAGTTCTCAGTAATAAATGTACCAAGTCCTAACAGCTTAAATTTTCTTGCCAAATTCGTTTCAATTTATAAGTAGTCTTTGTCCCTAGCCAGAAACAGAAACAAAATAAGGCAAAGAACAAAAGAAGCCAACCACTTGATATATCTTGAACAATGATGGGAATAGTGATGCCTGAATAAGAATCACCAGCAATATAGAGTGGGTTTGAGAGAAAGTTGGAATGAGTCACGAGCCACTGCACCATGATAAGTATACAAGATACAACTGCTATTTAGTTCATGACATGGGTTAGATATATACGATGTTATTGAGATATATATATATATATATATCTACTTATGATCGTTTAATTGATCGACTTCGCGCTCACCTTTCTCAGAAATTCATAAGTTTGTGCTGCAGATAATGTGTCACTGCTGTTGTATAGTTCCCAACTTTTTGCATATGAAAATCCAGTGCCAACCGGTGCATCCAAAAATATTATGTTGGCAACCTAAAATTTCCATATATACTATCTTTGAATCATAAAATGTCCCAACTTTCGAAATGGTTATATATGGAGTCTACATGTAGTTTAAAATCTCATAATTTTGTCCATGAGTACGGATTCAACTCGAATGTTGGTTTAGTCCCACTAGAATTTGCGTAGTTGAAAGACAAAGGACCTACACAAGAATGTCAATTATAGAGTCATTATGGCCGTTAATAAAAAATAGAAATCGTCGCACCATTTCATCTCCTTACATTAAAGGTAACTGACGTTTAAAAATTAAATTTAGATGAAAATACACAAATTGGGAAATGTTTCCCGTACAACATTTATTGCTACGTTTAATATTTTTTTATAGCATTAAATTCTCAATAAATATTATAAAATTCTTTTTTTTTTTTTATATATAACATTTCATGCTTTCTATTTATCTCACATTTCATGCTCTTAATTTGAGACAATAACTTGAAGGAAAGATTTGAATCTCTTAAGAATTTTTAACTGAACTTTAAGGCCTAAAGTGAGATAGAGAGATAAACATACGAAGTGGATTCCATAATATTTAAAATATTTAATGTTATCTGAGAAATTCACTCGAACAGTTATAAATATTGTGGAGTTCATTTCATGTGTCTATTTCTCTCTCACTTTATACTTTATAATTTGGTCAAGAAGTCTAACAAATCCAAATCCCTCAAAGAGATCGATCTTGATCCTACAAAGTCCACTCAAAGGATTAGTCAATTTACAATCATCCTTTAAATTATCAATTTTGACAATCACCTCACATTAGCAAAAGGTTGTAATGTGCTTGCATAAAAGAATTTGACATAAATGCATCGACGGACAGAAATACGTATGTCTAATGGTTTCATCCTCTTTGTTTGAAAATTATTTTGCAATCAAAATCATTTTTCATTGAACTTTGGTTTTGAAATAACTTTCCGCACATGTTTCACCTTTTGTTGGGATCATTCATCATCATGACAGACAGCATTTAATTAGCTCCCAACTAAAAGTGAACTACTAACAATATCTCCCGTCTAACAGTCCGTCCTTCATCAGTAATGCTAGAGTCTCACTGCTCTAGCTATCGCTGAAAGCTACCGCTTGTTTTTTTATTATTTATTTATTTTTTGTTATTATTTTTTACTTTGTTATTAAAAAAGTATCTTTTTAATAATATTGTGAATTTTTTAAAAAAATATATTTAAAAGTATTTAAAAAATACATATAAAAAAACCAAAAAAAAAAAAAAGACTAAAAACTACTAGCAGTTGTAATGTCTTGTTTTTCTATAATTTTTTAAAAAAAATTATATTCTCATCATTGGTTTTTATCATTTCATATCGTTAGAATTTTTTATTTTTATTTTTTATTTAGTGATTAAAGAAGTATTTTTTAATAATAATATTATTTTTTATTTTTTTAAAAAATATTTAAAAGTGTTAAAAATACATGTAAAAAAAAACCAATTATGCGGTTGCTCCGGCCAGAGTTGGGAGCGGTGGACATAACATCATCTTTCATCGGCGGAATGGATCTTCCTAGATCAGAATGTGAAAAATTAAAAAGCATATAAAAGAAAACGAAAAGTTTAGAAAATTGGTGATGGAGCGCCCAGAAGGATGCGAAGAAATATGGCATACCCATTTCATATATGAGGGCAGAAAGAGCAGAACAACCAGGACCACCGGTGAGCCAGAGCACCAGAGGATCATCCTTAGGACTCCTTTCAGACTCGATGAAGTAGTAAAATAGCTGCACCTCGTCTAACTCTCCAACGCCAATGTACCTTTAAAATTCGTTGCATATAAATAAACTAGCTAAAACCAGAAGAAGTAATACTACTACACATGATTAACAATTATATATTCCATGCTAATAATTAAAGACATAATTTATAATAAATGCGTGCATGTATGTGTACACACTGACCCAGTTTCGAGTTTGAAGGGAAGCTTGCCAGCAAAACCTGGAAGGGTGTCGATGATGGACTGCGACTCAACCGAGTTGGAGATCAGGAGCAGTATGTGAACAAGTACTATTACAGACGGCCACCACATTGTGAGATTACTACTACTTATACTACTGTGGCTTCTGCTTGAATTGAATTGGTTTTTGGTTCTCTGGCCTGGCACCCTGGTCTTCATCTTGCCCGTTTGTATGCGTGCTTTGTGTTAAATACGCAGAAAGCAAGGACCTCTTTCGAGTTGCTAGTTTGCTGATGATATTTTTCCGGAGAGAAATAGTATCACGTGGGGTACAAGCTGGTTTTACTGGTAGCTAGGCCTAAGTTGTTCATACCAATAAAATCAACAGCAAAAGGGCAACAGAACTTCAAGACAACTATTTGGGATCTACTTTATTTTTTAGAGGGAATGTGTGAGACTTAACACAATTTCAGTTATAACGCACGGAGTATTGTGTTTGGTAGCGCTTGCAACTGTGGAAGAACTCGGTTTATGATGTATGCGCATTTTTCAACTTTTCAAACTATACACTTTTTAGAATGATAAATTACAAAAGCAAAACGTTATAAATTAGGCGATCTCATTCGTAAGATCCGTGAAAAGTTGCTCTTAAATTTGAACTTTCAAATTTTAGCTGGACCCATGAACCATATTGGGAAATTAAAAGGATGAAATTACCACCAACTTATTAAAAGTAAAAGAAACAGCTCAATAAGATTTCACGAAAAGTATTGGAAAAAAAGGATCTCACCCATAAGAGGATAAACATTAATTAAGATTGTTAATGCTAAAAATTACACAATAGACCGGAAAGGAGGAAAGAGTCATCTCCGACTCACAAGATGATTCGAATGTCGATACGGTACTCTTTGCGTTCATCCATATGATAAAGAATAAATAATTAAATAAAAATAAATAAAGGGAGATACAGGAATTTACATAATTCGACATAAAAGTCTACGTCCACTAGTTGTTTGGGAGCAAAATCCACTATAACAGGTAATGATTTTATAATGTCTAATGGTCTCACATATCGCTCAATACAATGAGGGAATTTAGTCTCAAGAAAGTCCCTCTAGAGAATTGGTGGAGAGTGCATGGAGGAGAGAGCCTATCAAATTTGTGGAGGAGCTACTCCTTATATAGAGGTTATTTCCTTGAAGTGATAGAGTCCAACTTGACTTGTGATATCTTTTCCTTTTAGTAGTCTGAGCCAACTTCTTTCTCTTATTTCTTGGTTTTATCTTTTTCTGCTTTATCTCTTGACTTTATTTCTCCCCTTAGTGATAGGTTTCCAAAGGGTTTGATCCAGTCAATTTAGTCCCTAACAAAGATTGTTGATACAAATGAGGGTATTACATACGTAGTAGAAGAAAAGAGCTGAGAGAACGCGTTATAATGTCGTTTTTTATAAGATAACATTTGTTCGTACCAGTAATTAATGATATGCACATGAGTTATAAGCAAATTAGTCGAAAAAATCCAAAATAAATTTATTAATTTTTAATTGCGTTATGCTCAAATGAAAATATACATGACAGTATACCATATGATTTTGTTATGTTATCGAGAAATTAGAAATTTGTTTTCTATAAATAAACAGGTTGTGAGGGGGATCCTCTAAGGCCCAGGCCCAAAGAGATCAAGCCACGAAGGCCTCGGGTCCCTCAAGCGAAAACCCAAAGCAGGCCAGAAGCCTAGGCCAGGAAATCGCGTACCGAGCCCACAGCCACGGAGGAAATCGTGAAAACCCAACTCATGTGATTTTGTTATGCACATGAGTTGATGTCGTGTTTCGCAGCCCAAGTAGTGTCACAACAGCCAAGCTCACACCACTTGCAACAAAAAGGAAGAATGGGCTCCAGTGACTTCTGGTGCTATTCTGATGCCAAAATCAGAGAAGAAAACTCGAGTGATAAGGAAAGCTTAAAGAACTAGAAAAGTGGCAAAAGGTTCAAAAAGCCTTTCTATGGAAGGGATGGCTATTTGTTTATACCTGATTTGGACCCAACTGCCGAGGGAGATTGTGGTGTGTCAGGTCATACCTGGGTCAGACCTGCGACCACCACTTGTAGTGATAGTGAGTTAGGCTGCGGCCCAAACTGCCAAGGGAGATCGTGGCATGTTAGGGCGTGCTCGGGTTAGACCTGTTGCTACCATCCTATCGTAGCAGGGTGTCAGGTCGTGATCAAGCCGTCCTTTGGTACCTCTAGTAGCACGTTGTTGAGTGCTGGGTTCCCTAACACGCATTGAATGTAACGTGTCTCGAGCTTGAAGTGTCCACGATCGGATACACCCAACCACCTACATCCAATAGCGATAGTCTACAACGCACCTTATGACAGGGCTCGGTAGGTCATCAAGTCCCGAGGCGATCACAGTCCTAGGGTGGAGTTCTTGGCATGGTCAAGTTCGGTACCAAAACCTTTTCGGATGGGCACATGGCTATGGGCCCGATACACAATTTCCTAGCCTAGGCTTCTGACTTTCTTTGGGTTTTTGCCTGAAGGGCCCAGGGCCTCCATGGCTTGATCTCTTGGGGCCTGGGCCCCTCTCTTAGAAGAGCCCCTCACACATGTGATTCTTATAATAACAAGTGTTTCCATATGAGAATCTTTTGAAATTTTCAAAATTTGCGTAGCATGACAAATAATAAATCCGCAGGAAAGGGGTCAATTTACGCAGATAACCAATGCCCTTAGGTCTTGATCTTAGTAGCCTTAATCCTAGTTAATTAGGAGTTGAGCTATTCTAGGATAACAATAATTTTGGATATTTGAGTTGGCAAGAGGACAGTATACATTGGGTTTAGAAGAATTATTAGGAGATTCTAGTGCAATATTGATTTTTGAGAAAAAATAAAATTATTGGAGGTTAATTGGAGAATTTTTAGTGATTTATTAATTTTGAAAATAAGAAGCCAAGAGGCCCAAAAGAGAATGGCACATGGCATATTGGATGGTTGTCACAACAATGCACTAAGCAATTTGAGTAAAATTCTTGATGGACTTAGGAAGGCGCAAGAAATTGGTTTATTAAGGGCCCAAGCTTTTTGGGTATAAAGGCTTAGAGAGACACTAAGGCATTAGGCCCAACTTGATGGACACTAGGCCTAACTTGATGGACATAAGACTTTAGGCCTCTAATGCACTAAGGATGCGATAGGCGAAGGTTAAGATGTTAAATAAACCATAGGCCCAACTTGGAAGATATAAAGTTTTATACCTTTCTTGGAGGACTCTAGAAAATAGGCTCAATGAAAAGGACATAAAGCTATTGGGCCTAACTTAGTAAGAGTGGAGGTATTAGGTTCTTAATTATGGGTTAATTACTTACATTAAGGTTGATAGTGAGATTAGCATTAATCATGATACTTAGTGTTAATGAGTTAAGGATTAGATAGGCAAGCCTATTAATAATTTTGGTGAGGCTGTTTAGGACTTTAGAGCATTCATGATCCAAGCCCAAGAAAATTTTGAACCAAGTCTTAAGAAATTCAAGACTAGTTATGGCTCAACTATATGGAAGGCATAAGGCCTTTGGGCCAAACTTGGTATAGAATGGACCCATGGCCAATTAGGCCAAGTCAAATCTTTTCAAACCCAATTTAGTGGATCTTGAGGTTTCTTTTTAACCCTACAAATCTGTAAAATGAGACCCTCTCATTCAAGTCCAAGATCCCTTAAACCATAAGCCCATACATTTGGCCATTTTAGCTCACATGACCCAAAACTATGTTTAGGCTCATTTCACCATTCAAGACCAAAGGCTCAATATATCATAACATTGATTTCCTTAAACCCAAATCACACTCAAAGTACCCAAATTAAGTTTTAAAAATTGGCTAAGGTCATTAACCATCATACTTGAGGTTAATGCACTTTAAGCCATGATTTGAAGCTTAATCATGCTTAATCTTTTCTTAAAATTTTTAATTCAAATTTTCTTGATTTAATACTCCCTTAAACCTTGATTAAGACCCTATTAATGACCTAGCTAAACCATCCCACATGTCATTATGAAAAATTACATAACAAGCCCAAACCATGCTTCAATCGGTTTTGTGCATTGCCCTTTGTAATACTTGAACTGTTTTGCCCTTGGGCCCAACATTTTTGTGGTTTTTTCTCAAAATTAATATGGTCCTTAAACACCTCATTAAACCCTCCCAAAGTCAGTTTGAGCTTTGGACGAAATTACTTGCATAAACCAATTCCTTGAACCAAACAGGGTGCAGCTTGGTTTAGTTTGTACTCTAACCAATTGAGTCAAGTTTGAACCAGTATCCTGCCATGGTTTGCACCACCACCCCACCCCACCTCCTTCTCCACCCAATAATCAAGAAATCACATGACCATCATGAAGGATTTTGACTCATGTTTGTTGCCCAAAAACATCCAAAATTGAACTGATTTTCTGCCACCACAAAACCACCTCCATCCACCTGTTTTCAATGGTTGTTTGATGGTTTTTCTGCCACCCAAATGATACCCCACGACCTGGATTCATCTACAAGACCCTTGTAGCAACTGTGGAGAGGAAATCATGGTAGTTTTAGGCCACTATTCCCCCTGCACAAGCTGATCTAACCTCATGCAAACAAATCTAGAAATTTTCCAGATTTAAGTACCTCCCACTTCACCCAATCACCAAGCACCCAAGCCAACGTCCCTCACCCCTTGGCCTCTTATAAATACTTCCCTCCCCTTCTCATTTCACTCACACCACAGATCCAAGCATCCTCTTGAGCCTTGAGAGAATTTTCCCTCTTAGAGATCAAAAGAGTGCAAACCAAGTGAGTTTTGGTGAGTTCTTGAGTGTTCTTATGTAAGGCAGTCTAGAGTGCTTGGAAGGCCACCAAATTTGTAAGTTTTCTTCCTTTTGATATTAGCTAGCATTTCAAACTTTGTTTCCTAGTGTTGGTACGAAATTTGGTTGAGTTTTGAGAAGGTTATGATTCTTAATACAAAACCGGGTCAATTAAAGGAAGGTTTGAATGATTGAATGTTTTAAATAGAAATTTAGTTATGGTATGTACTAAGCATGATTTTATATGATCAATCATTATCCTAACATGATTATGGAAGGTTAAATTTATGGTTAAAAGCACGCCATGATCATTTTTAAATCTATCTTGTTTTGATCTTCAAGCATGGATCGGTTTTAAGCATATTGGTGATTAAAGATTTCTTAACTTTGATTAAGTATTGGGATGAACTTGATTACTCAAGTATTAGGCTTAATAATGTCCCTAAATATGTTAGTGATCATTAGTGATTAAATAAAATCCCATATGCATGCATTCATAGGGATCAATAGTTGAAAATACACATAGACATCAACTAGGATGCATGCCACGGATTGGGACTAATTGGACAAGTTCCACTTTGAATTTTGAAAATTCAAGGGCATATATGGTTTTAGAATGCCAAAAATATGTAGTTCATGAAATTTGGTTAAATTTGGAGTTCATTTACAATTAGTGAAAATTTAGGGCTTAGATAGCCATTTTTGAAAGTTTAGGGATATTTTTGTAAATACTCAATTTTCGGAGCCTTTGATTTTAAACCTATCTATAAGAGTATTAACCCTAACTTAGTATACACATGATTTACGCAGCTACAACACTAATTTCAAATTTCTCCAGAAATTTGTAAGTTGGCCTCTAACTTACACCTTGATAGATTATTTAGGAATTATTGATAAATGTTCATTTCATACTTCAATTATCATTTTCAGCATAAATTATCATTTTATATGATTCATTCAGTGCATACCTTCATGGCATGTGACATTTTTATCATTTTTGCATATCACATTTATAAATTTCATTTTTGCATGAAATTAACTACATACACACATGTCATGAGAAACATTTTCCAAAACATAACATGAAAATCATTTTATCACGACTCCAAAGGCCAGGATGGAGAATTATCCTGGTGGAACTCCTTTGTCCATTCTGGAGTGTTTAATAATTGAGTGGTAACCTCTGGGTTGACGAAGAACAATCAACAGGCTTCAAATGGGTTCTTTTTAAAGAACGCCAGAGCGAAGTCAACATGTTATGATACCTAATGCTGGTGGGTGTACACGTTATAAATTTTATGATATTATGTTATATTTATCAATACATTGAGAAGGAGTCTATAGATAACGTAATTTCAACGAGAGTTGTACTACGGTCACCGGCAGGTACTCACAGTGCATATGGGGAACTGTGACATTACCACATGTTATGTTATTAATTAAGATAATGATGCAAGTCTATGATGATGAAAGTTTATGATGAAATATTTACGAAGAAGTTATGTTTTCTCAAAAAGGATGACGAAATTACTTACTAAGTAAAAACCCGTGTCTCCATATTTTTTTAAAAGACGTTAAGGAATCTGAATGGGAGACATGTATACTAATTTTCTACATCTCATGTATTGCATATTTATCAATTTTCATGATTGATTTATCTTTGTGCCAGTTAGTTGTTTAACTTACTAAGATTTCGAGTAAATTTCACCCTTTTATGGGACCACTATCATTCCACTCAAAATGATGGAAGTTGTGTTAGGAATCGATCAGGACGAGATTGATGGAGCACTAGATCCGCATGTTTGAGGAGGAGCCAGATTTTGTGAAGAAACTAGATTTAATGCTAATGTTTTTAGTTCGAGTTCTTCATGCTTTAGATCGCTTGAAGAGAATAATATGACTTTGTATACAAGTCTATGCTACATTGGTATTTTGAACACAATTATTTTCTAATGAAGTTGGGATGTTTTTAGTTATTCTGGCATATCTTACATTTTAACCTTTTATTTCCGCTGCGATTATTACATACTGCTAATTACATACTATGATGCATTGCATATTAACTGTCATGAATGGGGGTATGTAACATTGTGTTGCCTATCCCGACGTTCTAAGTCTCCATTCCATCTCAAGCAGGAATTGGGGACGTCACAGCCAAGCTCACACCACTTGCAACAAAGAGGAAGAATGGGCTCCAGTGATTTCTAGCGTTACTCCGATGCCAAAATCAAATAAAAATACTCGAGTGATAAGGAAAGTTTAGAGAACTAGAAAAGTGGCAAAAGGTTTAGAGAGCCTTCCTATGGAAGGGATGGCTATTGTTTATACCTAGTTTGGACCCAACTGCTGAGGCAGATTGTGGTGTGTCAGGTCGTACCTGGGTCAGACCTGCTACCACAACTTGTAGTGATAGTGAGTCAGGCCGCGGCCCAAACTGGCACGTTGTTGCGTGCTGGGTTCCCTAACACGCATTGAATGTAACATGTCTCGAGCTTGACGTGCCCACGATCGGACACGCCCAACCGCCTACATCCAACAACAATAGTCTGCAACGCACCTTATGACAGGGCTTGGTAGGTCATCGAGTCCCGAGGCGATCACAGTCCTAGGGTGGAGTTCTTGGCATGGTCGAGGTCGGTACCAAAACCTTTCTGGATGGGCACATGGCTGTGGACTCGATACGCAATTTCCTAGCTTAGGCTTCTAGCCTTCTTTGGGTCTTCGCCTGAGAGTCCCAGGGCCTCCATAGCTTGATCTCTTGGGGCCTGAGCCCCTCTCTTAAAGGGGCCCCTCACACATGTAATTCTTATAATAACAAGTGTTTTCATATGAGAATCTTTTAAAATTTGCGTAGCATGATAAATAATAAATCCGCAAGAAAGGGGTCAACTTATGCAGATAACCAATGGGCGTCTATAAAAAGAGATAATTTCCCGTTTGCTAAAATCATTTGAGAACAGGCCGTATACAATTAATTTGCACCCATTACAAAGAGACACAAGTGTAACAGTGTTGGACCTGGTCCAACGTTTATCATTTTTGTTAAGTGGATTGTTCGTGAAGCAACTTCATTTTCTTTCAAACTGTTTATGCTTTTTGGATGGAGACTTATCTAATTGACTAATCAAATTACGCTTTATAAACTTTAATGATGCTTATTAATTTGTGATTTTTGGGTGGCTTCGAACTTCACTAATTAATGAGTATTTAATATTATATTTCTTTCTTTCCGAATTCGGTTAGTAATTTAGAGGATGGCAATTTCAGTTTTTTATAAGTGAAAAAAATTCATCAAACTATCTTTGGCTAATTTGTCTGTATAATGGAGCATTTTTTATGCATGCTGATTTTCTTTTAATAAACAAAGAGAACATAAACATACTTGCATAGTTGCATGCTTATTCAGCTAAAGAAAGAACAGAAAGTCCAAAAAAAGGAACAGAAAACATTTATAGGTTGGAAGTTAAATCACTACAACAAAATCAGTTTATTACGGAGGAAACTATATTGGCAGTCACAAAAAAGCCAATGTAGATTACATACAATGGCGGCTTTTCTAGCTGTCAAGGTCTGGCTCATATCCTGATACCTAGCTTTACGGCCATCCCGACACCTTGGTTCTCCACCCACATGATACAAATAAGCAAGCAATTTCCTAGGCCTTTCAAAGCAAGCTTGATCCTAGAACAAAATTAAACAGTAAACTACGCTATTCACTTTGATTATTCGAAACATTTCTCCAGTCTAGAATAGGGATCTCCCAAATGTCTTTCCGCCTTTTACAATCAATTAGATTGGGTAACGAGCAAAGAACCTATCGACCATGGCAAGGCTTTCCTTGTGCTTGTATTCTGGAGCAGTGTGACCTGCACCCTGTTTATACATATGTAGTGGAAGATTGATTAATTGTAATTTCTTCATAATCATGACAACATTCTAATAAATAAGGATGAGAATTAAAACATTCCCTTACCTTTAGAGTCACGTACGTCAACCTGTAGTGATCATTCATGAACTTTACTTGGTATCTGCAAAAGAGTAGAACTATGTGAGATATGACACCTGCTAATGTTAAAGAACCAAGGTGAATCCTAGAAGTACTCACCCTGCAATTTGACCCTCGATGAACCATGGACGCCATTCATCAAAAACAGGCACCCCAAGAGATTTTATCCATGCAAGTGTAGCAATATAAGGAACAGAAATGTCATGATCGCCACTGCAAGGAGAAGAGCACTGTGAAAAAATGGAATTTTTTGGCACGGGCCACTTAAAAGAGTAACTTATGTGATCAGTATCTTGAATCATGCTAGTATATTATACATGACCTCTGCAGCCCATCTCTGTACATATATATGATTCATTTAGCTATTCTAATCCTTGGAGTAAGCCAAACTGGTAAGATAAAACTAAAGTTGGACAAATTCTGTGGCAGAGTAATGTCTGAATTCATCAGTGTTAATAGGGAACCAATTGCAGCATTGCTTATAGTAGTGACTTCAGCATATTAAGTTTGGTTCTTAGTCAATCCTGATGGCCGGAAACAAATTGTTACAAGGGGACAAGAACCTGTATATCAGAGCTCGGAGACCCGTTTCCGTGAGATTCTTCTGATATGCAACTGTACTTGTGACATCTTCTGTGTAAGTAGAAAAATTTCTGGGGCACCTTTTCCATGATTCGACGGTTCCCTGATAGCAAACATTAAATCATATTTAGTCATAATTTCTTCCATTCAAGTTGATCAAACCACACTTACAATTGGCATACCTCTCGAACATGAAGAGCTTCTTGGACCCTTTCATCATTCAACCACTTATAAGCCAGCACGTACGTAAAGCCCTATATATGGAGAATAAATCAATCAAATTCCTCAATTCTTCTACTTTTTTTGGGGGGTGCAAGTAAGTGTGTAATATTGAATCAGAAAGCCAACATCCCAAGCAGCAGTACCAGCAGAAATTGTTGTACATTTCAAAAGCATATGATGTAGCAAATGTAAACAAACTCATTTAACTAGAGAGAGGCCAGTAGGTTTACCCGACACCGCAGTTCAGGAAGTTTAGATTGTGAGAGAAGGTAATTCATGGTTCTTTCTTCCTGAGCTCTCAAATCCCACTCTAGCTCTTTTGGTTTTCCAGATGAAAAAGCACATTGAGGTTCCAGAATTTGACACAGGTTTATTTGTAGAAGACACTGCAAAATTGAATAGAAAGCAAATTTGTAGTGCCCTGTAGATCTTAGAAGTGACATCCATCAACAAAAACAGAAGGTAGTAAGGCCACTGACCTCCTTGATTGCTTGAAGAGCGGTGACACAAAGTGTGTTGTTACTATCTACATTTACATAATCCTCGGAACAGTATAATTTGGCATCCTGGAAAAGCACGGGCATTCGAAATCTCGAGTAAGAACATTTTGATAAAAGAAAGAATGCAAATACTTGTATGATGACATGAATATAACAATGACAATGCCAAAGAAAGCAAAACGCTAGAAACCTAACCAGCATTTGCAAGCCTAATATATATATGTATGTTAAATCACCTCATAGAGTTCATCTGATATGAGGTTCACCCTGTGCACATATGGAATCCTAAAGTTCACATCAGTAAAAGAATCGGTCACTGGGTTTCCGAGCAAGTATCCCTGTTACAATTCAAAATGAATCAAATGCTTCTTCTGTGATTGACAATAACATAAAATGTGAAAATTTTATATGATTAATTAGATTCCGTACTTGAAGTTCCATTTCTGGCCTCAGTCCTGCTTCCAAACCTATATCATATTATAAACCAAAGTATAAGCTTATGAGTTATTTTATTCTCAAGCTGGTAATGTATAAAACACACCATTCACATCACTTAATCAAACTATATCACGTAAGCAGTGTGTGGTGTAGAGACTTTAGAATAGCAGTACTCATGAAATAATTACTAGTGTTTGTTTCTGAAAACAAAAAGAATATTTCCAGTGAACTTGTTCTAGCTTATACCTTCTAGTATATTTTGAAGGAGGAGAGGAACAATGATGCCAGAATATGAATCACCACCAATGTAGAGTTGATTTCCAAGAAAATTTGGGTGCTGAAGTAACCACTGTCAACAATCACGTATAAAAAAAAAAAATTAATTTTTAATTTAATTTACAAATAAATCAGTATTTAAAAAAGTAGAATATATTATTGTACCCTCACCTTCCTCAAAAAGGTGTAGGTCTGTGCTGCTGATTTTGTGTCGGAGGTGTAATAAGCAGAGGAGGTTGTTGCATATGAAAATCCAGCTCCAACTGGTGCATCAATAAATATAATGTTGGCCACCTGTTACCATAACATTAATTAATAATTGATTGATTAATTTTGGTGATCTCAACCAATAAAATTAGTAACAACTGCATTACTAATTGAGCAGAAACCGTATGATCAATCTGAAATTAAGCACCTTGGTCCATGAGTATTTGTTCACTAGGACAGTTGGTAAAGTCCCATTGTAATTTGCATAATCGAAAGTTAATGGACCTGCACCAAGATTCCAAATCAAATTATAGCACTAATGGGCCCAAATATCCTATTAGTTGTGGGCCTAGCTCCCAATAGTGCGAGCTTTGGATTCTGCCTCGCTGGTTTTGTTCAAACAGATCAAGCTTAACCGTACTTCGTATAAATAAATTATAAAATTATATAAAATAAAATAAATATCTGACCTTATTAATATGACAAGTCAGATCTATTTTAAATTAAAAAAGAAAGTGTATATAGTATTTGAAAGAGTATAATTTGTCATATAAAGTGAGTTTTTCGTATAAAAAAATTTATTCATCATGAATTTTTTTATTATATTCTCATTATTTCATGATATGATATTAGATTATAAATTCATAAATAAAATATAATAAATAGTCTTCAATTATTTAATATTACATTATAAAATAATGAGAGAATTATAAAAATTAAAATTATAAGTAACATTACTATTTTCGTATAAATGACAAGTGTAACCACCCACCTTTTTTTTTCAAAAAAATAAAAGTTTACAGGATTTGCACAGTTAGAAATCATTTGAAATTTTTAAAACAATCTTTTATAATTTACAACGTGGACCCAGCGTTTCAAGAATGAGAGCGAAACGTTGAGAGAACTGACCGATTTCAAAAGCAAGTGCAGAGAAGCCAGAACAACCGGGGCCTCCAGTGAGCCAGAGGACAAGAGGATCTTCAACCGGACTCCTCTCCGACTCAATGAAATAGTAGAATAGCTGCACCTCATCGGTTTCCCCAACTCCAATGTATCTATTACCAAAACACAAAGCCATAATTGAAAAAGGGAAGAGAGAGAGAGAGAGAGAGAGAGAGAGATCAGTGGGGGAAGCGAATATACTGAAAAAAAATATGGTACCCGGTTTCAAGTGTGAAGGGTAGCTTGCCGGAAAATCCCGGAAGATATTCAACGAGCGATTGAGAGGCGGCAATGGCAGAGAAAGCTGAGAGTATGAGAAGTGCAGTGAAGCATAGATTGTGCATTAACCTACTAGTTGATGAATTCAACAAAAACGCTCTCTTTGGGCACATCATGTTGATTCCCAATTAGATTTAGGCCACACAAGCCCCGCTTTTTTGTTTTGGCCAGGTGGTCTCGACTCTTTACCCCTAAGCCAAGAGCTATATGTTCCCTAACCCAGTAATGCATTCATGTGCAAGTATGGAAATAACGAAGGAATAAATAAGATATACATACGTAAATTAGGCACGTGTAATGACCCAAAAATGCATGAGAGTTAGTTGGCATGTTTGTGTATCTCGTCTTCTTGAATTGTCTCATACCTCCTCGTACTTACTGAACTTTCAAGGGAATAAAGTAGCGATTGAAGATGGTTTTTTAGCTAGCTGGGGGCCGGTAATTCATCCAACTTTCTTTATCAACCCCGGCCCCATAGAAGAATGGAAGCTCTGAGAATGCAGATAGGAGCTGCAATTTTTATATTATTATTAAAAAATAAAACAAGCACACCTGCACGCAAACAATCGTATATATATATAATATATTATTCGTATTCAATCAAATAGCTAGGCAAGAAAATCCACCCGAAAACAAGGATCTGTCTAGTCTCTGTTGTTGGTATGGGTCGTGCAATCTTCCAAATTATGGCTCAGAATCATTTCCAGCAGCCAGCGCCAAAGCGGAAAGTCAAACCTTCCAGTTCCAGCCTTCCTCGCTTGATACCTGGAAGTTGGAACCCGGATGCGGATATAATTGGAATTAAAACAACCCGAATCCAAATTTGAGGGACCGGTATAAAGTCAGCGGAGTTCAAGTTATCCATGTGAGCTTTCTGTCATGGGAGATTCCTGTCCGAACTCCAGGTACCAACTTTTCCACCCTTGGATGGTCTTTTTTTTTTAAATATATTGAAACGATTAAGGACGGCATATATAAGTGATACGTTTTAGCAATTTTTGAGAAGGATTATATTTTTTGTGCCACCAAAACTAATTAAATTCACACTCTCAAAAGTTGCTTAATTAATTTTTACCTTAGCTAGTGTCTTTCACCAATCTCTTGTCACGCTTGAAATATCCACTCTCAAAACAAGTTGTTTAGATTAAAAGAGTATGATATATATTATATAGAGAAATCTTTTAGTCTTAAATTTTTTTATAAAAGTAAATCTATAAATTAATATGGCTTGACGTAATATATATTATATTGTAAAATTATTTTTATTATAAAGTAAATATAACGTATCATATAAAATCATCTTAATTTATGAATTTACTTTTACGAAATTTCTTTATAACTGTAATATTTCTCTATTATATAATACATGTCATTTTATTCGTTCTTAAACTCTGATTCTTCTTAGGGAAGAAAAACTGTTGACTCTACACTTGAGCTACCAACCAATCAACAGAGTTGTTGTGAACTTCTGTTAGCATGATGCGTGTACGTGGTAGCTTAATTGAATGTATAAACACTTTTGAATTTTGTTTCAAATTTGATGGCTTTGTCTTCGTCTTGACAATTTTGTTCCAAAACTTCCACTTGTTATTATTATTATTTTTTTATACTTTTCTAATGTGGGATTCTTTTTTTTTTTGTTTTTATAAAAACTTATATAAAACTTGTCTATTTGACACTTATCTCTTTTTCCGATAAGACAAAAAAAAAAAGCTCAATACTTTACCTTGACTAGAGCGAAAATAGTAAAAAGGAAAACTTTAGTTAGATTGACATCTCTTAGTCAACTAATTGAACCATTAATTATTTGAGTATGATAAATGCTTTAGCCAAAAAGAGATCTCACTAAAGTTAAGTCACAAACTGACATAAGTTTACTTTTGTAGAATCTCTTTGTGACTGTAACAATACTTCTGTTTAAATATAAAGATGCACGATTTTTTCAAGGTGAGTTGGGTATATTTTTAAGGTTCTTATATTGTCTTCCTTGAGAGAAAATTCTATTTCATTTTTTTCTCCTTGATTATTCCTCGTACCAAAGTACATAAAAACTTTTTAAGTTTTAGTTAGAAACGAGAGAGGTTCTTTCGTGAAGGTGATCATATTAAAAAAAAAAGTTGTAACATAAATTTTTTATAATGAATTCCTTGGGATCGGCTGGTCCTAGATTTCAAAAAAAAATTCTACATCGTTACCAAAATATTTGTATTGACGCTTTATTAGATTTTGATAATCTTTGTAGTACTAGATTGATAATATTAAATTGACAATATTGTTATTTGGGGTCTAAATCTGGATTTTCAATCAAATGTTTGTCCACCATACAGACATAGTTAAGATTTGAACGATATATCCTTATTCGATACAACTTTTTTCTTTTGAGACATTTGAGTTTGAAGTGAAAGGGTTATTCGTTCGCAAAATAGTATTACTATTACACATCTTAACTTCAACTCAAATAAAGCAACTAATTTGAAAAGTTTAACGTTGTTGCTCTGACTAAATAAATTACATGATAAGCACCAAAACGTGACAAATACGAGAGGCTCCAAAGAAAGAAGGAGCGAATGTTGGATGTTTTTATTGATGAAGCTTCTCCGATCCGGAATTAGAGAGGGTAATAATGAACCCACCGTTGAAACATTTCGTAACATTCTCTACGGTAGTACTCTGGAGCTGTATGGCCAGCCCCCTACAACACAAAACACATTCACCAAATTAACATCTCACTTCTTAATAAATCAAATCAAACTTAAATTCATAATTAAGAAGTATTGTTTTACTTACCTTCACAGTCGCATATATTAACCGATATCCATTTTCTGAATACTTTCTTGTGTACCTAAGTTGATCAAGCAGAAACATAGCCAACAAATGAGTCTTTAGTGTCTTTTTTTTTTTTTTTAAATAAAATAAAATAAAGAAAAAACATTACTCACCCTGCAATTTGACCATCAACAAACCAAGGTCGCCAGTCGTTGATAACAGTCAGGTTAAGAGACTTTATCCAATACTCTGTGCCCACAAAAGGAACAACCATGTCCCGATCACCACTGCGTAAAAAGAGAACTTGGGTTAACGAATATTTTAGCTGGTTGCCTGAGAATTGATCTCTGTTAGTGTTAGTGTTCTCAACTAACAGTAGAATTACCACCTTGAGTAGAGAAGATTGAAAGCGATAATTACCTCTCTACCAGGACTTGTAATCGGTGCTTGCTGAGATTTCGATGAACATCGACCACACTCAGGATATCTTTTGTGTATGATAAGCTCTTGTTGCACCTACTCCAATCCAAAATACTACCCTGGCATGAATGTGATGTGGTGTCATCATAAATGCTGTCTCAGTAAAAATTATACCAACTCAAATATTATCACCACCCAAGAATTTTTACAAACCTTTCGAACTTGCAGAGCATCTTGAACCCTTAAATCATTTGACCAGATGTAGGATAATACATAATTAAAATTCTGCAGATGGAAGAGAACAGGTTAACCAAGCGGCTATTTGGGTTTAAAGAAGTGGGTAATATCGCTTTCAAAATGAAACATACAAGTGCATATCTCACTTAATATGTGTGTTTGGGGAGTTTCTAGAATTAGTAAGGGAATGTGATTTACCCGACACCAATATTCAGGTATTCTTGGTGGCGAGAGAATGAAATCTGCAGGATCTTCTTGGAGAGATCTTCGGTCGAGTTCTGAAGAAAGTTTTGGGGATGCAAAAGCGCACTTTGGTTCCAATATATCATTACGAAACAGATCCTTGATGCACTGCAATTTCATGAATCATTCAGTCTTTATGGCACGAGGACTGGAAGAAATTGAGTGAAAAAACCTTAATGAACAATCCATCACACCTTTTCATAATATGCAAGAGCCATGACACATTCGGTATTGGATGGATCAACATTCACATAATTCTCATTGCAACTTGTTCTGAGTTGCTGGAAAGGAGTAAACCACAACAAAATTACTACCATATTGTATGAAATTGAGTATGGCTTTACTTAACATAGGACTTTGTAAATAATGTGACACAGGCTGAGGTAGGAAATTATATACCTCATAAAGTTCATCTGATATTAGTGCCATCCGGTGAGCAAATATTATTTTTGAGTTTTCATCTATAATCGAATCTGTTCGTGGGCTCCCAAGTAGATACCCCTGAGTAATTTCAAAGAAGAATGTCATAACCATAATGCAAAAGTAAACTAAAGCACTAAAGTATAGCAGCAACTCAATGTACTTTGAGGTTCATCCGTGGCTCGACATCAGCTGCAATACCTGTAAGTCCATGAACCAAGCTCAATTAGCCTGACTAAGAGTAGGTCAAGATTTCAATGTAGACATTCAAGTTCCACATAGATTCTAGTTGTCAAGAAAGTGTCTTACCTTCTAAGACTTTTTTTGTCACTAATGGAACAATTATGCCCGAATAAGAATCACCACCGATAAATAGTTGAACTGCGAGATATTGTGTGTGTAGATCCAACCACTGCAACAATGCTAAAAAACACATGAATATTTTGAACAACTTGTCCATGACCTTATCTCTCTTATCTCTTAATTAACATCTCTGCTGGACCATCATGGTTTTCTACTTTTCAACAATAACTATATCAGTCAAAAAAGTATTGAGTTTTTGCTTCTTGGAACACTAGTTTTACGCACCTTCCGGAGGAATTGATAGGACTGTTCTGCTGATTCTGAATCTGAGGTAGGCCAGCCTTTTGGAGTTGTTGAATAGGAGAAACCAGTGCCAACAGGTGCATCTAAAAATATGATACTAGCTGTCTGGACATTTATCACCACAGATAAATAACAATTGTCAAAAAAAACAGAGGGGGAGGGAGGAGAGATGGCTGCATTCTACAAGACTGTAATAGGTACCTTTGTCCATGCATACGGGTAATCTAACAATCTTGGTAAGCCCCCAGTGTAATTGTTGATTTCAAATTCCAGAGGACCTGCACACAGATATTATTAGATTATGTAATTTTTTTCCCCTTTCTTATGGGAGAGGCTACTATAAGAACAGCAGGGAAGCCAATCCTAATATAGGCTATGAAAGCTTCAACATATATAACTAGTTCTAATTACATTCCTTCTTCCAACCAAACACTTTCTGGTCTAGAATTTTGTTTTCCAAAATCAGAATGCTCTTAATGTTGCAAGAACTCGAGTACTTGAAAATCATTAAAGCTGAAAGGAGTCCTACATTTAAATCTGCATGGCCGCACCCTTTTTACATGAACAGATCAAAGTTTGATTTTGCTACCTCTACTGCTATAGGCATCTCTATAGAGAAAATTTTGAATGGTTGATTTCGTTGTTCATCGTTGTCGACAGTATTCTAGTTTTTATTAAATGCGACTTGCGTAGAACATTGATTCATCCATAACCATCTAATGCTCAAACTACACAAGTAAAACATTGCTTTGGATGTGAATTTGGTTTCGGACGCATTTTCAATGACTGTTTTCAGAGGATGATTATGAAAGAGACAACGTATATTTATAGAACATAAAAGATGACGTTTGCCGAAAATATTTTTTGTTTTCAGTTTAAGAAAAGCAAAAGAATTAATTGTAATTCTGGTAAAACACGAACTTAGAAAGTATTGGTCCTTAAGATTCCAATGAAATCAAAGCAAATTCTGAGTCTTGACTCTTGACTCTTGAGTATGGTAAAGTGACTAAAATGAGTACATATAGAAAAAGAGAAGCACCAATTTCATAGACAAGTCCACAGAAAGAGGAACAGCCAGGGCCTCCTGTCAGCCAAAGAAAAAGAGGGTCTTCTTGTGGGTTTCCTTGGGACTCGATGAAGTAGTAGAACAGCTCAGAATCTTCCACGCTTATGTATCTGAAACCAAAATTCATCCCCAGATCCACCACGGAATCAGCATAGATGAACAGCCAGCACTGCGTACATATTAGACTAAAATTCATTACAAAAAAACATAAAATGCTCACCCTGTCTCCAGTGTAAATGGAAGTTCACCATCATAGCCGGGCAGATACTTGACGATGGAGGAAGAGAAAGCCAGATTTGCTGAGAGGAGTAGTACAGTAAGCCAAGGCAAAAACATACATTTTGGGAGGTTAACAGAGATGCATGGCTTTTTCAGAAGCTGGATTCGAGAAACCTCTTCTATCACCATATCTAACCTTCCGAGGACCGAATGTCACAGTCACTGCTGCCTGAAGAATTTTGTACGTAACAATGAAGCTCTCCTGGGTTGGGCAATTTATACGGAGAGAGCTCTAAATAGACAGTAGAAATTCTTGTAAAAAAGAATATAAAAGAAACTATTTTTTTATTATTATTAATAGAACTTAATTTAAAACTTGTTTGTACCTAGTATTACACTGATATTAACTGGTAGACAGCACTGTAGAGTAACGACATGATTCAGTTATTACTGTGGAAACGCTGTTTCAAAACAAAAATTAAGAACTAGTTTTGTTTTTTTAATAATAATTTGGTAGTAAGGAGTGCTGATTAAAAATTATTAAGATGTTTCTCTACTAATGAAAATTGAAAGGAGTCTTCGAAGGTAGTGCTAATTATCTTACTAGATCGTAAGTTCGGTAGGAGTTATTGCTCGTGGGTCACCAATGGTACAAGAAGTGGGGGTAGATTTGCACGTGGATACCTCGTCAAGGTCTCGATCGGTAAGATGTTTGGACAGGTTTGAGAGTAAATATAAAATATAAAATTTTCATCTCACCTCATTATTATAATTTTTTTAAATTTTTATACAAAATATAATAAATAATTCAATTTTTTTAAATCTCAATTCAATTTTTTTAAATTTTAAAATAATATTTTAAATTTTCATCTAAAACAAAAAATAATAATAATTAGATAAAAATAGATATAGAATTAATGTGCAGTAATAAATTCTTAGTCATGATTGGTGTTAGATTCCAATATTAAACTATATTATATACCGTATCTATATCTCTTGGGTTTGAATCAGAAAATTACTAAATAAAATCAGGATCTACGTTCAGGGTTCCACACTTCCACTGCCAGACTGTCGTATACGATGATTGACGATTCTGAAAATTCTATATAAGTCATTTTATTTTGGAAAATGCTAGATCTCCCGCTGGGTCGCCCGGTAGGATCTAGCATGTGTTTTTGTGGGGGTTTTTTTAAGTTTTTTTTATATAAATTTTTTTAATAATTTTAAATATTTTAAAAAATAAAAAAAATTTAAAATATTGTTAAAAAATACTTTCTTAATCATGAAGTAAAATAAAAAATTATAAAAAAATATTTTTTTATTTTACTTTGTGATTAAGGAAATATTTTTTAATGATTTTTTTTACTTTTTAACTAAGAAACTGTTTTTTAATGATGTTCTAAATTTATTTTATTTTTTAAAAATATTAAAAAATCTATATAAAAAACAATTTTAAAAAAAACAAATAAAAAAACAATGTTGGGGGCTGTAGCATTCTGCTTTTATTTTTATTTCACTAAATAAGATGTAATAATTATTTATTATATATTTTTTTATAATCTAATATTGATAAATATGTCGCATATTATTTAATATCATCAAAATAAAATATTAACGTGGTGAACACTAAGTGCGTTTGGATGTTGAGATGAGTTGGGTTGAGTTGAGTTGAGATGATAAAATATTGTTAGAATATTATTTTTAAATATTAAAATTGTTTTAGGATTTGAAAAAATTGAATTATTTATTATATGTTGTATTGAAATTTGAAAAAATTATAATGATGAATTGAGATAAATTAAAATGAGTTGAGATAAATTTGACATCCAAACGAAGGCTAACGGCATTCACAAAAACATGTTTATTGAGATTTGCTACACAACCTCCTACTATTCACCCACACTCTACACTCCATATTTTTTAATATTTTTTAATATTTTTTTAAATTTTTTTTTGAATTTTTTTTTTTAAATATTTCAGATTTTTTATTCACTATTCATATAAAAAATATTTGATAAAAAAAATTAAAAAAAAAAAGGTGGAGTGTGGTGAATAGTAAGAGGTTGGAAAGATTATTTCTTATTTCTTTCAAGGTTCTAAAAAGATAGCCACGTGACCACTGGTGTGGAAAGTGCAAAGTGCAAAGTGCAAAGGGCCCGTAACAGATATATAGCGCTTCGGCTTCGCACCAGTCCTTCAAACAGTCAAAGCATAGCGCTTCAGCTTCTCGGTCCTTTGAATATTAGGATTATCTAATCACATGTGTAAATAATAATAAGAATAATTATAAAATAATAGTGAGAAATTTATAAATAATATTAAAATAGTCTAAAAATAAGTAATACTCTAAAGAGACGCTCGATTTCTTGGTCTGTCAGTTGAGCCCAATCACATCCTTGGACCTCGTTGCTGTCTTTGCAGTTTTCACACTACGTTATCATTTGGGCCCAAGCTCAGTTCCCTCCCTCTTTTCAAGTTTGTTTCTTTTCTCAAGAAGTCTTCGTCATTCCTTTTTAATCCTTGGTATATGTATTCATCTAAAAAATATATATATATAGATTTTATAATATTCAATTTTTTTTTTTTGTTAAAAAATATAGATTTTAATGTTCAATACTTTGTCTGAATAGAGAATCCTTTTCATTTCACTTGCTAATTTGTCTATCCCTTAATTTCAGATAATGTTTAAGACAAACAATTGTGAAAATCGTGACCTGGTCCTTATCTCTCTCTCACTCTCTCAATCTAAGCTAAAAAATGAAAGGGTATCCTAATCCAATAATTTATTAATGAAAGTCATTTATTAAATAAGCAAAATGTAAAAACGATGTATAAACTGATCAAGCAAAGTTCTTATAATTTTTATTTATTTTGTTTTTATGATATTACTTTTAGATTTAATTAATTAATTGCTTTTAACGGATACATATTAGATATTTTTTATGATCTATTTTCTTATTATTAATCCTTTTACTTACGTACACATGTCACACGGAAAATACTAACACGTGCGGTCCTTGTATCACTGTCGTTAGCACACGTGTGGCCCTCTACTACTCTATTTGGTACCTTTTTTTTGGTAAACTTCTTCTTTCTATGTCGGGTTAAGAGAATATATAGGAATGTGAGTCTCTAGCTCGAGCAACCAGACTAGCACAATTCTCAACCATAGTATCATAATTTGCCAATTGGATTGTATTAAAGTCAACAAACAATGCTGCTCCGATTCTTCCTTGGTTTAACCAAGATTGGTGGAATGGGTGCGGTTCAATTTATTTTTAACAAAGTTTTTTTAAAACAATATATATATATGTGTGTGAAAATTTTATACATCACACTATCATCTTACTTTTATTTTATTATGTAAAATGTGACACATTTTTTACCATTAAATGATACTTTATCATTCAATGTACTGATAAATGTGTCACATTCTACACATCTTATATAGTGGAGTAATGATACATACAGTCGTAGGATGCGCAAGCACCATGCAGTCGCTTTGAAAAAGAGTGGGATTCATTATTAAAAAATTAATTTTTTTTCATGTGAGTCCCATATTTATTTACTTTTTTCAAAGCGATTGCACGGCGCTTGCACAACTATCATTTCTCTATATAGTGGGATGAGAGAGTATGGTGTATTAGATGCCGACCATATATATCATTATTCATATATATATATATATATGTATGTATGTATATATATACTATGCTCTCAAGAGTTATATATAGTATCCGCCTTATAATATAAGGATAACATATTAACGAAAACAAAATATCCTTAAAGACCTACAAATTAGGTATATTCTTACAAGGTATCAAATTTACTTGGTTCCTTCAAGCGTGGCCGGAAGCGCTATGTGGAGGAAAAAACAACGAAATGGTCGGCATCCAGTCATTAAATCAGCACGCAAGACAATAAACTCTTCCGCCCATACCAGCTTGCATGTTTATGCATTTCTTGATGCTGGCTGCATCCACTAGCTACTACTTACAGCCCATCGGCATATTTCTAATTGTTTGCTTGGTTTTTTAATTTTCTGCCTTCATGATTTTGAAGCCTCTCGATCTGTACAGTTTGCGTATTTGGACACCGAGAATGCAGAAAAGAATCATGAATTGATCTGAAGCCATAAATATGTTATGCATTTCATGACATTTGTAGTTGGAATGGGGAACTAATTGACAAGCGATTAAGTAGAAACACATTTGATTCAATCTCTCTCACATTTTTTATATCCCTTTCCATCATGAGTGAGTTTATAAATTAGTATCTAATTAATGATCCACAGTACTAGCGATACACACCAATATTTCTCTTAACAGCATGACTTCTACTTCTTGGGTACAAGTCCGCCTTAACAATAACCCCATCTTCATCAAAACAACAAGGCTGGTCCTCATCAATTCTCCCAATCTTTCCCAACCCAACACTGTAACTCCTGATCCCCATTCCATTTCCAGTACCGGCACCCATATTGGACATTCTGATCCCTTGTTGCCTCTGCATATCAAAGTTCATCACCTTATTTTCCAAACTTTTCTTTGAACCCGTTCTCGAAATCTGCCTCACATCCTCATCATCGCTACCCTTCGACGAATTGATACTAAAGCTCTTAGGCAGGGGTGTAACGTGCACGGCAGGGTAGCCAACAGCACCACCATATCCCACCCTTCCAGCACAATCGTCCATGCTTTTCACGTAAAACTCCGCGGCCTTCTTTAGTATCCAAACGGGTGATAATATAAAGTGCATCAACTTGCTGTGCCTCTTTGCTTTGCTCCTCCCCATCCTCTGATCAATTGCGCTTTGTTTAAACAGATCAAGTGGTGATACGAAATTAAATGAGGCAATTGATTGGTTAAGAAGAAGAAATTAGAAAGTTGAAGTTGTGTGAGCTGAGGCGGAGAAGAGAGCAATATATATATAGGTGTAGGGTTTTGGGTTTATATTATTTATTGACCGCGTTTTCATGGAACATGCATCTTCACGACGGCAATGAGGGAGATCGAGAGGAATGTTAATATGGCCGCGTGGAACTTTTCAAACCTGCAGAAAGGGACATAAGAAAGCTTCAAATGCAAAACCAAGGCCAAAGAAGTAAGCCATAATTGAAAACGATGTGATGAAAAAGAATTAAATAAGATCATGTGAGGAAGCTGAGTGAAGGTATCCACGACCCCTTGAAGTGTCCTTCCATTCCCAATCTGTGGTTTTCAAAGACTGGAAAGTGGGCCGGGTCATGTTATCGGAAGTTGACTAAATTTTAAAGGTTCAGTAGTAAATATTAACGTACGTGTATACCGTGTAAGCATTAAATTAATTATATGACCGCGCCCAACTTGGATGATACACGAAACGAGACATAATCCAAACACATCAGTTACGTTTGGCTCCCATTAATCATGTATAAAGGACTCTAATTTTAAGATGTACAAAAGTACCAAACATTAATCATGTGTTCAAGTATGCGCGCGTTATGCATGGTCGCAGTGTTTGGTACTTTTGTATCATGCAAATTTAGTATTTTCCACAGCGCGCGCGCGCACTTATAAGCTAACCTATACGGTACGGTACGGTACGTATAGAGGGTGCTTTTTCTTTTCTTTCCTCTTAAAAATAACCGACCCCTCACGAGGAATTACAAGCATGATCAATCGTCTTGACCGATTACATGTCAACCCTCTTTTGGCCTTGCCTCGGGCTCAAACAAGTGTAAATTAGGTCATCCAAGTTTTTAACTTGCTCCTATTGTACATATAAAAATTGATTATATCATTGGTCATGAGTTGGATCTTTGCTGATATATATTTTCTTGGCAATCAAAACACGGCTTAGTCATCAACTGAATTGACCTTTTCTTATTTTTGTTAGGATCTCAAGATCTTTCTGTATAATGTCAAAGTCAGGTAATCTGTACGTTTTCATTTCTCATCTAAAATATATATAATGATTATAATTAGCAAGGTAGTTGCTTATTATTCAATGATTTAATTAAAATATTTATAGTTAGATGTTGAATACATCTTTGCGGCATGGTTGCCCATATTATTATTATTATTATTATTATTATTATTATATATATATCCCCAAGCTGGACTCAACTACATGACCATGCCACGGTTGGAGAAGTCATAATTTTCTCATTGCATTAATTGTGAAGCAAAGGAACAAAGGCGTTTACTCAGATTATATATTCATCAAGGAGTACAACTAATTAGTTCAGAATATATAATAGATGGAAGGAAAATCATGATCGAGGGAATTAGCATACAGCGACAGTACTAGTACAACTACGTACGTACGTGATCAGATCGATCGATAAGGTAAAAATAAAGAGGGGGGAATAATTAAGTTCAAGGAAAATTCTATAGGAAAAGTTCAACAAATATTTTCTTTCTCAATTATATTTACCTGTAACTTGCGCAATGCGCGGATTGTTATGTATGTTCTGTATGAAGAAGAGAAATCTAGAGAGAGATATGATTTTATAGTGAAGAAATAATTCGAAATGGTTTATAAGGCAATTTATTTTGACGAAACAATATAAAAGTTGAATTAGTGTCTTTAGGTGGAGTCTAGAATCTGTTTATATCTTTATATATAAAAAAATAAATGAAATTTATAATTTATAATAGTTCATAATAAAACATTGCTTTTAAAATAATTACCGCTTCATAAACATAATACTTCAAGATTCTATTTTTTATTCCAATTATTGCCAACAATAACCTACTTTTCTGGGTAGAATATCACGTCAGAGTCATATGAAACAATATAAAGGTTGACGAAATAATATAAAGGTTGAAATAATACATTTGGGTAGAGTTTTGAATCCGTTTATATCTTTATATATAAGAAATGAAATAAAATTTAAAAGTTATAACAATTTATAATGAAATATTGCTTGTAAAAAAATTACAGCTTCATAAACATAACACTTCAAGATTCTATTTTTTATTCTAATTATTGTCAACAATAGCTTTTTTTATAGATAGAATGTCACGTCGGAGTTATATGACTTCGCTTTTATATATAGTAATAGATATATATATATATATGCAGGTATAATATTACTGCATATTTTTCAGGTTATAATCGCTATGCATATTTTTAGAATAATTAATGAGAACTATTACAGACACAAAAAAATTATATTAAATTAAACTCACAAACTGATGTTTTTTTACTTGATCCGTTACATCTATTTTATAATAAAAATAATTTTGCAATTTAACGTACTGCATCAAGTCAAGTTAATTTATAAATTTATTTTTGTATAATGTCTTTGTGACTAACTTGTTTGGATTCAGAGAGTGTTTCATCTCATCTCATCTCATCATTACAATTTTCTCAAATTTTTATACAAAATATAATAAACAATTCAATTTTTTCAAATTTCAATTCAATTTTTTTAATTTTAAAATAATAATAATATTTTATTTAATTTTTAATTTTTATCTAAAATCATATCATCACAACCATCTTAACTATTTCTCGTAACTAATTACATGTCACAGCCACGTAAGAGATCACGTCAATAAAAACTACAGTACGTAGAGTCAGATCAGGCCCAAAACGAGAAAAAAAAAATGGAGAGAGGAAAACCGAATCCTTTCGTTGAATAAGACACGTAATTGGTGGTTCCGTATCATTGAGATGCAACGGTTCCCTTTATTTTCAGAAAATATTAATTCTCCTATTTATTCCTGAAAAAAGACTTTTTCGAGTTCGTTTCTATTAACAATAAATCTTTCCAACCTCCCAACAATAAATCGTCTTATGATTTAAATATTAGAGATCAGGATCGACACGTACTGATCATATATTTGAAGTCTTCCACTTTAGTTCTTAATTAAATTGGAAAAGACCCTTAATTTGTTGAAGACAGCTTCTTAACGTAATTCACGTGGTCTAAAAAGTCTATTTTGACTAATATATAAATAGACCGTGTGACTGGCGATCGAGGTAGCGTATGTATATAATCAGAAACAATCTGTGGACGTCTAAAAAAAAAAACAAGGAAACTTATAACAAGTTAATTAAACTTCAAACGCTCAGCCGTACGCACAGACAATCATGCCCAGAAAAAGTAATTTGTTCTTGTAAGTTTCTTCAAGATAGAACTCTGTCTCAATCCCGTTTCTGGAGGAGTTAATTAAGGAATATAATGCTAATTAATCCATTTATGATCATATTTATACAAAATCACAAAAAAAAAAAATGGAAAATGTAAAGGAAGATTGCTAAATTTTCGAGAGTAGTACTGCATTTATTTATTTGCTTGGGAAAAAGAAAAAGAAATTAATTAAGTTAGTGAAACATTGTACCTGCCATTGACTCAACAACTACAAGCAATAACGTCGACGTAATTAGAGTAATGTTACTCATCATTTCAATTCTCATCATCTTTTCATAATCTAATGATGTGGTATTAGATGATTAGAGATTATTTATTATATTTTACTTGTGAACCTATCATTTAATCTCACATTATAGAATGATAAAAAAAATAAATGGTGAATAGATTTATATATATATTATATATTGACCAAAGTGTTATGCACGAGTGATTTAGCTTAGAAATGTACAAATGTTTGAAATTAAATTAATGTGTATATATACACGATGGATATCAAGTCAATGAGATTCAATTCCAATAAGCATATTCGTGTTCACACAGTCACTATATATATACGTACGTACCCGACTGATCCAGCTTACCGATCGATCGAGCAAAGAACCAAAGACTAGAGGCCACCATGCATTACTCATGTACAGTACTACTTGATTTTCAAATCAGAAGCCTCCAGACTGCAATTAAAAGCTACCATAATAATAAATGTCAAACCGTTTTAGCTTCCAATTAAGCATGCAATTTTCCTTCTTCCCAAATAGTAATTTTCCACCGCTATATGTCAGTCAAATAATAACAAAGTTTATCAAAACAAAGACATATTGAAATTGATGACTCGTGCATCGACGGTCTTGATCATCGAACACTTTTTTATGTCTTTTTTTTACTGGCTGTTTTAGATTGGAAATTTAGTTTGGGTCCCATTTAGCCAACCACGAGTACATATGCTCCTATATATATCCTGTCTCCATTTGCTGGTCGGTTGCAGCTCATCGCAACTAACCATAGGCGCCATGGCAACAACCCATACATAATTCATGCATCAACGTGGACGGCTCAGATGCAACGAGGATACTAAACTCCAATACTAAATTATAATAAATAACTCAAATAAATGAATAATTAATTAATTTTTTAATTTATCAGACCTCCCTGCTTTCTCTCGGGAAAACATGGAGATCAAAAGTCAGTTCAGTTGGTAGGGGGATTAGCATGTTTCAGCCCTCAATTGGGCGATAATAAACAAAGAAAGAGAGAACAAATCTCTAATATCATCAGTTAAATAAAATATTTGGATTAATTTGATGAACAAAAATTCCAGTGACGAAGTCGAATATCTTAAAACTTCGATCTACGAAGAAACACACAAAACAAAACAAAAATGGAAAACAGAGTTAGATATAATATCCTTGTTTCTTATACATAAGCCAATCCGAGACGGTTCCGATATGGTTTCAAACCCTTCTTTTGTTGTTGTTGTTGTTCTTTTCGAAGGCTTTGAAACCTTAAAACGAACATAAACACAGAATCGGTAGGCAATACAAATAACAACAGAACCCACAAAACAAAGAAAACCCACCTGAAAACATAGAACAAGATAGAGAGGCAGATAAATCTGTCTGTTTGTCTATCCTATCCCATCTTTAAACTAGAAAACAAAACAAACATGTCCATGAGGTTGTTTACTAATTATGATGATCAAGAAATACTACGCTTGCCGGGCTGGTCGGCGACCTTGAGGGTCTTGTCGATGAGCTTGCGGGCCTTCCTGCTGCGGATCTCGACCCTGACGCTGGAGCTCTTGTCCATCTTCACGTATGGCTTCTTTTTAGACTTCTTCAGCGACCGCACCTTCGACTTTATCGACTCCACCAGGTTCTCGAACTGGTTCGTCATCATCATTATCTTAGAGATCAGGAACAAATGGTAAGGGATCCGAGTGAATTATCAAGTTCCCAGCAATACCTACGTCCGTGCAGAATCCCTGTAATTTAGAGCCTTTTTGTCTTTTTTGGGGAATCTGGGCTTGGCTTGGCTTGGTTGGCAGTGGGAATAGCCAACAGTTGTAGCAGCGATCGCTTTGCTTCGTGGGTGTTTCGTTCTTTGGAGTTCGGTGGTCCAGTGGTAATCCCAGGTTTTTAATGCACCGTGCTATCAAGAAAAGGCTTTGTTTTTCAAATAATCTCGACCTTGCCATCCTCCGCTCATTTCTGACTTTCTATTTGCTTTCATACTTTGTGCTTTTTATTAAGGAAAATGATTGTTTGTTCTCATGTTTAAATTTTATTTTTTAAAATGTTTAAATAAGTTATTATAATGACTTTTTGTATTTTTTTAAATATTTAAATAATACTTTTTAAAAAAAAAATTTGAATGTCTAGCTATCACTCCCATCGATAAGTGTTATAGAATGGCCCTTTATTAATTGTTTTTTTTTTCTAACAAATGATCGCGTGTGCTTAAAATATGAGCAGGGCTAGCACGGTACCGATAAGAATAAAAATGTCTATTATTATTTTTATTTTTTTCATTTATTTTTTTATATTTATAAATATTTTTAAAAAAAATCACAACATAACTAAAAGATACTTTCTTAATCACTAAGTAAAAAAATAAAAATAAAAATTATCAAGACCCAACATTCAGTAACTCTAGCATTTTTGTTAAAATATTGCCCTTGTTGCAGTAATAAAAGAAGTAGATGATCTTATCAATTTATATATATTGAGTGATAGTCATTTTATCAGTATTTCGTTTTTAAATTTTAAAATTTTTACCATTTTTACACACAGCATGTATAGTTATGTAATTAAAATTAAAAATATAAATAGCATTTTTTTTTTTTTTTGAAAATAAACAGATTAGCATCAACTAAGATTTTTAAAGCATTTTATTAGCTGAGAATTTTTTTTCAAGAAATTTAAAAGGATACGGGACTCAACAAATAACAAAATTTTAGGAGAAACCACTTTATTGGAGAGAATGACTTAACTGTATTTCCTTTTATTTTGGGGGAAAAAAAAAGAACGTTATGGTATCACCGAGGGTAAATTAAGTCATTCAGACTTTATAAAATGTACTTCCATAAATGTCTTTCATGAATTAATTGTTGGCTACATAAAGTAGCTCAGGATAAAAAAAGAAGAAGAAGAAGAAACAGTAGCTGGAAGTTGGAAATATTTATTACTTATTTAATTAGTTTTTTCTCTTATTTTTGGACAGTACTTATGCGATACTAGTAATGTTATTTTGACCAAATACTTTGACTAAATGCTATCTAATGGAATCAATATATAAAATTGTGAGCATTCAAATTAGTGGCATGGATACACTACACATCATCTCTTCGATCCTAATGGGAAGGCTGTTAGAGCTAGCAAGGAGGATGACTTCTTTTCCGCCAACCCCGGGTGTTTGATATTTTCCACAAAAATAAAAAATATATATATATAATATATATATACACGCACACAATAAATGCACTTTTAAATACTCTCATGGTCTAAGAGAATGTTATATCTTTAACGTTTGTCTCGGGAGAGTATAAGTAATAGTGAAAATCAAATCAGTCATAAAAAAAAATAGTGTATTGATAAAACTTTAAATATATTATTTTGATTTATAATATTATGTTTGATATGGAGATATTTTAAAAAACCACTCATAAATGTAAATTTCTCTGATAAATAAATAATAACAACTTCTCTTAAAAAAAAAAAACCCCCTCATAGCACTCGTTAACATGATCCATAAATTTACATTAAAATAACAATCAGAGCTCCTAAGAATTTTTTTTTTTTTTTTCCTTTTACAAGAATGAATTCGTATATAATACCTGAACAAGTGAGCCACCATAATTTATACTTCACGAACAACACACGTGCAAATACAACCGACATTAAGGTGATTCCTGTTACTCAACTAGCATCATTAAAATATAAAGCAAAATTACGTATGGCAAAGAAAAATAAAAGATGTGAATAAAACTCCATTCTCATTCTCTATTCATTAAAGAAAAGGAAAATCATTCTCCAAATCCGACCGTTAAAAGATAATAGAAAGTAGGTTTTGTGGTATTATTTTAACAGATATTACAAGATAGGTAGTGTAATTATGCATTTTTTACGGTTTAAAACATTAATCTGTCAATTTTGATAATTAAGTTATGCTATGTACTACATTCTTATTATATTTTAATCACACTGCAGTAACGTGATATTATTTATCAACCATTAGATTGATATATATATAACAATAGAAAAATAAATTGGTATATATAAAAAATGAAAAGTATTCGTCCCCTTCGTATCCATTATTTTTAAAGAAGAAAGAGGAGAAAGAATGAGAAAAAACCTACACCAGTAGAGCTCGTTTTCTTCTTGCCTCCAAAAGTCTTTTCGTTCGAATAGACCTCCACCAGTTATGCTCTTTCTTTTTTTTCTTTTTTCTTTTTTTAAATTCATTTGAAAAATCGAAAGTCCCACTTATTAAAGCCAGTCTAATCTGAGTATGGTGATCCATAATGAAGACGCAACTCTCCAGAAAAGACTGGAATTCAATCTAAAAGTTTGAACAATATACACGAGGTCAGGTGGGTAGGACCGGCAGCTGCCAAACCTCAATTTCTATTCTACATTATACTGATGTGATCTACTTTGTCATAGAATTCTTAGATCACTAGCATTAATTTTTATATATGCATCTTTAAAATTATATTTTTTAAAAATTAATTTTACATATCAAGAAAAAGTCACATATTGAATTATGTATTTTTTAACTAAATAATAATAAATTATTATTATTCTTTATTTTTTTTCTTAAAATTATTATTATTTATATATTTTACTATTAGCACCATGCGCTCAAAAATACTAATTTCATATATCTAAATATTACTAATTTCATATATCAAAATGACTAATTTTATCAATAAATATTAATATGTACTAAAAAAAACTTTGTATCATCAACTTAATACAAATTTCATATATCAAAATTATCTTAATACAAATTTCATAAAATTGATTTTAATGAGTAGAAAAGAGAAAAAACATTAAAAATAACGTTTGAATAATGAATAGTACTTCTTCAAACTTAAAGAATCACTATTTATAACTAAGTAAAAATTTAGAAATATATAAATTAATGTAGATGATTTTAAAGACATATTAGGTAAATATGAAGACGAAGATAAAGACCAATAAACCAATTATTAGTTCGGCAATTCTTAAGACATTTTATTTTTATATGATATAATCGATGGGTTTGACTTCGCTTTTATCTCCTCCTTTTTCTTTTTTTCTTTTTTTTTTTGTTAAATATCAAAATCTCACAGGTTTCTTCCACAAGCAAGAAACTGATTGCTTTCAATCCTACCGTTTTGGAATAAATCCAAGGACCAAAAGTTAGACTCGACCGGGTTTGTAAGTTTCAGTTGTTCCGAAACTTACAATCATGATAACGTCGGCACTGCATTGTCTTCAAAGGCTGGATTCTCATATACACACACACATACACATACATATATCTATACATATATATATATATATATATATATATATATATATATATATATTATATGGTCAGCTGGGTCTCATCAACGTACAGATGACTGATTAGATGCGGTGGATGGATCGGGTTTCAGCTCTGGCATTTTATTCCGGGTCTGACCATACGAGTTTTGCGTTACGGGAGGGACAAGATAACGCCATTGAACAGAGTTTCACAAATGTAAATTAAAGAAGACAACGTTGTCTTCAGCATGTCAAAAAGATTAATGAGAACAAAAAAATTTGAAGTTTTCATATCCAAGTCATGTCCAGAACCCGAGCTTCTGAGTTTTTCTTCTTCCTAGTCCCCCTCATGCTTTAAGACATTACCCTTTAATGCATCCATTTCTATTTCCCCATTCCATACGAAAAATCCTCTCTCAGCCAAAAAAAGTCTTATCCCAACAAATCCACATGTAGCAAGCAATTATAGAGACTTTCTTAGAGTAGAAGATGACCACGTTAGGTCTATCTGCAAGAGGGTTCCGTAGAAATAGATGTTTGCTGAGAGTCAGACCACAACATTAAAGTTGATAAAAGTGCCATTGTTGCAGTTTCAACTCGTAAGCGAAGTGGCCCAAGACCAACAGCTGTAGCACCTGCTTCCAACATCATCTCCACCTCTTTCTTGGTGAAGTCTGAAGCATTCAAAAATGAACCAGGGGTCCAGGATTAATAGCAACTAATCATTTCCATATTTAGAACTTAAAGCTAGAGGTAAAGCCTATGAGCAGAATTTCAGACATTAAATATTTCATTTCACTAGGGCAAAGACATTATGCGTTACTGCCTAGAAAAGGATAGAACTGCTTTGTGCATGATTTCCAACCACGTTTAGTTGATTTACTTGATTGCCATCTGTGATATAACTCAGTTAAAGGAGTTGGTGCACAAATGCTTCTTTACCTATTGGCTATTGGGACTCCTATTTGTCAGAACTGGAACGATCAATTAGCAAGAAATGTGTAATTCTTCAATTAAATCAAATGCACGCCTGGATAGATGGGAAAATTTGGCAATAAATAGATAGGGCTAACTTATAATGAATACTAACCCCCTTCTGGTCCAACTATAATCAGCCCACTACACTCTTTTCCTGATAAAGACAATGCACTAACAACAGGAGTAGCCTCTGCTACGGCAACAAAGCAAACCTTCGACTGAGCAATCTGCAGGATACAACAAATAATGTCTTCATTACAAACAAACTAGCAGAGAGAGAGAGAGAGAGAGAAGGTCCAAACATCTTAAAAGAGTCCTTTATACATTAATGGGAACCACACATAACTGATAAAATGGTATCACAAGAGCTACAATACCTCCAACTACAGGAAAACCCATCTAACATTTGCAAGTAAAGAATAGAGTCTAAATGCTTAAACCACAAAAACAATCATTTTTCATAGCTTCACAGAGAAGAAAATTTCTACATCAGCCACAGTGACCATGCCTCCACTGCAGTTCTTTTTCATGTTTATAGCCAAGATAGTTACCCAACATTTAAATGAACAAGGAGGCGGAGAAGAATTACTCACAAGAGGCAGAAGGCCATCGATTTTCATTGGAGGGTTCAGAATCATTTCATGCAGCCGTTGACCTATAAATATGTAATAAGGGGTATAAATTAAAAGAAAAGTAAACATAGTCTCAGGCAGCCTTTCAATCACAAATCTTTCTAAATGCTCAAAACCTCATCAGCCAAAAGCAAATTTTAGCAGGAAAAGATATTTCAAATTTCACCATGAATGTAAGTCGAGAAAATAGCTACAACAAATTATTCACATTGTTTAGTTGCTGCTAAAACGACACGTTGCAATCTATCCACTCTATTCTCTGAAATTGAAGAAGAACGTTCCGTCAACAGGGGGGTGACACTACTAGCCCCCAGCTCCTAACACAGTTGAAAAGGAATAAAATCAGCAGCCACAAATAAGTGCCAGTTTCTAACAGGAGAAAACTCATCAATGCAATAGGACATACAGTGCATTTCTCAACAAGCCAGTCAGCTCGACCACCCTTTAGAGTACCTGAGCAATAGCAGCTTTAAACGTGATGCAAAACCCAAAATATTGTAGCCAATTTTATGACGCGATCCTAATGAAAATCATAAAGACTTACCAAAAGCTGCAAACACATGCCAATATGCCCCCGGGGTAGGAACTAACTTTGGATCTTCCAAAGCCACAAAATCCAATCCACAACGGTCAATCCTCTGTATACACCCTCCTATCAAGCCTCCCTTCCCGTTGAAAAGCTCTACCCTTGCATGTCATTATTTGGACAAACATAAACATTTTCATCTAACACAAACTATTTTATAGTATATATTGTGTTTTTTTTTCCTTTTGCTCCATTTTCAATCGATTCAAATGACCAAAAAAGAAAAAGTTCATTCTAGAAAGGCCAAAACTGAACTCAAAACTGCAAATATGTAGGCACTAGTTGCAGTTTCTGTTTTCACAATTGCTATTAGGAATTTGAAATCGTATAAATAATAGGGAAAAAATTAAATAAAGACATTTCGTTAATAAATGTAAATATCTGGGTAGGGTAAAACTCAAAAGGTATGACGATTAAGGTACCTGTCATTTGTGCTCAACCTCAAAACTTTATACATGTGCCAGAACTCGGCACCTTGTATATGAACAATGCCACCCTGCAACAGTACGAAAAGAAAAACAATGACACTGTCTCCATACTCCAATCACGTAACTCTTTTAAGTTCAAATTTCGCTTGAAGTTTCAGGCTTCAGCATTGAAAGTGTCACATTACATTTCAGAGAAGTCTAAATAGACCGTCTTAATGCTAACCCCCTATATCATGATGCCGATACTTAGATCAAAGGAATGCCAACAGAATTTCAGGTTATAAATAATAATGATAAGATTACTTATAAAAAAATAAGGATAATAATAATAACTAGAACCCAACAACAGCAGTGAGTCTGCCAGTGACTATTATCGACTCAATCAGCCAATAAAATTCCTGAATCTTCCAAAGTTAAGACTTTTTAAAAAAATCTCATCAAATAAACAGCACCGAACCCAAAATCAAGCTTGTCCAAAATCTAACCCGACATCCCATGCCACCCCTTCCTCAACCATTAAAGTCAAAAACTATTTTCTCAAATCCACATCTCCGCGGTCAATCCCTTCTATCAAACAGACGTTAGTCTTCACTCGATACATATTCCATTCCAATATCAATTATCACCTAACGAGGACAACGTAAATCGATTTCAAAGCACGATAGCTGCACCCATCAAGAACGTATTTTCAGAAATTAATCTGATTCATTAACTTACAGATACTACTCAAATTCAACAAATTGAAGTTGTTGAATGAGCCAGGCCTGATGATAAACTAACAGTGACTACGCACAAAAACCCCGTGGGGAATACTTCTACTTTGCCGCTAAGACTAAACAAAGGAAAAAAGACAAATCACTGACGGATTTTGCACTTTCTCTTCCCTGATTTCTCATCAAACAAATACATTGTTATGCCCATGCTTGTGAGAGAGAGAGAGAGAGAGAGTGCCTTGGAAGGAGGGAGCACTTCGGAGAAGAAGCGAGGGAGGCCACCAAGAGACTGGCTGGCGTAATCTGAGGAAGAAGACGAGAGTGCTCGGAGGCTCAAGGTCTTGAGCGACGAAAGGTTCAAGGGCCCTGTAAAACGAGGCCGTAGTGTTGCTAGGGTTTGCATTTGCAACGGAATCCAACTCCTAGACTGCAGAACTGGTTTGGATGAAGTGCACGATGTCGCCTCGAGTCCTCGACGCCTCCCATTCGGACGTACTTGGAAATTTGCGCAATTCTCTGCCGTTTTTACCCAATTTGACACCTTAAAACGCCTAGTCGTTTAATTAGGAAAAAGGTTAGAGTGGTCCAAATCCAACGTTCTCAGAGCATTCGTTCGGTCATTCTCGATAAAAAATTTTATAATTTAATTTTAAAATATATTTTTAAATTTTTTTTTAAATTTTATTCCTCTTTCAAAAATTCTTACATTATATTCTCTATCATTTCTCTATTCTATTAAAATAATATTTTTTATTCTTTCTTTATTATTCTTTTCTTACTTTTATTTACAAATTTAACTATTCAATATTTTTTTATATATTTTAAACTATTACTCTAATAAATATTTTAAACAAAAATTTAAGTTATTTTTTATGGATATGATAATATTTTTAAAATTAAATTTATATATTTTCGTAATTAATTAAATTATTATTTAAAATTATAACAAATATGAATATGAGAGAAAGTATAGATAATTGAAAGAAAAATTTATTTTATGTATTAAAATAAAATAATAATAAATAATATGTTAAGAAATAAATAATAATTTTTTATATTTAAAAAATTATTGTCCATCTCCTAAATTTTTTTTTTTTTAAATAAGAATTCGGATATTGGTAAAATTTTGATCAAAACCGTAACCCAAATTATAGGAAAAGTGATCGTTTGGGGCGTCACGTGAATGCTCTTAGTAAAAGCTAGTTTTGTTGGGCCTATTAGTTCAACTTTAATTTTGAAATTGGGTCATTGCATTTATTCACTCAACAAGCTAAATGGGCTTGGTTTTGAGCTAATTTTCAATGCTTCATTTCTTCTGGCCATTTTTCCGAACATGCTGCTTGTTATTACAATCAGCAAAACATAAAGAGGTTGAGAGGATGTCATATAAATCAGTAGATTACTAAAATATCTTATTTTTTCTTTAATACTTGGAGATCAGTATGAGAGACAAGTACTCTACTAAGAAACTGGTGGCAAGCATCATGTTGTTAACATATGAAGGGAGCCAAACAAAGGGAAGATCAAATGGACTTCTGAATTCGGGTGAGTTTATTTTGCCACATCGATCATATATGGCCTTTCTTCACCCTTCTCTTGGGTGCATGCCAACGCTCATTTCCAACTCATTCACTTTTGCATCTATTTTAGTAATAACTTAGTTTCTTAGAGTTCAAATAAGCAACCAACTGTGGCACACTCAAGCACGGAAGCCGAGTACCAAGCAATTGGACATGCCACAGCTAATTCACTTTGGCTACAATCTTTATCGCGTGAGCTTGGCATTTTTATCTCACAGCGATCCATACTCTGGTGCGACAACATTGGGGCGACATATCTCACAGCAAACCCGATTTTCCATGCACGTACAAAATACGTGGAAATCGACTATCACTCTATTCACGAAAAAGCTCAACAAAAGTCTTTAAAAGTTCGCTTCATTTCCAGCAAGGATCAGTTAGCTGATTGTTAAAGTATCTAGTGCAACCACATCAGACCCCTCAAGCTCCAGCTTTGCAGATCGTGCACACAATGAGTGCCCAAGAAGTATCATTACTAATATGGCAAGAGCACCTCTCCAAGATCATGACAGCAAGCCTCCAGACAGCTAGCCTTACAAATATGGAAGCTCACACTTAAGGAAAACCTTTGCAACAATCATGGATCTTACAATATCTGCTATATAATTCTGTAATCCCATAGATTCAGCAAATCAACCTTATTTATGTTAATTGTATCTTTTGCTATCTTGTACAGAAAATAATATGTATCTCTCGAGATTGTATCATTTGATTTTTCATTGACTTGTACTACCTATATAATGAATACACAATATACTGGTTTGGTGTGTTGGCCAAAACCATTTTTCTACAACTTTGTTCATGGTATCAGAGCTGTACTCAACTCACGCTCATACATCCTGGTTCAATGGCTTCTCCAAATACTTCTGCTGCTCCTTTTGTTTTTCCATCCTTTACCCAATTAATTGGGGCCAAACTTGATGGAAACAACTACTTACAATGGCTATCTCAATTGGATTCTCTTATGAGAAGTCATGACATGATGGGCATTGTGGATGGTTTTGAACCTTGCCCTACTACTTTGATCTCTGATGCTCAAGGCAAAGAGGTTCCTAATTCAGCTTATGCTCTATGGATAAAGAAGGATCAGTTCCTTCTCGGATGGATCAATATGACCCTATCTGAATCTGTGCTTTCCACAGTTTATAGATTACAAACTTCTCACCAAGTGTGGACTGCCCTTACCAGTCGATTTGCATCACAATCTAGATCTCGTGTCTCTCATCTAAAGAGGCAATTGCAATGCTTTTCTCAAGGCACCAAATCATGTTATGAATATCTACAAAGTGCTAAAGTCCTAATAGACCAACTTGCTGCAGTTGGCAAACCCACTGAGGATGAGGACTTAATTTTCATCATTATTAGTGGCCTTAATCATTCCTTCAATGGATTTATCACTTCTTTCTCTCTTGTAATAAGAGACAACCCTCTAACATTTCTTGACTTTCAAGATGAGTTACTTAGTCATGAAATGCTCCTTAAACAACAAACTCATTTTTCCTGATCCAACAAACTTTGCTCTATTTATGCCAAAGTCCAAGTCCCCACAACAAAACATATTTCCTTCACGTAATGGAGCACCCTACTTCCTCAAGAAAGGCACAAATCCTCACACATACAATTACCCCCCAAGAAATGGGCCCTCTAAGCCCTCTGCGGGTTCAACACCTAGCCATCACAGCAAAACAATGGCCAAAACTTCAGCAACACCAACAGGCCATCGTGTCAAATTTGTGAAAAAACAAGCCATACAGCTATTGATTGCTTCCATAGGATGGATTATTCCTATCAAGGAAGGCATCCTCCATCTCAGCTCACTATTATGGTGGCTCACACCAACCAAGCATTGGAGGAACAACCTTGGTATGCTGATAGTGGTGTCAATGCGCACATCACCAATGACTTGGAGAACCTGACCATCTAGTAACCTTTTCAAGGACATGACATAGTTATAGTTGGTGATGGAGCTGGAATTCACATCCAAAACACTGGTTCTTCCATCATTCACTCATCTACATCTCATTTTCATCTTAAAAATGTGTTACATTGTCAACAGGCCTCAGCCAACTTGCTCTCTATTAACAAATTTTTTTCTAATAATAATTGTTATTTTGTCCTTTCCTTCTCTCATTTTTTTGTGAAGGACAATCAAACCAGAGCCATACTCTTCAAAGGCAAAGTTGAGAATGGGTTGTACCCATTGCGGTTTCAAGGATCTTCCTTCAAAAATAAACATGTGTTTACTGCCTATATTGGAATAAAGACCACTCTTCCTATTTGGCATTTTAGACTAGGGCATTCATCATTTGTACTAGTCTCTCAAATAATAAAAGATTATCATTTATCATTCTCTCGTGTAAATGATAATGAGCAATCCTTTTGTGATTCATGTCAGCTTGGTAAAAGTAAAAAGCTTCAATTTTATGCCTCTCACAGAATCTCTACTACTCCTTTAGAACTTATTCATACAAATTTATAGACATCGTCTATCCCTTCTGTTAGTGGTTGCAAGTACTACATAATATTTGTGGATGACTTTTCACGCTACACTTGGTTTTATCCTCTTCCAACTAAAGCAGAAACATATGAGTATTTTATCCCTCTCCTACAGCCCCCTATACTTTGTTGTGACAATGTTAGTGCCCTGGCCCTTGCCTCTAATCCGGTGTTTCATGCTCGTACTAAACACATAGAGGTCGACTATCACTTTATTCGTGAAAAAGTATTGAATGGTGACATTCTTCTAAAGTTTATTTCAACTAATGATCAATTGGTTGATATTTTCACTAAGGGTCTCTCCTCTGCTAGATTCTCTCTTCTCAAGTCCAAGCTCTTGGTTCAATCTCTTCCCATTCGCTTGCGGGAGGATGTTAAAGTATCTAATACAATCACATCAGACCCCTCAAGCTCCAGCTCTGCAGATCGTGCACACAATGAGTGCCCAAGAAGTATCATTACCAATATGGCAAGAGCACCTCTCCAAGATCATGATAGCAAGCCTCCAGACAGCTAGCCTTACAAATATGGAAGCTCACACTTAAGGAAAGCCTTTGCAACAATCATGGATCTTACAATATCTGCTATATAATTCTGTAATCCCATAGATTCAGCAAATCAACTTTATTTATGTTAATTGTATCTTTTGCTATCTTATACAGAAAATAATATGTATCTCTCAAGATTGTATCATTTGATTTTTCATTGACTTGTACTACCTATATAATGAATACACAATATACTGGTTTGTTGTGTTGGCCAAAATCATTTTTCTGCAACTTTGTTCACTGATGGCCTCACTAAACCTTTAGTTTTTGCTAGATTTGCACATCTACAGACCAAGCTCAACATGCTTCCCACCCCGATGAGCTTGCAAGGGCGTATTAAGGAAATCAGCTCCACCAACATTGACAGCTTGATTTGAGCAGCCTGTGATATTTTGGAAATTCCTTTCATTCCTTGTTGACAGCCACAAAATATTCTCTTGTTTATAGCATCCCTGTAAATCTGCTACTCTTTAGGCAATATGTACCATAACTCTAAGACAGGCTGTTATTGGTTCCAGTTTTGTTAAACTCTGTAAAATTATATAAATCAAGATCCTCTCGTTGGCATTGGCATGGGCACGAGAGTTTTCCCCTACATTACTGCATTCTATCAGAAGATATATTATTGCATTAGCAAGTTCCTTGGCAATCCGCAGCCTAGTTTTCCATGGCAGGATTTCATGAACGAGAACCGGTACAGGAAACTCCTTGATCATTGAGAGCACCATTTTTTGCAAATTCATGAACGAGAACCGGTACAGGAAACTCTAAACAGCAGCCTAAGAACTTTAAAACATTCTTGTGACTACTCATCTGGTATGTGATGATAATGTCACAGATAGCACGGGACCTAACCTCATCCTCCCTCACCACCCCGCACGAACTTTTTTATAATAACTGGGCGATCAGCTAATGAGCCCTTATACATAACATAACTGAGCTTAAGATCATCGAGCTCGTCAACCCTAATCCCATATTACAGAGGTAATGGACAATTTTGTATAATGTGACGTGGATCGAAGTTGTCTGTTGCTCTGATGAGCTCATCAGCAGAGAAATGGCGAATAGGAATGCATTTTCCATTACTAGAAGTAATGAGATTCTCTAATAAGATGCTTCCATTGGTATAAAATGATCTCTCTCTTTGTTTCATTCTCAAACATGCAAGCCCACCCTAAACTCTTGCCTCTGCATGCAATTAGACCCTGGAATCCAATACTGGAAAAATAGAAAAAGCAACTCTATAACTGAGAGATTGATCAAATGGGATGGGACTGCTCTGTTCCAAGGGGCGTCATAGTTTCACAAGATGAATAATATCTGCAACTCCAAAACAAAATAATTTATATTTTAGATTGATATGCATGAAATAGACGGAACCCAATCCAACCTCCCCCGACCAAGCCCCAAAAGCTAGACAAATCATATGTAAAATACCAAATCAGCAATAAAGCAAAACCACATGATGAGAAAACAAAGCAAAAAAAAACAACTTACAAGAGTTGTGATAATGTTTTCGCCTTTTGTTTGGGGTGTCCAGAAGGACCCAGCTGGACACCTATCTCCGAGAGCTTTCTTTTCACTCTTATGGATGATAGTGTTGGACACTATCACAAAGCACAATTATATATGTTTGTACTTTTAAGTTTTCACCCTTTCAGCAGCCAATGTCATATAGCTAGGACGTATGCAACAATTCATCGTCTGTCCGTCAAAGTCTATTTTTTCTGGACTTCTAACGTGGATATTGACCAAAACAGAGCCAAAAAATACGTGATGATAAAGCAGATTACTCTTCTAATTGTTCGCATGCCTCGTGAACTTTTGTTTTGGGTTGTTCTTGTTGAGCACGTATTACTCCTACATATTTGTTGCCCCTGGTTCAACTTACCAATTAAGCTTTTTATCAAGTCAACCTTCAAGATTCAAAGCTCGTTGTGTGGTTAGGTTTTGGTCGTTTTTAATGGCGGGAGCCCATGGAGTAATGGCGAGTGGCGACAAGGGACTTGTGCTGGCCTGCGATCCGTACGGCTCGTTGTTTTAGAATGGGCCTTATTTGGTTATCAACGTTCACATTCTGGATTAGGAAAGAAATGAAATGGCCTCTCAAATCAAAGTGGCCCAAACTTTTTGCAGATTAATTTATTAACACTGCAAAAAACACTTTATTGCGTGGTATGAAATCATGAAATGTCAAACCAATCCAGGAAGAAATTCTGCAGCCATATAATAATAATTAACCAAACAAAATTGCTTGCCACAATATATACATTATTACATGGTCAGCCAAAGAGACAACCACCATTCGTCATTGTCAAATGTCATGGTGTCATAATCGTGGAGATATAGGAACCCCTGCTGACATACTATTCGAGATGCCGCCAAACAAAGAACATTCAATATCTCTGCTACCATTGCCTCTTCTTTTTTGCCAAGTGCCATTTAATATGGTCCACACATACTTTCTTTGTTTCTAGCGAGAATGATTCATGGTTTGCTATTATTGACCATGTCGACTAGGAGCATTCTTACAAAGGGTCATACAAAAAATCTATCTAGTCGTTGAAATTTTAGGTGATTGACATAATTTATATATATATATATATGACTAAACTGTTGTGAGAAAGAAAGGTCATTTTTTTGTAATAATTGCTTGCCAGCAGCTGAAATCTCAGCTGCCAGTTGGTGATCGTGAATGGTGCTTAATTAGTGATCATGCAACATTTTGTGGATGTGGTGCTTCAGTGCATAAATCTACGGGTACGTATGGCTGCATTAGGGAAGCCTTTCGTTGTCATGGTTGGCACACTCTTTCGACAAGCTAGGGGCCGAAAGAAAGAATTACATATGCACACTTCGACCAAATGTGCCAAAACAGTGTTTTTTCGCCAGGCGCATTAGGAAGTTCATTGTGTACTGTTTACCTGCTGATATTATCAATAATAATGTGTTGCGCAAAGCTCAAGGCACATGGCTGATCATACATTCATATCTTGATGACACCATCGAAAAGCAGGACACTGATCAATGCAATATTGCCTGTAACAGTGCTTTCATTTCCAATATTTAATGATAGAAGCTTGGCCTTTACTACGAACATTTCGCAAAACCCAAGTAGATGAAATTAATGATGCTGCACACAATAATGCGCGTCTGTTGTTTTAGGCCAAACCTCCTGCTCAATGCGGACATGCATTGAAATTACAAAAGAAAAAACTGCATCGAAGGATTAGGTAGCTAAAGAAATTAAGAAAACAAGAAGAGATCAGAAAAGTCAATCTCGATTAGGTTTGACAATATTATAAACATAGACTAGTTTATATGAAGATGCAGTTAAATTTTGTTTCTGCTTGTGCCGCAAAACTTATATATATATATATATATATATATATATATAGTACAATCTAACATATCATATCAAATCATGTCAGTCTGTAGATTTATTTTTATGAGATCTCTATAGCATTTATCTTATTATAATATGTACTAATCTTCCGTGCTCAGATTGTTGAACTTGGCCACATAGTAATTCCAATTGGTATCAATATCTTACACCAGAAAATGTTACATACAAAAAAAATTAAGATCCTGAGTATTCACTGGTTAAAGGGGTGAAGTATAAGGAGATGAAATGATTCATGCGTTGAAAATTCCTTTGGGAGAAAGAGAACAATGGATTGTTTTGTAGGAAGCTTTATACGTCCGTACGTAGGCATTGCGGTTAAATATTTTAATGTCAATTAATAATTAAAGTGAAGGCTTCGGATAAGATAGTGATACTCCCATGTACGTATAAGATGCCTGCAGGTATACGCTGCCGCAACAAATTAATATCGGAGTTTATCTGTTTTCTAGAACACTCTTCTGAGACTCCATGGTATGCACGTACGTGCCACACGTTCCTTTCCTGAGATTTCATTTATTTCTAATGCTAATCGAAAGCTTAATTGGTTACGTAGTCCTTATAAATGGTAGGTAAGTTGGTCAGACTCTGTGATTCAATGGAAGTCCTTCATTGCGCGTAAGTCATATCTGTATGTTCTATAATTAAATGAACATAAAAGTCCGCAAACAATAACAGCATAAGAGACGAATAATCTGGAAATATGAACATGATAATCACGGGATAAATCATGTTGAAGAATAGTCTCACGTTGTCTGTAAACAAAGTCTTAAATATGTTTATAAGAAATGAATAATCATCTCTTATAAAGCTGATTTTATTAGATGAGTTGAACCGTAGATGAGAGGACATCATGGCAAATTATTGTTCTACAGCAGAATTGTTCTCACTTTTACGATAAGATGTCGACCAAATGATGTATGGTGAAAAAGTAAAAACAGAGTGTTGCTTGATCATTACCTGCATCTGTCTTCTTTTGCTTAAATCTTAATTTTTGTTTCTGGAAGTGCCATCTAAAACATGATGCTTGATTTTCATAGAACTTGATATTACTGATCAAGTATGACAGTCTAATTAATTTGATCAAATTGCAGTACTGTTTATAACCACGAGGTCCTTCAGAAAAGGATCAGAAAGAGAAATCTCCACCAAGTATACAAACACTGCACTGGAATATAATGGAAAAACTAGATAATCTGTCTATCAATACAGACTCTTTCCTACAAGAAAGGAATACAAAAACAATGTGTAGTATGAGGTAATAATTAACCAAGCAGCTCCATGATAAAACATGACCTGGGGCTACTACTACTTTACATATATAAGGGATTCCAGGGACATACAAATAACACCCAGAAATGACAAGATTACTACTACTATATGAGAAATTTCAAGGCTTATGCTTCTGGGTGTAGATGTAATCGATGTGAGCCGCTAGTGTTCTTCTCTCTAAGCACTCTTCTTCCCCAGCTCCTTCACAAATTTCCTCCACCATAACTTTCCCTAGTTCAGCATCCTTCAGAAAAGAAAAAAAAAATGTCAAAGAAGCATATTAAGCAAAACCCATAAAATTTTCATCTAAAAGCTGCCAAGAAAACAAAAATGATATGATTTGAGGAAATCTGCGTACCCTATGCTGAGTTTTCGAGGGAAGGATGTCTGCAAATGTGGGCTCTGGCCTGGCAGTGGCGTAGGTTAGTGTGTAGAAGAGGAGGAGCGCTGCTACCACGCAAAGGGTGCTAACCTTGGACGACATCTTCTTTCTTGCTCTCTCTAGGACTGCCGAGACAACAAGAGACACAGAGCAGTGGCTCGTGAGGGAGAAATTTATAGAGACCGAGAGGAATGAGGGGCAGATCTGGAATTACAAATCAATATTTTTTACTTGACGAAAAATGTACGGATATAATTATAAAAGTACTAGACAAACCGAAAAGGGAACATCAAGGGCATTGGATTGGACTGCTCTCGAGCGGAGCTGACTGACCCCGTTGAAATTTATAAAAAGAAAATGTTATTGGAGTTCTCAAATTTATCTATTGTGTATATTTTTTTATTTTTTATTTTTTACTTAAATAAGTGATTATTTATGAAATTATAATTTTTTTTAATAATTAAGAACGTTAAAAAAATATTTAAAAGAAAATTAAAAGAAACAGAATAAAAAATTTATAATTGGGCGACCCGCTAACACTATTCTCTATAAAATCAAAAAAAAAATCATTTTGCATTTCTAAATTAATCATTATTGTAAATTGAACTTCAAACGATAAAAAAAAAAAAAAAAAGTTTGAAAATAATGGAAGAAAAAATCTTGATAGAAAATAAATAATAAAAATCTGGTCAACCCAACTGAAAAGTTCTAGCTAACACCAGTTCCTAATAGATTCCAACCATGCAAACCTTGTGGTACTAATTATGGAATTGCGTTCACTCTTTGTATTGTTGAATAAGCATAATTTGGATTAAAGGATAATTTTTCAAAGAAAGGCACCTGAAACAGAGAAATTTTAAAGCCAAGGATCCTGCCTGGAATGTACACCTCTTTTGGCATTGTCAACTTGTATCTGTTTGATCCTCTGCCCGAAACTTCTGGCTTCTTTAGTAGTGCGTTCACATGCAGTCATAATAAGTTATAACTGAGGAGTTGACCATAATCCTTGGTTTTTATTGTAATTGATTTAGCCAGATTCATACAGGTTTTGTTCATACCTAGCAAGTAGCAACCGAATTTGGATATGAATTTTTTTTCTATTACCAGGAGAAAAGGTTTACTTTCGAGGAGAGGTTTTTCCTTTCATACTGTGATCCTCTAGAGAGAAAGTGGGTGTTGACGTCGTGTTTCGCAGGCTTAGATAACTCTACACCGATAATGCTGCGATGTGAATTAATTGGAGCCCCCGGTAGTGTTCCAGTACGGTTGTACGGTAAAGTTTCGTACGTCCATTGCGGTAAATAAAAAATAAGTGTAGAAAAAGTAAAAAGAGATGGACACCAAGATTTACAATATTTGTTAATATGCCTATATTTACGGAGATTTGATAAGGAAGTTTCCACTATAATATATCTGTTTACAATAACTCGAATCATCATATTTCACTATACAAAAGAAGTTGGAGCTCTTCTTCAATATATTTCTATCGATTCCTTATTGATCCATGCTCATCCGTCAGTTCTCAATCCCTCCGTTTTGTTGTCTGGGTCTCTCTTTTTATATGTTTGTATGACCTTTATATCTCTCTTGTCTCTCTCTGACATTTACAGCCCTTATATCTCCTTATTTCTCTCTTTATCTTTTTTCTTGTTCTCCTTTTATCTTTAGTGATGTCTTGGTGGGTTAAGCTCAATTTATGAATCATGGGCATTTTTCTCCCTCACAGTGGGCATGTAATAGCAGACATCATGAGAGTCTCACCTATCTCTTCGACCTAGTCATTCCATAATCTTTACACCAAAATTAGAAGACCCTTGGAAATTGATCAGTTTAATTGCAATCTGCCAACTTGTCTTGACACTACTTTTAAATACCAATTGATTATAATAAATAACAGATGTCAGCTATGATCGGACTGGTATGGAAGTAGACTTTATTTGCATCAAAATTACTCATGAGCTTGACACTTTTGAAGTAATATTTGACAAGCAATCGCGAGGTGCATCAGATTCAGGGGACAGGGTAGTGTAATGCACAATCATGGCAATTTTGGGTTACCCCAGAAGGGAAAAAAGAGGTATCGTAAGATTCGTAACCTTTGGTTTGGCATGGCGTGGAGCAGTTATGTGTTGGAGAGAGTGGAATTCCGGCCTGGATATGGTATTGGTCCCCCCTTAGCTTTTATTTTTTATTTTTATAACTGATGAAGGAGTGAAAGGGCCAGCATTAGCAGCTCGAAGTAATGAAAGAAAATGTAAGTAGCGTTGATGTTTCTTAATGGTGTGCATTAAATAATGGTTGGTGGTGGGGGTTGGTGGCTCAAAAGTCGGAAGAGAAAAGTAAGAATCTGAAGCTTGAAAATTAAATTGGCAATGAAAGAAGATTCTTCTATACCTCACTCCGTTAAATAGAAAAAAAAAATCATTTTAATAAGAATATTATTATAATTTAAAAAAATTAAAAATAAAATTGACTAAACTTACACATGCACATACAATCTTTAAATAAAGACGATATGTAGCATTGCTTGCTCACTATCACTTTTTTCTACCTTGCGCAAACACGGGTTTCTGCTTTCGGACAACTGTTCACACTGCCGTTTTTTACCATTAAAGGAAGGTACAAGCTTGTTGTGTGTCATGACATCGACAAGGAAGATGATATTAATATTTTTTAATTAATTCAATTATTCATCACAAGCATCATACAAACAATAGGTTTAAGCAATTAAATAATAATACCCACTAATTTTTTTTAGGATTGTCGAGATAATATTTTTTTATCTCTTCTCGTTTGCTCGGGGAATGATATAGGGATACATACAAACCTAAAAGCATGATTTGCCTGCCCGATAAGACAGGCTTGTGCTGCTAGTTAATGGAAGTGGTCCATGCCATATTTAAATATAAATCTCCCCCGATATTTTTGAAGTGGAGGAACATGCCCTCTCCTCACCTCCAACGACACTGTTTTTTGTGCAGAGAGGATGATAGTCAACAACAAAGGTCGTTGTTGCTCCATTTATTTTGGGGTCTATCTCCCCCAATATGGGTGAGCAGACATCAGCACTTGCGTGTCTTCACTATAATATATATCTTTGTGGTGTGAGAGGCAATTAGCCAAACGATTGAAAGCAATAAAATTGCCATTCAACATCTAGAAAAAGACCATTCCTTACCTTTATAGCCATTCAGTTCTGTTCGTCGTCCTTGACTAGAAACAATTTTTTTCCGTAAACTCTTTGGTTAGATTTACCTTAAATAGCATCACCCTATGAAGCAAAAAGTTTTAACTCTCCACGATTTTTGTCCTATATGCCATACCGCTCAAGAGTTTTAATTATAACAACAATATGAAGCCAGATAGAGCTGTATATTTCCAACCTTTGAGATATAAGAGTAGGAAAAAGTAGCAACCCAAACCGTTGTTTGACAATTCAGGTTCTACCCTATATTGATCGTATTGGTTTTGTAAATTAAACTCTGTTGTGTTACCAAGATTAGAGGTTCTATCAAAAAAATTACCAAGATTAGAGGTTCTTACTTATCAAAAAAATAAGATTATAGGTTCTATCATTGAAGGCGAAAGATTGCCCTTGATCATAGTATTTTGCCAAAACCCAAACAGATCGGATGGGTGTCACTCGGTTTGGGTCGAACAATACAGCTTGCCTAAATTGCTGGGCCATGGATTTAGCTAATTTTTGGGTTAAGGAAGATACTTCTAGTTTCTATCTCGTCTGTGTTACATAATTTGAATGACAAATGTAATGCAGACTTCAAACCAAGGAAAATGTGCGATGCTTCAGTGGGTCCTATTAACCAAAACAGATGCCGGGTTATTAGGCTATATGTCCAGCATGTCAATTTGCTAACATGTTTGCATGGACTGGATAAACACAAAATGACTATTCATAACTATTTTATAAATATACACATTTTACACGAGGAATTAATTGCCTGCTAAGGTTGAATTTTGAGCTTTATGGTCCAGAGAAACTTGAACTTCAAATATGATCACTGAGATGCTCAAATCAGTAGAGTTCCCAACAATTATCAGTCATCGTACAAAAGCTCAGACTTTGAACTTTTTAATTGACATTTAAATGTTATAAATGTTTAGGACTTGCCGCTACTTAAATTAGTTCAAAGATCCCAAATTCACTATTAGATAAAGATGTGGCTGATTAAGCTAAAACACAATATTTACACTGATAACAATACATTGCAAAGGTAATCAAAAGGCTAATTTGGAAAATAATTATCTTGCAAATGATAAAAATATATCAAAAGTAGTCAAAAAAATTAGTGATTTGGGGGATTAAGAAGCTACCAGCTTTGCCTATCCTCACCAAATTCCCCATCTTCAAGTTCCTCATGATCCCCATATCTACGAGAACCATTCCGGTGGTCTCTCTTATGTCGTTTATGCCTGCTCTCATCATCTGATTCAGGAGCAGATGCGTGCTGCACCATTTCTCAACAAAAAAGAGTTAAAGAGCTACATGGATGTACAAAGTAAGAAACCAAACGAAACGAAGAGAAACAGCAAGGCCATCTCCAAACAAAACAAACCAAATATCAACTCACCCGTCTCGATTTCTTGTGGTCACTGGACCCATGGGTTTCCTGGACCGATCTTTCTCATTTTCATCTACAATATCCTCAGAACTTTGATGCCGCTTCCTTTGTTTCTTGATATTGTCTTCTTCATCTTTTTCTCGTTCACGTCCTTCCTCTTTTTCTCTTCTCTGCTTGACTTTTCTCTTCTCTTTTTCCTCTCTCTCTTTTTCCTTCTTTGCCTACAGAATATAAAGAATCAGGAACTGATAGCTCCATATATGAGCTTTTGCCATATGAATTGCAACATATATGGAAAGTAAGCTCAAATTTCCTCAGCTTTTTTACAAGTGAATGGTGCAATAAATGGAAGTCGTTGAAGTTTAGGTTTTATGTGCACTCATAAGACTTCCAAACAACAGTTCATTGTAAAGTTGAAGCCTAAATAAAACTTGGTTTGCACAATGAAATGAACATTTCTAGTAAAGTTAGGGTGGCATGGCAAATTCTTCCATAGCTTCAGAAATACAAACACACATCATTAGCAGGTATGGTATATTCCAAACAATAGTAGAAGAGGAAAAAAACAGCCACATACTGTCATGCAAAACATAAGTGAACATAATAATACTCTGCTGTTCACATAATGCAGAGTTTGACAAAGGTCCATTTTCAAAGGCTGTCAATATCAGAATCTTAATGATCACACCATGGTTCATGGTGTGCGAATTGGTACCAGATAAATACCTTTTCCTCTTTCCGTTTTCGCTCGTGTTCTTTTGCCTGTTCCTTTAGTTGTGATATATATTGCTCAAATATCTCCCTGCAAAGGCTTTCTTCTCCAATGGAACTACACAACCAACAATTCATCAAGCATGAATGTGAAAGTTCAGAGAAGTCTAAAAAGAGGGTTAAACCAACACATCAGGAATAGGTAATAAAATTGAACCTCAAGGTCCATGAGAGCTTGGGTATGATTTTTTGGACATTTATTTTCTTCTTTCTAATATAATAACATACTCCCCATTTAATGAACAACATAACCAGGTGTTTATGGACATGAATGCATCATTCCTCATAGGACACTAAGGGGTGGTTTGGATTCACAAACCACCTCAACTCATCTCATCTTCATCATTACAACTTTCTCAAATTCTCACACAAAATATAATAGTCTTTTTTTCTTTTCAAATTCCAAAACAACTTTTTCAAATTCCCACACAAAATATAGTAAACAATTAAACTTTTTCAAATCCCAAAACAGCTTTCCCAAATTCCCACACAAAATATATTAAAAAATTAAACTTTTTCAAATCTCAAAACAATAATAATATTAAAAAATATTATTCTAAAATATTATTTTCTACTATTCACAAACCATCTCAACTCATCTCGGAATCCAAATGACCCCTAAAATAACACAATGACTTTCTTCCATGTATCAGCATATCCTTCATAGCTTCTCCCCACCCCCAAAAGAATTAAAAAATAAAAAATAAGAGAAAAATAAAACATAAATGAGTATATCCTCCTTAGCAATCCAAAAGTGAAGATATGTATATGCTTTTTAACAATTGCTCATGGTGCGACACTGTACAAGTGCTAAACAGAAAGAACTCTCCCCAATATTTGTATTGGCAGATATTTAGGTGTGGATCATCAGTCTTTTAACCAAAATGACAATACAAAAAGAGTTTAAGAGAAAGTACCCTTTTTCCAATTACTAATAAACAATACCTGAACTCTCGACTATCTGCAAACAGTTGTTTGCAGTCCTCCCACTTTGAAGATGCAGTTATTTCCTGCAACAGAGTAGATGATCGGATAAATGGACTAATCCCTTTGCTACTCAACCATTACAAAATGAGTGCATCAATTAATTGCTGCAGATCATGCTATACCTTTATTGAACTAAGAAAATGAAAGAAGTCATCTGCAAGGCGTTTACGCTTTTTAGCTTCTTTCTCTTCCTTCTCCCTAACTCGTTCTAGTAACTCATCAAATATCAGCTGCATTGTAGTAGAGCATTATGTCAGCTTGTTATAGGGCATAAGAAACCATGATAATGTCAATACTGCAAGCAACAAGGAATTTTTGAAAGAATAGGTAGAGGAAATATCTATTTGCTTATCAGATGAAAACAAGCCTTTGCCAGCTCAATTATTTTACTGTAACATGACTGCTTCATATCAGAAGTGAACTCACCATAGTTTAAAAAAAAAAAATCCTAAACTTTCTGAGGCTAAAGAAGAATGAATGCAACACAAAATGTCTTTTACCCAGAGCAACCCCGGACTTGTGTAAAGGTAGGCCTCTATAATTTTAGTTACTACAAGCCCAACAATAAGAAATATATACAGGCATTATGGGCATACCTTACATGGTTATGGCATCTTATATGAATTCCAGATTATAATAGATATATGAAGGCATCAGCAAGGCCATGCATGTAATGACTGGGTGTTCTTTAGAGTCATACCACAGCTAAGGAATGTTGAGCTAAACTTTAGACAAACTCTAGGCACTAAACAATAAATCTTCATAAAAAACTTGGGAGTACTGCCTTAAAGAAAACTGGCCTTTAAGAGATCAATGGATGCAATTCTGGAGCCTAGCCACTTGAAATTGAACCAGAAAAACATGGATGTGGTAAATATAAGGTGGAATGTTTCACATTCTCAATTTTCGACTTTTTCAAATATTTATAGTTCATTTTAGGAAATTTCCCCAGGGCTTTCTTCGTAGCAAGTTCTTGCCTCTAATCCAGTTCTTCAAGAATTCTTCGCCTCGTATTTAAAAATTGAACAGAAAGACACCGATTGTAGTAACCTGATCCTCAGGTGTAGGATCAGTTATGGTGTCATTTATGCCCATCCTTCTAAGTTTCCCTTATGGTTTATCGTAATCTAGCCCTTTTCCATCATTGATGTAGTCTTGGACTGCACCACGGCTCAAGCAGTAACCCATTTGTGCATGTAATTCCTAAATACAATTGCTCTGTGTATACATTACTCTGTCCAAAAAAAGTGAGAAGAAATGCATGTACTGAGTATGATTCGGATCACGGGTTGACCTGATGACCCTTTTTGGGGGGAGGAGGGCTAGTCACACATGGGTTGACCTGACACAAATTGACTCAATCCCGATTATGCCCAACCCTAATAATCCTATTATTATGCATCAGGTTCCCAAGTCGTGTCAAAAATTGACAGCCTAGTTTCAATAAAAAAAGTTTTGCTCTAACAAAGTTATAAAATACACATCAAATATGTCTTGAGCCCATAACTCACTCTTTGACCCAATATAATGGGGGAAGGAGGTGGCAAAGCATTTTTAGCAAGCAAAAGATGCTCCAAGTACTATGATACCAAAATAATCGGTTAATGTTGTCCTAACAAAGATAATTCAAAAGTATATGCATCCATATGGGAGTTTTGAGTAACCAAGCATTCTAATAATACAAAAGGAACATGATATGCGCTACTAGAGGAGAAAATTCTTTTGTTAGAAGCAGGCAACCATACAATATAAAGAATAATCAACAATTGAGAGTGAAATTCATACCTTTAAGTTGACATCTGGTATTGGTGGAGAAAAATCCTTTGAAATAGCAGACTTGAAGTCTTCAAGTACCCATGTAGATGACAGCAGGATCTGAAGATTAACCGAGTATTATTTACCTAATAAAATATCACCTATAAACAACAACAAAATGATACATCATACCTTACCCAGCTTCACTGCATCTTTTATTCGAGTTTTGTCCTCATGATACTGTAAATAAATAAAAAATCTTAGTGATGAGTAACAATCTATTAATATGCACCATTTACCATCAACACAGGATGTATACAATAACTGTGCAATAAAGCTAAGAATTGGATGCCACAATGTCCTTAACTCTGAAAACCAGCTACATAACCATGACATTTTACCAACTCTATTTAATTCATTTACCACTTTACCACCACATCATAGTTCCAGTTTCTCCTTTCAATCAATAAACCAGTAAGCTTGGGAAGGAAACAAGTTGAAGACCGGGGAGATTTAATCAAAATAGTCTCTCAGTCCCAAAGACGTTTTCCTCATAGAGAATTGTGACAAAAGCTGAAAGTCACGAGAACAACAAAGACTAAGTACAGTTTAGTTACTTGTTTCTCTAGCTCCTCAAGAACATCTTGAAATAATTCTTTTGGAGTTGAACCCGAGGTGTTTGACGCGACTTCTGTATATGCAGGCAAATCTTTAACCTAGAGAGGGAGAAAAGGCGTTAGAAAATATATATATATATATATAATAAAAGATATGCAGTGCTCATTTAAAGATATGAAATAAATAAGAAACAAGGCTGGTAACCTTCATGCAATAATCACGCCAGTGGGTTTTAGCAGTAAGAGTGCCAGCGGTAACATGCTCCTCCATCAATTTGCGGAATTCATCACGGTTTTTACGCTCCACCTTTCTCAATTCTTCCTATTTTGATTAAATAAATAAATAAAAAATAGATCAGAAATTTATGCCAAAAATAACGGGGAAGGGTAGGAAAGTGGGTTAAATTGCTAACACAAAGAGGCTAAACATTAGAGCACCTTCTGTATCTTCCTCCGCTCCTGCTCTTCCTTCTCTAAATCACGTGTATATTCCTGCCACAACAGGTTGAATTTAGATTGAATGCCTGGTAGAAACTCTCCACAACTACAGGCAGAAAATTACCAGAAAAATATCTAAGCGATCTATTTTTTCAAGACGTGAACATCTTTCATCAGCCTCCAAGCGATCTTGAAGTTTTCGCCATTGGCTGTCTGCCTGAAGCAGGAAGTTAATGCATAAGCAATAGTATAACCTGCAAAAGAAAAGGAAGAAGAAGAGGGGGGGGGGGGGGGGGGGGGGGGGTTGGAACATTGTCTGAAGAGTACCTTGATAAAGTCACAAGATTCCAAAAATTGCCGATATTCCATTACATTCCGCTTGCGTTCTTCTTCTGCCCTTGCCCGCTCCTAACAAATTACGAACACTAAAAGCTTAGATATTTGAAACTTGAAACCTTCAGAACATAGCTAGATATTGGGCTTTCAATACGAGGCTTCCAACCAAAGAATAATATGTAATAGACACAGCAAAAAACTTATCTGATGTAACCAATCATAATAATTAATCAAGTGTACATGGGAAACAGTTCCATTTGGAGTTTGAGAGAAAGAAATGGAAAGAATTTTGTTGCTATTCAATGGATGTCCAAACATTGAAATGAACAGCAACAGTACACCAGCAGAGAGATAGGACACTCATGCCAACATGCTCAAAACACTCGATATACCATTAATCAGGATTCTTAATTCTTGAGTACACTCAATATAAAGGATTCCCAAGTGGTAAAACTTACAAAAAAAATATAAAGAATTCCCTCGCTCATTCTCAATCTACTAAAATTAGAACTCCTAATGTGACCAGTAAAATATAGACCTATTAAATCCAATAGAAGGCTAACTTTGACTCAGAAATAAAACTTACAGATCTGCCCCCTCATCACAATATTAACCATAACTCATGAAATAAAAACCCAAATGCGGAACCAGTTTACAGGTTTAACCCTAGACTCCCAATGACTTGACCATCAAAACCATATGCATCTCAATCGATGTTACTAATAAATTCCATAATGAAAAGCTCAAGTTTCCAAAACTGAACATCACTTTTCATTGCAGCAACTTGTTCCTTCTTCCAAGCTTGCATCACTAAATCTTCACTGCAGTAACAGATGTGCTACCATGAAACCACCCCATGACAACGCAATTAACTGAGTTTTTTCGCTCTTTAACCCCTTCCACAGCAAGAACACTCTAAACAACCATTACTAAATCCCTCATAAACCTCCAAAACCTAAGGGTACCTCAAAAACCAAGGATACATTAGGTTTGCAGAATAGAGCCTTAGTTGTTTGGTTGGGTTTTTTGACAAGGAATCCCTTTTCCATAGAGAATAGAAATTCCACAAATTGAGGAATAGCTATTCCTAGGGGGGCAAAGTTCAAACCTTTAAAAAAAAAATCCTTTTAACTTTTTGAGATGGCTGGCCACCACCACAAAGAGGTGGGGGGACCAACCCATGATGAGCACTGAGGATGGAAACATCCACCCCCGTAGATTCTGGGGCAGTCAAACGATTTGAAAAACATATAAATAAAGGTCAAACTATTATATAATATCTAGTGGAATTGAATTGCCATAGAATGAACTGATTGTGAGCATACATGGATTCTCTTCATAGATAAAATGCAAAGGTTTCTTTTTCTTTTGAACAAAATGTAGATTAATTATTTGACCAGAAGGCAAAAGGAAAAAAATAAAATAAAATAAAAGGCAGGAACCTAAAAATCAAATATAGGCATGTAAATCTAACAATAAAGGAGGAGATGGTAGAGGCAGTAGACACCTACCTTCTCTTTAAGTTCCCCCAAGTAGTTATCAAACAAATCTCTGCGCTCTCTATCTCGTTCAACAGCTTTAAAACGTTCATCATTCTCAAACATACTCACTGCTTTGCTGGATGATTGTTCAAAAATCCAAGTAGCAAAGAAAAGACATCATGAAATTGCGAGAATATGCAAAACTTCAACCAGGTCTTATTTAAGAAGAAAATTTTCAAAGTGACACTATATAGGTCTAAGACAAACCTCCATCTTGTGGATGATGTCAGCTCTGATGACTCCTTTAAAAAAATCAGCCGAAGATGAGAAAATGCAAAGAAAAAATTAGTGTTATTAGTAATGGAAGGTTATATTAATAAATATAAAGGGCTCGGCCCAAGTACACAAGAAGTATATGCAAAGCACAAAATAAGATGACAAGATACAACAGAAATTTCCAGAAGCAGCAAACAACATACTTCTAACATTTGTTTAAATTCTTCCCGTGCTTTTTTCAGTTTGATGCGCCTTTCCTCAGCTTCTTGTTTTTTTCTTTGACTTAGGAACTGAAACAAAAAGAATGGACTGTATGATAAGAGCTGGAAAGAAAACAGCACGTGTAATTAAGAAATAGGTAGATAATACTTCCAGTTTTTCAGAAGTCTCGTGATAAAGAGTGTGTGCCAATATAACAACTAAAATCAGAGTAAAAATACTAACATATTTATATACATGGCTTAAAAATACATCCTTATAATGGCTTACCTCATTGAAAACTTGCTTCCGCTCTCCAAGTGTCTTCAAAGCACCATATCTTCTATCATTGATTATTACTCTCATAGCCTGTTATACACATTATTGTTGTCAGTTACTAAGATAAATGATAAAAACACAGATAATTATATTGACATGATTAATGTACCCGATCCCAGGTCCAGTCAGACCCAACATTTGCAGACTCCAAAAGTGCTTTGAATGCATTTTTAGCCTCCTAAAAGAGAAAAGGCTAGTCATAATAACTAGTTTATACCAAGAAAAACAACAATAAGGGAGAATTGGATGCGGCACATTCTATAATATACCAGCTTATTGGCATAAATCATGGGTTCAGGATCAACTGTTTTCGCTTCCAATCCAATATCGTTCAGTTTTTCCCCTATTTCATCTTTTTTCACTTCCTCCAAGGCTTCAATCGCATCAACTCCCTAGAAAAACATTATTCTTCACTGGAACATAAATAACTAGAATTAAAATACAAACCCAAGGCATACCTCCATAACTTTTGCAAGAGCTCCATCTGCAGAATTAGGAACATCTTCAGCTGAAAGATTGTCGGCATTCTCCCTATACAACTCAAGCAGAAGTAGAATCAAACAGCGTGCCTTTTGCAAAATACAGTCAGTATACTAAAGATAGTTATATTGACTATACATTGGTGCATGAATGGTACTGGCAATGGTGACAGCAGCTTCAGAATTTTCTGGAACACCGTCTGAAAGTGCTGCAACATTTAGAAGTGTTTGTGTTCCATTTGCATTTTCATCTGTAGTAGAAGCTACCACAGTTGAAGCCGGTGTTTCAGAAAGCAAGGGAGGTTTTAGATCACCAGCGGCAACATCATGCCCCTCTGAAGCTGGGCTTGATGCTACCCCCTGAGCTGGGGAAGATGAGGTTTCTCCACCAGATGGTGCTTTAACCACAGAGGGAGGCACAGTAGCTGAGACAGGAGGAATCTCAAATGTGTCTGGCTGTGTTCCCATAAAAGATGCCTTTTCTACTTGCTCGCGAGCCAACTTGAAGCAAAAGTATGTGCAAAACAGGACATAGAGAAAAGAAAATTAGGGTTGGGAAAAAAATCAAAGAGAAGTATTATAAGTTTGTTGACGTAGGAGGAAACCTTCAGCTCCTCAGGGATTGACCATTTGGATTCCTTGGTAACCTTGTTGAAGTAGTACCTGCAACACAATCATGAATACGAAAAAATTCAATCAACAATGACTTCAGAGGTTGCAAACCCAATAAAGAAAAAAATATTGGAGCACACACTTCCTTCCATCAGGACTTGTATATTCCTTCCAGTTAGTCGAAGCATCGGCTTTCTGCCACAGTTATAAAAAGCAAATAAATCGAAATTCTTTAGCATATAAAATACTCAAATTAATTCCAAGGAAAATAAGAGCTCATTCCAAAATAGTGAAATAACTAGAATCTAGTAACAAAAACAGAACTGAAACAATAATGACATTAACAGAACAGGAAAGGAGGGAGGGTGGAATTAATTCAAATATAACTAACGGATCAAAAATAATAATTCAACTAAAACTAAGTCGCTTTCAAGCCTGTAATCAATTTCTTTTCAGTCTTTGATTAAATAAATAAATAAAATAACTTCAAAAGCAACTATAAGCTTCTTAATATTAGAGGCTTTGAAATCCTTTCTAGAGATGACACACCTCTCTCCCTCCCAGGCCAAAGAGTTTGGACGAGGTTAACGACATACTCCGGCAATCTGTCAAGTTATTTTTTTACAGTTAAATAATAGTTGCTACATACTGGAAGGTGCCTCATTGGATAATAATGAAATGAATTTTTTATATATAATTAAAATTTTATTGAAAAAAATGCAGCCCAAGTATACAGGACGTATATAAGAGAAACACCTAAATAGAAATACAAAAAAGTACAAGAAAATCATAAGTACTTCATCCATTAAAGTCTAGCAATTCCCCATACGAACAAAGCAATAAAGAAGACAAATTTAAGCTCATTCATCGCTCTCTCATGGTCTTACAAAAATTCTTTCATTCATTTTCCCCCAACTACACCACAATAAGCAGATAGGGTAATCCTCCACACTGTTACAACATGTGAATTGCCTTATAAACCTCTTCAGTTTGCAAGAAGGTTTGCTAACCTTCTAATAATAACCCACACTAACCCAACTCTACAAATTGGAGACAAACACTTCCTCTTCCAACCAGCCAATCTATACTAAATCTTCTCAATCATACCGTTCCAAATAGACTTGACCTTGAAAGATGCTCCCAGAGGGAAGCCAAGGTATTTCTTAGGTATAGAAAATACCTCACACCTCAATATGCTAGTCAAGCTCTCCGCATTAGAAGCATTTCCCTACTATTTCATAGGCAGAGAAAATACCTTGCCCCCCAATATGCTAGTCAAGCTCTCCAAATTAGAAACATTTCCCACATGAACCAACTCTGAATTCACTTTCAGACCAGAAAACAATTTCAAAGCATAGAAAAAGTGCCCTCAAGGCAGATTTGACCTGGACTTGCTTCACAAGATATCATGGTATCGTCTGCAAATAATAGGTGGGAAATGTTAAATCTTACTTATATCTCCTTTTCAACTTCTTGATGGAATTGCTCCAACAAAATGGATTTGACAAGACGGGGTGAGCCACTTCCATTTATTTATTCACAAGAAAATGAACTGTCCTATAAGCAATTCGAGAGATAATAGGAGCCTGTAATATGGAAACTACAACTTCATAGCGAGGCAAGAAGTGCAAAATTAAAGGTTCTCAAATAGCACATCACAAAATCACAATATATATACATCTATATCTTATCAAAAAAAATATATGTCGTTTTGACATTCAATCAAATCAGATGAAAGATAAAATTATATAATGGGAGAACCATATATCCTACATTGACATTCAAATCCTAGGTCAACACAAGAATCTAAGATTGAAAGGGATGATGAAAGTAATAGGGCCAAGAATAACGCACATCCAATTGTGTACATAGCCCTGAGGTAATCCACTTCTATTTATTAAAGAGTCAACAAAAAGTTCAAGCAATTTTTTTTTTTTATAAGTAAAAATATTGTATATATCAAAAGGAGAAACCAAGTACACTGAATGTATACAAGAAAACACCTTGCCCAAAATGACCCAACAAGCCCCGAAAACACTGAATGTGAACCTTTTTTTTTTTTTGGGTAATTCGAAAAAGTTCAAGCAATTCAATTATAATAGTCAGGAAATAATATAAATGACAGGATTTACTAACATTCAAGCAATATAGTAGCTAGAGAAAGCAGCAAATACCCACAGCATGTCCTACCTCTCAATAGAGTAGCAGATCATGTACCTGTAAGCATCTTTAAAGCTATGGAAGTCATGCAGTACATATATAGATAATATAAGAGAGTGAGAAAGAAACAAACTACAAACAGAATTGAAAACACCATTAACGGTACAGGTCTCGAGGCAAAATTATGCCAGTAGAAGAAAATTGTCAAAATATCTATGGAATTCTAAGCAAAAGAGAATACCATGAAATTGCATCAAAAGGTAAATGAGTAAGAGTCAATGTGGTACATGGAACAGATTAGCAGTCATCATGAAATGTCGAGTAAACTATGAAGGTTTTGTTCGTCCATATTTTGACAAGACTATGCAATACATCAGCATAGCATTATGAAGTAATTATCACCATGAATTATCAGACTTGGGGGAGGCAGCCAAGGGAGAGATAGGAGACCCATGTTTTCCAACAAAAGTACAGAAGCAAAGAAAACAGTTATTTAAACCACTGATCCAGAAACAAATGAACGGAAAAAGGGAAACTGAAAGGAAAGAGATATACATTACATTTGTAATCGACAGAGATAGACGGTGAGTAACTGTCACAATGACAAGCAACTTGTTTCTGTTTTATATAGGACAGAACTTCTGGCCACAATCAAGATTCAGATAAACACATTTCTATGAAATGAGAATTGTTCTTCATCCAAAAGAGAGTTGAAAATATATTATCTGAAAGTTCCAAAGATGAATTGTATACAATCAACCTTACAACAAGACAAAGAAGTTAAGAATAATTAGTTATCTGCTTGACAGGAAAACCCTGCCATATGAACTCAAGGAGCAATTTTTTTCACCATACCATAAAAAATATAGCTGATGGAATAACAAGCAATTCGTGAATCCATTAAACGAGAAGTTTGCTCGTATTAAACCAAGTCAGCCATACAAATCACTGGATAGACATGCACCAGCACGCATATACACCATGTATATACACACTATTCAATCACATTACTAACATGTCATACATTATGAAGAAATTAGAGGAAAAAACCTGACTCACCTCAATTGGCGTCATCAGTTCTAAAGGCTTCTCCCAACTAGATTGCCTTGTTTTCTTGTTGTGATAGTATCTGAAGGATTCATGTGGAAGAAAGTTATGGTCAGATATCTTGTATACATCCTGTGTACATGGGCCACGTCTGTTTTTCATATTAGTAAAAAAAAGTTTTACCTATCAAAAAAATTTACTGTCAGAAGATGTAGTAAATAACTAATCAAACCTATAAAAATAGAAATGAGTCAAAAGCAATTGTAATATGCACGATACTTTGGTCCACTAAAGAAGAGATAAGAATGTGGCACCTCGAAGCAAAGAGACATTCTCAATTTTTTTCCCACTAATTGCAGGGGTTGCCAAGATGGACTAACCAATTGACCATGTACCTTGATCTTTGTAGAAGTCAGTGCACAGCTTATAGCCATGCCAAACCAATCATGACAAATGATAAAAGACGGTAACAAACACTGAAACATCTCACTCAATCTATAAGTCATTTTAGTGCATATTTTAAGGCTCAAGAGATCCTACGGGCATGTGTTAATGCAAAACCATAACAGCACAACAAGCACCAACAGAGAACCAAGCATGCAACAAAAGCAGATTCAAAAAAACCAAAAAATAGTAAATGCTTTTGAATATTTAATTGGCATCTAATAAATTCGGGCATTGCAATCTTCAACATCATCCCTTGGGATTAATTATCAGCTGGCTCACATTATTCAACGAGATAATAGCCCTAGTCAAAATTGGTCTTCCTACGGTGAGATTGTTTCATAATTAAAACATTAATTAAAGAGAAAGAGAACAGCTTAAGTACATAAGAGATCAACATATTGTTTCAATGCATATATCCTTTCTCGAGGAGAGATTTGGCCGTCTCTGCTAGTAATTGATTGAAAGTCCACGTATGGCAAATCTAAAATTTTTGTTCAAAAAAAAGAAAAAAAAAACAGAGAACATTGTAACCTAGATAAAGACTGGGAATCTAGGATCATCTGCATCCATCAGAACCATATACCTTCTTCCATCAGCAGAAGTATGCTCTATCCAATCTGTTGGGGACTCTCTTGTGGTGTTAGGTTGGATGATTGTTGCCTGAAATTTTAATTATGGGCATTTCAACAAATTGATAAAGATGGAGCTTCTGATAGCAAAGGAACACAAAAATGATTTGATTGTTGAAGAACTATGTGACTCAATGTCAATAGGATAAAAGGAAAGAAGTTTTACCGATGTCACGGTGGTGGGAACTAAAGGTTGTTTTGCATACTGTGCAACAGTGGCAGTACCCTGGCTTTCAGATGATAAACCAAGTTGTCTCCCAGAAGATATATCAGGTGCATGCATTTGAGGTGTAAACTGATACTGGGCGGAGGCACTAAAATTTGTATGCGGTTGACCGTAAGAAGATGATGCAAACTGCATAAATGTATGTACATTAATTTAAGTCAATCCCTCAAGAAGTATAATAAATAAAGAAACTCTGGAATGACAACACTTTGGAATCTTACAGTATATGATGAAGTGAGAGGTCTTTCTGGGCCACCCAAAACAGGTGAATAGCTATTTGGAGCTTGAGAATTTATCTGAGGTATTGGTTTTTCTGAAGTAATGTGCATGTTTGGCTGAGCAATTGGCAATGGAATTGCCTGTGATGGGAGTGTAGCATGACCAGGCTGACCAGGTCTTGGTGGAAATTGCTGCATTGATTGAGAAAATTGGGGTTGCATAGTATGATGATGAGGTAGTCCAACATTCATCAGTGGAGCACCAAGGCCAACAGGATAAAAATGTTGAGAAGGAACAGAATTGAACTGTTGTGACTGCTGTGCTGGAACCACCTGTCGGAACTGCAGCCAAGTGTAGGTTTTATCAGATTGATAATGATAATATATACAGGAGATGCAAACTCAGTGGCAAGGGATGCATTACCTGAGAAGACATCGGTGCAACAAAACTTCGAGGGGGTTCCACCGAACCAACTATAGGAGGCTGAAGAGGCTTTGCCAATGAAAGAGAAATCAGATAGTGGATGAAAATAAAAGAAGCGTTATTCCAATCAATAAAAATATACTCCCTACTATAGCAAGCCTCCTTGCATGAGGCTTAAACACCTCGAGTACCATAACCTTTTAAAGGCATGGGCCTAAAAAAAAAATTTAATGCAAGTACGCATAGATGATTCCTTCGGGACCAATGCAATTATCAGGGATAAAAATCTTATATTATTAACCTCCTATATTTCTTGAAACTCGAAGAACAGAAAATCTTGTCTGTAGAACTAACTGTTTCCAAAAGAATTAAGTGCTACAAGGAATACTATTATGGAAACACTACCTGTACACCAGAAAACCGAGGATTATTGGCCATTTAGCAAAGTGATGAGCCTCTAGAAAAAGCACAAACAACTGCAAAATCAACAATCATCACAAGCACCTTAAATCTCAAACAAATGAAATGGTAAAACAGAAGTTCTAGATTTAGTATGCATTATAACCCCAAAAAAACCAGAATATGAAAATATCATCAAGCGTGGGCATAAAATGATTTAATGTGATAAACTGATAAAATGATTATGATTAACTTTTTCTAATAAGTTCTACTTCATCTATTGCTTTATATAGAAATACAAGACAATTGAGAAACACGTCCATAACATAAAAGTGATAAACCTAATTACATTTTTTAATAAATCCTGATTACCTTTTTTTAATAAATTCCTAATTACGTTTTTTAATAAATCTCTTACTTAATAAAAAAACGTTATGAATCTAAGGTGTAGATGGCACTTCTTTTAGTTTTCTATTTTTCAAGAGTACAAGGCACTAATTTATGAAAGGATAATGATGGTGAGATAAAAACATAAATGGTAATTCTAACACTGGCATGCTGATAGCGGTGTAGGAGATAATGGCAGGGTTATGGCAGCACCTCAGTACAGACGATGGAAAAATGGAGGCAGAAAACAATGGCAGCGCACCAAAATGCCACTTCAAAGGTAGCAAAAGCAAATACTAGTTTTTTTTTTTTTTTTTTTTTGGGGGGGGGGGGGGGTAGTTACGGTAAACAATCCTATGGAATTCAGATTTTAGGCATTCTTATTTTTCAATTTCAAAATCATTCTAACAAAGAAGTAATATATAAATTATTAAGTTTTCTCATCGTATTAACCAAACAACAGACAAGATCAAATGATCCAAAACCATTTCAACAGACAGTAAGAAAAGGAATTGGGATACAGTAACGAGGCAATAGCAAAACACAGCAAAGATTGCAGCGTGTTAGTTTTCGAAAAGGCCCTTCAATTTTCTAAAGAGGCTCTTTATGCACCAGAGACCATAATGTAGAAACCGAGATACCGGAGAAATTCAATTTACCTTGCCTCAAAGACTAGCACATAGTCACGCTATTCACATATTAGACCAGTTGAGAGAAACAAAAAACAAAACAAAACAAAATCTCAATCAAAAGCCCTAAATTCCCTGATCCCAGAAACCCAGAAAAACCCTAGCCCAAACAATAATTCCTTTTAAAAGTCCAGACGTTTATACGTAACGAAAAGAAAGCCAGTCACATTCTTGACAAGTAAACTCGAACAAAAGCCATAAAATCCTGGCCTAACTGTACCCTAATTAAGGAAAGATCAGCATTGAGAATATGACGCAATTGATGGAAAAGGGTGGGGGAAATCTTTACCAGTTCTCTGTAAGGTACTTGACAGAGGCGCGCGTGAGGCCGCTACTACCAAACTTTACGAGACAACGGGCTCGGGAGCAGTCAGTGCTTTACTAATTCATAGCATAGCTTCGACTGAGAGAAGAAGATGGTCTTCTGAAGGACTCAAGAAAATGTATCTTAACTTAAAACCGACCAAATTCTGTATTTATAGCTGAGGAGCCTCCGGAAAAACTATCTACTTCTTTGAGTTAAAAACTTCTATAAATTTTTTTTTTTAATAAAAATTTGATGTGCATAATTTTTGTATAATTTACTTATTGGTTGCATTATCTTTTTTAATATAACATAACTTTTTTAATCAATCACATCAGTAAAATATATAAAACATACGCAAAAATATTGTATGTAGCGGAACTTTTTTTCATTTCTTCTTCATTCTCACTCTATTTTTGGTCTTGATTAATTATTTAAAGAGTTGTAATATTGATAGCCACGGTTGGATTGGAAATTTTATTCATTGATATGAAAGCTGATGAAAATATTGTTTTTTAACATATTTAAGAGAAATTATGACTTTTAAAAAAAATTAACGATATCTCAATTTTATTAATAACCATCATTTATGGCGAAGCAATATCTTATACAAAGACTCAAAGAGGAGTATGGGGTTACAGAAAATCGTAAAACCAGACTTCAAAAAAATATAAATTATGTTATTCTCAAGTCAGTGTGTTGAACATAATATACACATCATTTAATTTGTAATATTTAAAATTTACAAGCGACGTAAGTAGAGCATACAATCTATCGATGGGGCTTTTTTAATGCAAAAATGCTCGATGCAATCGCCTTATATAAACAATGCGTAAACGACTGTTGATGTAAAAAAAAAAAGTCAAACACGCTATTTCGAAAAATCAAGCGCACCGTTTCGACTACATAAGACTTCCCTCCTCAATTTCCCTCCTCAATTCTCTCCCTCTCTGCATTTCCTTTCTTGAACCTTATACGAAGCGTAACCTCCCTTCCTTGACGGGACATCCCTCCCCTCAAAGTGCCCTCCCTCTCCCCCTCCCTCAGTATGTCTATCCTCTCTACGTCTGCACAAGGCTTCCTTCCTCAGACCCACACTGGGTCGTTTATGATTCCTCCTTCCCTCAATTTCGTCTCCCACAAAAGTCATCCCTCCTTTCGTCTCCAGCTTCTTCTTCTTCCCACAAAGCCTCCTTCTTGGTCAATTTCTCTATCTCACTTCTGTCCTCAAACCCACACTAAGCTATTTATGATTCCTCCTTCCCTTAATTTCGTCTCCCATAGAAGGCATCCCTCCCTTCGTCTTCAACTTCTTCTTCTTCCCACGAAGCCTCCTTCTTGGTCAGTTTCCGTATCTCAAACCCTAGCCCGCCCCTTCTTGTTCATATCGAGATCAGATCTATAACCCATGCAGTGAAATGCATGCCCTACACTTTAACTGGAATGCTAGCTGATGATGAAAATGAAACTGATCATGGCAGTGGATCGATGGTACATGACCAAGCATATGATCATGAGCAATTGGCTTGAGATGGATCAGCTGAATCCACCTAAATGCAGAATTAATATTCCTATACTTGCATGTAGTTTATATAGCCAGTAAACATATGTATCTTTAAAGCTAGCCAACATAAGAATATATATTACATGCATGTAAGATTTGATGTCAAAACATACTGGGAAGAAAAAAATGATACGTGCTTGCTTAAGGTATCAAAATGCTTTAAAGTGGGAAAATGGGGTGTTTTGATCAACAATTCTACAAGAGATTGTTCTGTATTGTTGTCGAATTTGAGATACAATAGTGTAAAATTTTGTTTATTTCAACCTCTTCAGTATATATGAGACTAAAAATAAATATTGGAGATTATTGTATCATAAAAGCCAATATTGGATATTCAATTTTACAGCATCCATGTGCCTACAAACACAATACGCAAATGTAAAAATTGCAGCTTGAATCTGCATTTCTACAGCATAAACACGTGATATAGAGTTGTTTCGAAATACACACAAAACATATGCATTTCTAAGCAATAAACTCAACCAATGTGCAACATTTTTTCTGCCAACAAATTTTGTCAACATTGTTTCTAAAACAACAACTCCCAATAAATCATGAAACAAGAGCAAGTAAAAAAATGTGTTATACCATTGTATAGTTTCTTCAAATTTTTACTGGATATTTCACAGGTGAAGTTGAATAAACTTAAGGCTACTTCTCGGCCAACTGGTATCCACTGTGGTGGAACTTTACCCGAGTTATGGTTGAAATCTACACGGAACTAGAAAATACCCACTACTATAGCCCACATGGAGGAGAAGACCAATTCAGTGAACTTAGATGATGACCCGCATGAGAGGAAGATGACCCATGCAAATACCCGCACAGCTCCACTTGAAGATTTAAAGACCAAGAAAGTAATTTGAAGACTACTATCAAATACCTGCACACACCACTTGAAGATCTGCAAGGAAGACCACAACACCACGAAGACGATGACCCACATAAATACCTGCACATATCCGCTTGAAGACTACAACGCAAGAAGTCGAAGACCACAACACCACGCAAGTTTACGATATGAGAGGACTACAACAACACCACGAAGCCAAATACGAGATCGATGTCCACTGACCATAGCACCAACGCAAGACGTGTGAATCCGAAAATGCAGCTATGTTTTGTTACTCTTCTTCTTCTTTTTTTAATATCAACTGAAGTGGCATTATGCCAGGTTAGCCGACTCTGCAGCAACTATAGCCGACGACTATATGTAAGGCCTTGATCATTCTTCTCTTTAATAGTGAGCAAATTTTGAGGACGAAATTTATTATAAGGAGGGGAGGACGTAACAATCCGCTCCTTCTCTCTAACGATCGCGAGTCTCGTCTTACATGCTGAACCTCAAATGAGTGTTTTTAATATTAGCAGTTAATTTTTAAAATACGCCCAATATTTTAAAACCCTCAAATAATTTAAATGTCCTTAAAATATTTATATGAGATATTCCAGTGTTATTGGACCAAGTCTAATTTTAAGTAAGACAATTACAATATTTTTGAAGAGCTCCAAAAATATTATAATTGTGAAAAATTATTTTATCTAAATGATTTTAGTTATTTAGAATATTATGAGATTTAAATTATGTTGAAAAATCTAATTAATTAGATGATTTTATTCTCTTAAAGATATTTAGCAAAGCCTCACCATTTATCTAATGATGAAAGAATATTATTTTATAAACTAAAGTTGAGTTTAAATTTCTAATATAATATTCTATCTTAATTCTTCTCAGTGTTTTCAGTTAAGTTAGTGTTTACGCATTTTCAAATAGGTATTTAAAGCCAACCGTAAGATCGTTTTGAAAACTCCAAGGTAAAGGGTTGGGATTAAAACCCTAGTTCTCTCTCTCTCTCTCTCTCTCTCTCTCTAGCCTCACCCTTACCCATTCTGTCTCTCCTTTAAGGAACCCCACCCAGCGCCGTTGTGCGCCACCATACGGCATCACCGACTACTTTACCAACTTTCCCTCATGCTGGCAACCAAACCCCACCATCAAAGCCCCTCATGGTAGGTCCCTCTCCCTCACGCGAGCTTCCTCTCTCCTCTTGGTTTCTCCCTCCAGCTCCTCCCACAGCTGCCACTACCACCACCTCAAGCCGCCGACGAGCACCCTTGGCCCCTTCCATAGAACCCAGCCACCACGAGCACACTCCACGTGAAGTGTACTCTCATGGCTTAGTGTGAAATGAGAAATAGTACATGTGGAGTGTACTCTCGTGGCGTAGTATGAATGGAAAGAGTGCACATTGAGTATATTCTCGTGGCGTAGTGTTGATGGAAATAGTGCACGTTGAATGTACTCTCGCGGCATAGTGTGGATTGGAAGGAGTGTACGAGGAGTGTACTCTGTGTGTAGTGATACACCGTGTGGTGCATCGTAGTAGTGCATGGCGTAGTGTGTTATGAAAGGAGTACATGTGAAGTGTACTCCATGTGGTGAAGCAATGCATCACATGGTGTGTGCGCCATAGTGATGATGTGGCATAGTGATGATGTGGCATAGTGTAATGCAAAAGGAGTACACGTGGGAGTGTACTCTATGTGGTGTAATCATGCGTTGTGTGGCGTGCCATGAAAATATGGATAGTTACGTAGTTGAGGAGCGTAGAGCATGATAAGTAGTGTCGGAAACTGTAGAACAGTGTTCCGGAATAGTTGTAATGTGATTGGCAGTCCTAGTGATGGGTGTCACCGTGTAGCAGTGTTATGGCTATTGTACGTGTGAAGTGACGGAATGGTGTAAGAGTGACATAATGGGAACGTGACGGGATGTCATGATGTGGCAAGAGTACGTAAGGAACCATACTAGTGAAGAGTTGGCGTAGAAGTGAAGTAACGGGATGTTAGGTGATGTGACAAGGTCAAGGTGTAGCTTGAGAGTAGTCTCAAGTTATGTGATGTGACGTAAGACGTAGTTGTGAATGGAGTCTTGTCATGTTAAGTGTTAGGATGAGCTATGTAGTTAGACGAGTAGCATGAAGAGTCATGCTAGTTAAGTTTAAGAAAAGGTTGATATCGGAGTATGGAACTTATTTATACAATCAGGCGTTAGTGGATTATATGTTGCTTTTAAGTGATAAAATGAGAGTAAGGTACATGTGTAATCTGGTTAGACACATGTATCAGACAGATTTACCATATGTAATGGGTAATCTGTCTTAAACGTAGGTACACGATGTCTGAGCCTCAGAGTTGACTTAGAGTCGTGTGATATGCATGAATGAGGATGATGATGATGAGGAAGCGTAAGCTCAAATATAGGAAGTGATGTGTGTATTGTCTAGAATTGGGATGCATGACTTAATTGATCTGAGTCATGCATCGGGATGAGGTTAATAAAAAAAGTAAGACGAGGGTCTTAGTGTCTTAACCCTAAGGTGAATAATAGAGTTCATCCTAGTGGATAAGCACTCAAAGTAAGGCGTTAAATTTGGAAAAGGTAGTGACTGTAAGTCGATCACCGAAGGTTTTTGCATAATAAGGGACATGTAAAAACCCAGGGATAGATGGAAAGTATCCCAAGTAAAGTGTAGTTCTATTTCTAGTTTAATTGCTTACGTACTAGATAGAGAATGACATTAAGATTTTGTGTATGCATGTAGATTGGTTGTTGTCTAACACGCACGTGAATTGACTGAATGGTATGAGAATAGCATGGAGACTAGATAAGTATAATGTTCATACGCTTCTAGAGTTTTCTAAAGATACGAACGAAACGAAAAGAAAATATTTTTTCTTTACAACGCTTTACAAAATGAACGACGTTTTACGAAAACATGCTAAGTCTTTAAGTATATGTACGTAATGACTATTCCTGGCAGCCTCTTTTTATGCAACCCAATAATCTAATTGTATGCATGTGATGGATGACTATACATAGTAGCTATTGGATGTAGCCTTTTAAAAATGAAAACGTGAGGCTTACACCTTATGCTTTTATGTACTGGTGCTTTAAGCGATGTGAATAAAGTGTTTTAAAATGTCCCTGTGAACTGTATGCTCTATGGATGCCATGGACTGATGGTTTCAATGATGCCTCGATGATATGATGTTTAAGTTTATGTTTAATCCTTTAAATGATGTTTTTCTAAGAATGAACTGACTAATGAAAGAATGGAATAAGTGACTGAATGAATGAATACTATGATGTATGAAAACACGTAACGACTATGATGAATGAACGAATGCATGAAGGTATCAATGAATGGGTAGATTGCAATGCCGGGTAAGTAGTGTTGGTATTGCATCCAGTACTGCCCCCATATTGATGGATTCCCAACTCATGGTCACGGGCGGAATCAGGGTCCAAAGTAGATTCGCTAACCTCAATACACGAGGCGTAATAGTGTGTAACGGTCGATAAAAAGTGATAAGAGAATGCACAAGTCTTCGGACTCTTTAATAAATGAAGGCGCTGGCGGGAGAAATGTTTTACGAAAATAAAACCGTCCATTTTCATAAAATCCTCACCTAGTGACATTTTCAAAATGAATGTATACTTATTGTCTTATATATATGTATGTATGAATGATGAATGCATGATTGAAATCCTATGTTACTACATCTTTACGGTATGAAGTAATACTTACTGAATCTTCTACTTATTTTAGTTTTTATATATGCTCCTCCCCTTCAAGAATTAAATGAGCAGAACACCTCAAGCGGATATGGCCCAAGGGGAAGAGCACGAAAGTTTAAGTATAAGAGTTTTAAAGGTACGAGAGGCATTTTTATTTTAAGTTTAATGTTTTCCGTTGTAAACCTCTTTTATTCTCAAAGTATGTTTTATTTTATAACGTAAAGTCTTACACCCTATGTATGAAAGTGAAAGTTTTTAAATAAAATGGTAATTCCCAATGTCCTTTCTAAAAAGTCACACCATAAGTACATGCATTACGCTATACATAGCAGTTTTGTTTTTAATGGGCATGAAGTTATCAAATGGGAACCATACTTTGATTGGATTAAAGTATATCCCACAAACAAAAACGATATTGTAGCTAATCTTATTTTGAACAGAAAGATGATAGTGCATCGTATGGATTTGCCTCTCAGTTTGACCACTCGTCTATTTTAATTTTTTTTAATAGTTAAGGAAGTGACTATTAGAGCACCAATATTGATTTCTTTATATGCATATGTAAAATCACATTTTTTTAAGATTGATTTTGTATATCAATAAAAACTCTCATATTGAATTATGCATATTTGAGCTTATTTTATTATTATTTATTTTTTTCCTTTTTTTTTATATATTTTACAATTAGCACTATTACAAATTCTATCATTTAGCACCCATTAGATTTTGTTTCCTCAAATTATATCCGTTGGTGGAGAGAGAAAAGGGGAGGAGAGAAAAAAAAAAGTAATAAAATAAGATTTAAAAATGAACAATACATCTTTAAATTTGTAGAAATACTATTTATAGCTATATAAATTTTTGAATATACATAATTCAATACAACTTAATTTAAGGTCATATTATCCAAATACGTAGATGCATATGCAAATGCATAATCCAATGCTAGTGCTCTTAATAAATTTAAATATTTTTTTTTATAAATATTTAAAGATGTTTAAAAATTATTTGAAATAAAAAAATACAAATGCACTGTGGGGCACACTCAACAGTACATGTCCGATGGTACACGCTAGACAACATAATAGGAACATCCTTTGGAATATCAACTCAATTGTAAGCACCTAGATAAATGATCAAACCCAAGCTTCCTACGATATAAGATGCATTCTATTTTATAAATTCGTGTAGTTCATACATTTTGATTGTCGGTATCGTAAGCTTTAATTTATAAGATAAAATTAAAATTAAATTATTTTATAAATTAAAAATTATGATATCAACAATATAAAAAGTGCATCTTCCACAGGAACTTATAGATATAATTCTTTAATTTATAAATACAAAATGCGATACAATTACACCATTTGAAAACAAACAAAAAAAACAAGGTTGCATCCATTCTTACCAAGTGAAGTTGGGTTCCTACATATGAACAAGATGCAATACTCGTCTTATGTGTGTGCTTGGGCTTGGGCTTATAGGCTAGAGTTTACTTCCTCTGGACCTCTGGCTCGTAAGTGAGCCCATCAAATTTATTAGAATGAGGATAACAATATTTTATAAAAATAAATTTATAAATAAATATAATTTAATGTAATATGTTGTATTTATTTCATAATAAAAATAATTTATATTTTTACGTACAATATAAATATCACATTATTTTTTAATTTACTTTTTTAAGATTCATTTGTCAAGAAGAAAAGTTATTACATGCAACACTTTAATAGAGACTTTGTATGCTTAAGTTCCACACAGTCAATTTAAAAAAAAAAACGTTAAATTTATCATGATTTTTTTTTTTTTTTGCAAAATGTTATTATGTTGTTTCAATAATAACTGGCCAGAAAATAAATATAAAGTATATAAAAATAACTTTAAATCCATAATTTATAATTTGAAGTACTGCAGTTAAGTCATATAGGTTTTCGTTATTCTTCTATATAAAAAAAAAGTTTTCGTTATTCTCTCATTGGCTTAGCATAATTATTATATAAAGAGTACTGCTATTATGCAACCTTAATTATACTGCTTACTTTTTCTTAGGAGGGAAAACCGGTTAATGCGGTTCGATTTTTGTCAAAAATTGAAACTGACCGATAGGGAAGATTTTGAGAGGAAGATTGACCGAACCGGCCGCTGGGTAGGAGGAATACCGACTATATTGATTTTGGCAATTTCTCAATCGATTCTCAGTCAACAACGATGGAGTGAAGCTTTGTATGAGAGAGGAGAGAGAGAGTGAGATAAATCGGATTGGAGAAAAAGAGGGGGAGGGGGAAAAAGATAGTCTCAGATTGAAATGACGTCATTTTATTTATTTATATATATTTTTAATATGTTAATAATAAAACGATATTATTTGGTTCAAAATCAAACAATGTCATTTTATTTATATTTTTTTTTATATATTAGGTTTAAAACGACATCGTTTCATTTAAACTTGAGTGTAATGATATTATTTTACTTAAAAAATATATAAATATATATTTAATCGATTAATTTGAGAATTTGAATTAGGTTTAAACTAGAACCTAACTAGTAGATGTCAGTTTTAAAGAATTTCTATAGCAAATCGACCGATTCTCTACTGATTTCGTTCGATTTTGTGCTTCTGTAGTTGGTCTGTGACGATGCCGACAGATTTTGTAGAGAAATTAAGAACAAATAGAAGCAAAATTTTGGCAATATGGTGACACTCCCGTGAGGGTATTTGTCCCACAAGTTGGTGATGAACAAAGGGAATTAAGTAAGTTCATTTGTGCACCAATGGCCTCTATTTATAGGCCAACATGCACCGGTTGGCAAAATAGCACAACTATTGGTAAACCAATGGTAATCCAAGTTATGTCTCTTGACACTTTGTTAAACATCACCCCTTATGGGAACCATCACCATGTTAGAAGGTGTCATTCCAAAGGGTACACCGTTTGGTGATCACACCCCTTAGAATAACATCTCCCACTTGATCATACAAAACGGTAACTCTCCAGTTGAGTATTTTACCTTAGTACCAATATGAGCTTTCCACTATTCAACTCTCATCTGCATACTCTTGCAGATCGGCGTCAGAGCATGACAAGCCTCTACGTGCACACGTTTTTGTCATTACCTTATCTGACCGCACCATTTACCATATGTGCTCCCACTGATCACATATTAGAGGTGACTTCATTTCACAAAAAAAAAATATTTAGTGAACTGCATCAATTATCCGTGACTAGATCAATAATCCATATCCCATGATTGGATTAACTATCCATATCTCTGTCACAATTGACGACTTCAACCAAATACATAACACATGTATCGACCTGCGTTGAATTTTCATTAAGTACTTTCTCTAGAGGCTTTTCCTGAGATTTTTCCTAATTACCTTATCAACGACTTTACAAATGATTAACCGTTTAGTTGGGTAATCAAATCACATTTCACTAAAACTTTAGTGAACGGCACTAAATTTTCGTTAAGTACTTACTCACCTGAGTCTTTCCTTAATCACCTTATCAGCAACTTTACTATGATCAACCTTTTACTTGGTTAATCAACATGCACTAAAATTTCGTCAAGTACTCACCTTAAGGCCATTACTGAGATTTTCCTTGATCACCTTATCAGTGGCTTTACAAATGACCAAAATTTTTATTTGGATATCACCATAACTCCAATTTTCTAGGCGTCCCCAGAACTTCCTGAGTTATGCATGTCGACCATGAGATTGCTTCACCTAGGTTTCTCTCAATCCCATTCTAGTCACACGTTCTCTAAATTTCTCCAGAGATAAACCTTTGGTCATCGGATCTGCTACCATCTCGTTCGAGGAATTAAAATTAACCTTGATCTCACCTCTTTCCACTATATCTAAAATATAGTGATAATGCACATCAATGTGTTTTCCCTTGAAACTCTGTGTTCCACTTTTTATCAATGAAATGGCAGACTGATTATCACAAAACACATTAATTGGTTCTATGGATGTACCCAAATTCAAGCTTTCAACAAAGCGTTTTATCCACACCGCATTACTCACTATAGTACTACAAGCAATATACTCTGCTTCCATAGTAGACTTAACAACACAGCCCTGTTTCTTACTTAACCAAGAAATTGCTGTTCCACCAACTAGAAATATATATCCAGATATAGATTTTCTATCATCTACATCACTTCCAAAATCAGCATCACTATAGCCGATTAATTCTAAATCATTTTTTCCAAAGCACAATTTTAAATTTTTGGTACCTTGTAAATATCTTAATATACGCTTCATTACTTGCCAATGTTTTTTACTTGTATTGGATTGAAATCTGCTTACCAATCCTACTGCATGACAAATATCAGGTCTGGTACTTGTCATTGCATACATGAGGCTTCCCACAGCTTGAGCATATGGAACTTTAAACATTTCACTTATTTCCTCTTTATCTTTTGGGCACATACTTTTATTTAAAATATGAGTTTTGCAAACAGGCGTACTTAAAGATTTAAAATTTTCCATACCAAATCTTTTAAGCACTTTTTTCTAAATATTTTTCTTGATCTAAATACAATAGATTTGAATTTCTATCTCTATAAATTCTTATTCCAAGAACGTAAGCGGCTTCACCCATGTCTTTCATTTCAAATTTAGATTTCAAGAATTCTTTTATTTTATGCATCATATCTAGACAATTACTTGCCAGTAATATATCATCAACATACAATGATAATAATGTTAATTTATTATCATTTTTTCATATGTATACATAATGATCTAGTGGACTCATTTCATATCCCATTTCTAAAATGGCTTGGTGAAATTTCAAGTACCACTGTCTTGAAGATTGCTTAAGTCCATATAGTGACTTCCTCAACCTATAGACTTTTTCTTCATGTCCATTAATTTGGAATCCTTCTGGTTGAATCATAAAGATATCCTCTTTTAATTCACCATTGAGAAAAGCTGTTTTTACATTTAACTGATGTAATTCCAAATTCATCCTAGCAACGATAGACATGATGATCCTTACGGATGTGAATTTCGCCACAGGCGAATACGTATCCACAAAATCTACACCTGGTTGTTGAGTATATCCCTTAGCCACTAACCTTGCTTTATACCTTTCCAAACTACCATCAACTTTAAATTTTCTTCTGAGAACCCATTTACAACCAATAGCTTTTATATATTTTAGAAGATCTGTTAACTCCCAAACATTATTTTTGTTTATTGATTCTATTTCATCTTTCATGGCCTCAAGCCATTTATCTGAATCAATGCTATTGATTGCCTCAAAAAAGTTTTCAGGATCATTATCTAAATTTTCCAAACTGGTATTTAGTGCATAATGATCTTGAAATAATATTGATGGTCTTCTGGATCTTTTACTCCCACTGTCTCCAACATCAATACTTGAAGATTGATTTTCATCTGACTTTCTTTTATTATTATTATTCTGTATTTGAATAATATTAGAATTTTCATTGTCAGACTCTATGGAGATCTGTTGATTCTCTAAATCATTTAATAAATCTATTTGATCAACAGGAGTAATAAGGTTTGTATTTTCCAAGAAAACAGCATCCCTACTTTCTATCAATCCTTTTTCAGAATGATAAAATCTATAGCCACTTCCGTTTTCTACATATCCAATAAACCTGCATTCCCAGGTTTTACTTTTTAATTTATCCCTTAGTGGTTTTGGGATAAGTACTTGTGCCTTACAACCCCACACTTTGAGCTTGCTTAAGTCTGGTTTATGTCCCGTCTATAATTCGTAAGGTGTAAGAGGTTTTGCTTTGGTTTCAACTCTATTTAATATATACATAGCAGTCGATAATGCTTCACCCCAAAAATGTATTGGTAGATCAGCATATGCCATCATCGATCGCATCATATCCAATAGAGTTCTATTTCTCCTTTCTGCAATGTCATTCTGTTGAGGTTTATATGGCATAGTATAAATGTGTCTTATACTATTCAATTTACAGAAATTATCCAAAATTTCAAATTCTCCTCCTCTATCACTATTCAAACTTTAATGGGCCTACCCAATTGGATTTCTACTTCTAATTTAAATTCTTTAAATTTCTCAATTGCTTCAGATTTATGCTTGAGTAAGTAGATATGCCCATATCTTGAATAATTATCAGTGAAAGTAATAAAGTATTCCATTCCTCTATGGGTTTTTGTTTTAAAAGGTCCACAAATACCAGAATGTATAATTTTTAGTAAATCCGTGGATTTCCAACTTTTTGAAAAAGATTTACTACTCATTTTTCCTTTGATACATGATTCACATATATCAAAATTATTTGAGTTTATTTGTGGTATTAATCCACTTTTACACATTCTGATCATCTTATTTTTATTTATATGACCCAATCTTAAATGCCATAAATATGCACAATCTGTAGACACATTCAAATAATCAGAAATAGGTACTTTATTAATATTAACATTTAGTACATACATATCGTGATCTTTCACGCCTTTCACTGACACATTACCCTTACTTATTACAACGGTTCTAGACTTAAACTCAACTGTGTAGCCTTTCTTATCTAGTACAGGCACTGATACTAAAATTCTACGAATACTAGGTACATATAAAACATCACTAAGTAAAATGACGGAACCATTCACTTTAAATTTACATGTACCTTGCCTCAAGACATCGCAGTATGTATTGTTTCCCATATATACTCTGTGCTCTCCTGTTTGTTTATCTTCAAGTTTGACAAACATCTCTTTGTTCCTGCATATATGTCTTGTTGCTGCAGAGTCAACCCACCATGAATCTGACGCTGGTTCCACTAGCATTACTTCTGAGACTGTCATCACAATTTCCTTGATTTCTTGTGCTTTTCTTTTATTAAGACATTGTGATTTGTAATGCCCATTCTTTCCACACTTAAAACAGTTTCCAGAAAATGGTTTATTTTGTTTCCTTTTTAACCATTTCTTTTTCTTAAACTGTTTTGGCTTCATCTTATTTTGTGAAGAACGATTGTCCTGAACCATCAATAAATTGGATGACTCACTATTTTTATTCTTTCTCTTCATTCTTTCTCCTTCAAGTACTAAAAGTACTGGAAGCGATATCATCGTTACTTCATTTCCACTGTGTGTTAAAGAAGTAACAATGTGATCCCAAGATGAAGGAAAACTATTTAGTATGGTTGTAACTTGCATTTTATCAGAGAGTGAATGACCAGCATTATGTAATTCTTTTGCAATTAATTCCATTTGAAGTACATGATCGCCAATATCATCATTCCCTTTCATATAAGTCCGGTTATACTTATCCAATAATAATTATATATAATTTTCCAACCTTAAACCATACTTCGCTTCAACTGCATCCATAATTTCTTTAGCAATTTCATAGTCTTCAAATAAAAGAATAATTTGATCATTCATACAATGCAAAATTAAAGCTTTTGCCCATGCATTGTGTTCTACCCATTTATCTTTATTTGAAATGCTGCTCCCACTTTCACTTGTACCATCTTCTACAATTTCTTCCCATGGCTTTGGTGTTGTTAATGTATATAAGGTTTTTTCATGAGAAAAAAGTTATATGCCTTTTCCAGACCCAAAAATTTCTTCCATTCAGTTTTTCTATCCCCGAGGGATCAATACTTTTCTTCGGTGCCATGAATAATAAACCTTAAAAAAATTAATCAACAAGAAGAATGTAGAAATAATAAAATATGTACTATTTAAATATAATAGTTCAACTGTGAAAAAATTAAAACTATTACAAACTTAATAGTAATAATAACCCTTGGATTTAATCCAAGGTGGCAGTCTAGAAATTCTCCTATTATATTTTAAATAAGGAAAATAATGAAAGTGACGCCCCGATCGAGGATACCCACGACCTTTCCTTGATGTTTCACCTTTTTTAAAGAATTTCTGACGATAATTTCGACCAAAAAGTGCTCGGTTATGTTTTGGCTTGAAATTTGGAGCAAAACGGCTTTTGAACGGACCAAATCGGGCTTGAAATGATCTTGAACGGCTCGATTGAACAAATCTATCACGAACCGGTTCAGGAAACCGAGTAGACCGGTTCAGCCGGTTCAAACCGGGTTCAGGAGAAAAGCGACTGTCAGCGGCTCGGCTTGGAGAAAAGCTTGAATCTCGGCTCACAAAACGGCTTAGTAGCTCGGCTTGGAGAACGGCTCTGTTTACGGCTCGGCTCCGTAAACGGCTTGAATCTCGGCTCAGAAAATGATTTGGTGGCTCGGCTCGGTTCGATAGCTCGGCTTGATGGCTCGGCTCGAGATTGCCTTTTTCAGCATGGGGTAAAACGACAATGTCGTTTTTTCCCTTATTATCCTCTATGGGCTGAACGACTATGTCGTTTAGTGAGGATAAATTTGAAAATGTATTTCCGTTGGACGAAACAGTACCGTTTCGTTAACTGTCTTCTTCCTCATGCTGCACTTCTTTCGAAACAGAAAAATTGGGATCCTCACTTCTGTCCGGCGAAATGGTCACCGACTTTGAGGATTCCGAAGTGCTCCCAAGATCCACGAAGTCCGGCAGCGGTGATGAACTTCGACAACCTCCCGGAACAGTAACAATGGGTGATAAAAAATTGGAAAATGCACTATTTCTTTGTGTAAAAATATTCCAATAATTTTCTTCAAAATAATAACAATTTACAAGATTTTGAAGATTCCTAGTGTATTCTAATCCTCCCACCATGATTTGAAAAAGTTTCTCTTTCGAATTTTCAAGCAAACGAAGATGATTATAATATGCAAGTGTGGTTGCCAAACCAAGCACTTGCCTATTTATCGTCTTCACAATACGCGAAAAAATTCCCTCTGACATAACCTGGCTCTGATACCACTGTAGAGAAATTAAGAACAAATAGAAGCGAAATTTTGGCAATATGGTGACACTCTCGTGAGGGTATTTGTCCCACAAGTTGGTGATGAATAAAGGGAATTAAGTAAGTTCATTTGTACACCAATGACCTCTATTTATAGGCCAACATGCACCGGTTGGCAAAATGGCACAACCATTGGTAAACCAATGGTAATCCAAAAGTCACAACTATTGAGAAGTGACACAACCTTTTGACTAAATCAAAAGGTTGTGTCTCTTGACACTTTGTTAAACATCACCCCTTATGGGAACCATCACCATATTATAAGGTGTCATTTCAAGGGATACACCGTTTGGTGATCACACCCCTTAGAATAACATATTTCATTAGTTGTTGCGCAACCCTACAATTTGTCTCTTTGACGGGAGACCACCACATGGTGTAGCATGGTTTATTAAAAAATAAAAAACAAAACAAAATATATTATAAAAACAACGTTCTAAAAGTACAAAAGATGAAAACTGAAATCATATATTCCTTTTACTATTTTTATTTTTATGTTATATTTTTAATTTTTCTAATAAATTGGCACGTGAATAAATATTATAATAACAATTAATTTTTTTTTTATAGAAACATTCATTTCTTTAACACTTATAAAAGTTGTAATATATATCTATTAAAAATATGTTCAAACAAATTTTGCGATATTTTATTTTTTGTTATGATAGTTGCTGTTGTGTGTTTAAAGTATTATTAAGATTTGCATTAAATTGGTCCCAACTTTTCATCTAACGCAACAAGGAAAATGCTAGCTACTTTGTTTAATGGTTCTGTTTAATCATTTTTATCGCACGTATATATATTTTTAAAAATTTTATTATTAATAAAATGATTTATTACTGAATTAGTGTATTATTTTTTAAATATTTAAATATATTAAAAAAAGGGTACAAATAGGGCTGAAAACCGACGTCGTCGGCGCGGTTTTTGGACAAAACCGACGCCGACCGACGCCTGAATAAGTGGGGGAGCCACCGACCGTAACCGGTCGATGGGGAGGAGGAAACCGATCGAGGCGGTTCTCAGTCGGCGTCGGTTCCCCAAGAGCCGATAATCTACAGAGACAATAATGAGAGAGACTGCGAGAGAGAGGGTTGCATAGGAGAGAGAGAGAGAGTTACAAAGGAGAGAGAGGGAGAGAGAGTTGCAGACGACGGGAAAAAGACGATCGTGAAGAAGAAGACACATCACGCAACGACGCCGTTCCACTTAAGTTTAAGACTTTTTTTTTTTTTTTTCTTAAAAAAAACGACGCCATTTGGTTTAATGCCAAACGGCGTCGTTTCTATTATCTGTTGTAATACATATAGTTATAAAACGACGCCGTTACACTTAAACTTAAGTGGAACGGCGTCGTTTAGATAAGGGTATATTAAAAAAAATAAAGGTTTTATTATATCGGTCGGTTCAGCGGTCCGTTCCAGCATCAAACCAGGACTGAACCGCTGAATTTCGGTTTCTTCAAATTTCCACCGCACGCCAACCGGTTCTCCATTGGTTCCGGCCGGTTCCTGATGCGGCCGGTCGGTTCGCGTCGGCGGCGGCCGGTGGCGTCGATTTCTGTACAGCCCTAGGTACAAATACACTTGTGCGTACCCAGCTATGCATACTCAGCTACTGAAGAGCATTGTCCATGCAACAAAGTGGCAACGTCTCTTTAAATCTAATGCTCAAATGAGCAAAATCTAAAATCCGATTGGCGATCTCGATTCTCAATCTTGGTAATCTAAAATCCAAGGGCTCAGCCACACAAATTATCTTATCCATGCAGTTGCCACACAGATCGATCTATTTCCACGTGGTGTCTCATCCTCGTCGTCATTAACCCCATGACCCATTGCACCTGTGAAACTTCTCCAGCTTTCTAGACCAGTCTCTCTCCCTCCAACTCCTCCTTTTTCTTCGGCTCCCTAGCGAGCCATCTCACCATGTCATCACTCTTCGCGATCTCCGATGGCCTCTCTCTCCGTTACCTCACATTCTCCACTGTCCTCATGGCCTCTCAAGAACAAGAAAAAGAACAGTACAAGTACCATAGTTTCCGCTTTCAACAAAAACCCATTTGGCCAAAAGACACACCTCTCGTTTTCTCTATACTCTAAACCCAGTTCGAGAAAACCTCTCAGGTTCTGCACCAATAAAGATGACCAAGAAACCCAACCTACTTCTTCTTCGGTTGCCGTAGTCTCCGAGAAGCCAACTAAAGACGATGACCTCCAGAAGACCGAGTCGTCTTCAGGAGAAAGCGAGTTGGGCAAAGAGGGTGACCATGAAGAGAAACAGCAAGAAATGGACTGGAAGACGGACGAGGAGTTCAAGAAGTTCATGGGCAATCCTTCGATCGAGGCGGCGATAAAGCTGGAGAAGAAGAGGGCAGATAGAAAGCTCAAGGAGCTTAATAGGGAAAATAGCGATAACCCAGTTGTGGCGTTTTTCAATAAAGTGGTGCGTGATAGTTTGACTAGAGAGAAGGAGAGGTTGGAGAAGGCTGAGGAGACCTTCAAGGCTCTTGATCTCAACAAGGTAATTATTTTGCATACTGTTTATTCATTAGACACTACTTCTGATATCTATTTTTGAGGTTCTCTATTATTAAAAAGTATTATTGCTGTTTGGATGCATGATGGTTATACATTAGTTTAATGTCAGAATCTGTACATTTCTTATGGCCTTTAGACTTAAGTATTACAGGTGATAACTCGAGGGGTGTTGTTCCTATTTCAAAAATTAAGGAACATGAGGTAAAGTATTGTAGAATGTATCGCTTGTCCTGTTATCTTGTTTTATTTTACTATAAAATATTATATATACACTGTTACATGCATGCCTTGCGTTTATTCCTGTCTATTTGCTCATTCAAAGATCATGAAATAAGTGTTTTTTTTTTCCCTGTGTTGGGCCACATTTGATGGGGCAGTTGAAGAGCTGCTTCGGGTTTGACACGTTTTTTGCAACTGATGTTCGGCGTTTCGGAGATGGGGGCATCTTTATTGGCAACTTAAGGAAGCCCATCGAGGAAGTAATTCCCAAACTGGAGAAGAAGCTATCTGAAGCAGCTGGGAGGGAGGTAGTTTTATGGTTAATGGAAGAAAAAACCAATGACATTACGAAACAGGTATATACCTAAATTGTTATTACATTAAAGTTTAACCTTGCATTTTGGATGTATGATTTATATTTCCCCGCATGTTGTTGTGAAGAATTTCCAGACTCATCGAATTGTTCCTATATGCTTCGTTTTGGTCATTCATTTTTAGCTGGATATTGAGTAATCCTCAGTCTGGAATTGTGGCATGACTACTTGATATAACTTTCATTGTACAAATTCTGTGGTATGTTTTTGGGCACACGGTAGTATTGGAACGGTGTGCATGTTGTATTACAACCAACTGGTTGAAGGTCTGAATCTTGAAGTGATCTGAGCCCATTTTTCCAGCACCGCTAAGTTCTAAAGCCAGCGTTTTTTGGAGGCTAAAGCTCCTCTTGGACCATCTTTCTTACTAGATTATATGGCTACGCGTTATTCAGGAGATTTTTTAACTCTTTACATGGACTATAATATGTAGTTCACTCGCTTCTAATATGTGAGGAGAAAGAAATTGGAATCTCCTCTGTTTTTCAAATTTTTCTACGCTATTAGAGTTTCCGTTCAGATTTCATGTTTATATTTCTTGTTATTTCAAGGCTTGTGTGGTGCAACCCAAAGCAGAGATGGACCTACAGTTTGAAGCAACCAAGCTAAGCACTCCATGGGGTTATGTCAGTGCAATACTCTTATGTGTTACAACTTTCGGAACGATAGCTCTGACAAGCGGCTTCTTCTTAAAACCTAATGCTACATATGATGATTATTTGGCTGATGTTGTGCCTCTCTTTGCTGGCTTCATTACCATTTTGGGAGTTTCTGAGGTATGCTGCTCTGCACCTTTTTATCAAACCCTAATATACATACTGTTATTGTGTGATTCATTAGACCATGGCTTTAAGTATTACTTCCAATTTATCCGGTCTGCTTGGATAAAAAGTCATTGTACCATTGAGGCTTTAGTAGTACAATTGTAACCAGGTTGATGCAAATACAAGTTTGGAAATCTAGTCACACCCTCAGACAGATGTAAGATATGGTAGTCGCTACTGCAACTTTCTTCTAATACTTTAATATTTGAGTTGTACCTTGCCAAAAAGATGCCTGGCACCAGAGAATTATGATGAATGATTTGTATATTTTTACATTCTTTTGGGAGATTGTGAATTATGTTTGTTATCAGATATACTTTATTTATAAGGTCTTGGATTGGGTTAGGATGTTATACTTTCTTCCTATTAATGTTGAGATTAAAAAGTAAAAATCTTTAGTTCTGAATCTTCTAATGTTACTTCATTTCTACTTCATGGCTGGTACTTTTTCCAGGATTCTTTTTTTATAAGTAAACGATATCATTAAATGGTATTTCCAGGATTCTCCAAGACCTAATATATGAGATTATGTTTGTACAGATGCTTATGTTCAAATGGGGTGTTTAATTAGAAGGCCAAATATTATATTTTTAGACAAGAAGAAGAAGAATTGATCAAGAGCTCGTTTCACAAGTGGCGCGTCAATGTTTTTATTTTGTTGTTTTGGGGGGGGGGGGGAGTTGATTCTATAGATGTGTAGGCGTCCCTCCTACTTCCAAGACAGATCAGGTGGAGAGAGAGAAAGGTCAAAATAACAAGAACACTCTCATTCTTGAATATTTAGAATGGTATGAGATACTGCAAATAATTTGGAATTATATGAGATATGCCAAAACCAGTTTGATTTGGCGAGCATGTGGCACTGCATGCCCTTATTGTTAAAACTTCATATCACCTGGACTGCTTGACAAAATTGTGGTTCAGTGAGCTTCCCTTTAAGCAATGAAATGTTAGTTATGTTTTATCTGCTTTATAGCAACACCTGTCTCTTCCGCTGTATTGAAAGAAATATTGTTTTATGTTTTGCAGATAACCACGAGGGTAACTGCAGCTCGTTATGGTGTCAAACTCAGCCCATCTTTTCTCGTGCCATCCAATTGGACAGGGTGCTTGGGAGTGATGAATAACTATGAATCGCTGCTTCCAAATAAGAAAGCACTTTTTGATATTCCAGTGGCACGCACAGCGAGCGCATATTTGACATCTCTTGTGCTTGCAATTGCTGCGTTTGTTGCTGATGGCAGCTTTAATGGAGGTGACAATGCTTTGTAAGTTTTCTAAAGTGCCTTTCCATTCTGAAAAGAATTGAAGACACGATTTATTATGCAAAAGCAATCTTGTGTACCTCTGCTTTCCCATTGAGAATGACAATTGTGATAGACGATGGATATGGCTGTAGTTACTTGGTAGGGGTTTGTTGTAGTATGTGGCTCATATTGAGTGGAACACATATATAGAGAAAGTAGGCTAATGCCGAGAGTGAAGCGGAGTGGAGTGAGGGGAGTGTAGTGTACCGAGCGGAGCGGTACGGTATAGGGGTATTATTGAAATTTTCTAATACTTCTATACCGCTAGGGTTAGTATAAATATAACATTATGTAACCCTATTTTGACAGTTAGTGAAAATTTAGCCCTCGCTCCTGTGGATGTAGGCACACTGCCGAACCACGTTAAATGTGTGTGTTTTCTTGTTTTTTCTTTTCCATACTGTTCATCATAATTGCCGCACGTACCACAACAGGGTTCTAAACTGCCAGCATTATCTTGCTACATTTATTGGTCGCCAACCATGAAGGTGTCAAAAGAAGTATGACAAATCAGCCTCCCAAATTTGCAGACTTGGGGGGCTCCATATCAAATTATTGTCAAGAGAGATGTGAAAGACCTTTAACAAGACGACGTTCTGTTATAGATTCATTGATCATCGTTTGATACAAATGCATATGCATTTCTCACTGCAATTTCGTTACCACATCCGAACAATTTTTATGCCAAATATCTGATAGCAGCTCATCATTACTCCATTCTTCTCTTTCTATGCAGGTATATAAGACCACAATTTTTCTATAACAATCCCTTGCTTTCTTTCATCCAGTTTGTCATCGGACCTTATGCAGATGACCTAGGTAACGTACTACCTTATGCAGTGGAAGGTGTTGGAGTTCCTGTTGATCCCCTTGCTTTTGCTGGGCTTTTAGGTAACTCACTCTCTCTGACCTCAATGGATATAAACTAGTTTGGTTGTTTATCCACTATACCAGTGATGAATAACATAAACTGATATAGGACAAGTTCAGCCAATGTTGATAATGCTTGAAAATGTTAATTTGCTGGCTGATATGTGGGAATACGATCACTACAGTTCATGATTGAACATAGAAATGAAGTTCCGAGGTTCAGAAAATATCATCTGTATGTTCTTACTCGAGCTAGGCTCCCAATGGTGTTCAGAGGCATAGTAGTAAAACTCCTTGAACTTTTTAAGAAACTTCACTTGACTCCGTAAGGCCCAAAAGAATCGCCTGATCTTAACAGATCTGATCAAATGATCATGATCACGTCATAACTTTCATTAAGCTGGAACAACTTGCTCTTTTTTTTTTTAAAGTCAAAATCAATTGATCTTTGCACTATCATTTTATGCTGGTGTTTGGTGGACCTCTCTTGATTTCTCAATGCCACCATGTATAATGGAGGAGGGAGGGGTAGTGGTGTCATCAAGTCACCCCAAGAAGAAATGTTGACGAGTTCATAAATATGCAGGAATGGTGGTGACTTCTTTGAACTTGTTGCCTTGTGGAAGATTGGAAGGAGGACGAATTGCTCAAGCTATGTTCGGGAGAAGCACTGCTACGTTGCTATCTTTTGCCACATCTCTATTGCTCGGGATAGGTGGACTGAGTGGAAGTGTGCTGTGCTTGGCATGGGGGTTATTTGCAACCTTCTTCCGGGGTGGAGATGAAATACCTGCAAAAGATGAGATTACTCCTCTGGGAGATGACCGCTATGCTTGGGGGATTGTCCTTGGACTTATCTGTTTCCTGACTCTTCTCCCTAATGGGGGTGGGACATTTTCCAGCTCCTTCTTCGGTGCACCGTACTTCAGAGGTGACTTGTAAAAATAGCTCGTATTTGCCCGTGTGTATGTATATGTTAGTTTTTCACATGTTTTAAAGAAAAGTAATTAAAAGAAGCACCATTTATGATGATGGATTGGAAATTTGGAGGTGTTTCTACTTGCGTAATGCTTCATTTGTGTGGCTGCCAAGTCTTTTTCCCGATTCCAATCATAAAACGTCGCCGCCTTGAAAATTACTGCTAGTTTTCACGAACAAACAAAGATCACCCAAATTTGTGTGCGCCTGCTAGTAGGTAAAAACTTCTCTTTGGCTTTTATAATTTTTTTTAAAAATATAATAACAACTGATGCATTTTAAATAATTTCTTTTTTCATATCGAACCGTTAAAAGGATAAAAAATAAAAATTTTAGCTGACCACGTTAGATTAGAACTTAAAAAGTATTTCTTCGAGTGGAGAAGATAGCAATTTCTTTCACTAGTAGTTGGATTCAAATCGAACATTTTAGGATCAACCAACTCCATATCATTCCATACGATTAAACAATTACCAAGTACCAATAGTAATAGAATTTCACAATCTGGGTAGAGATTAATAAAAGGAACTAAGTTTAGTTGCACTCATACAAAGCATCACACAGCATAACATTGGCAATGCAACAGATAAAACATCATTCTCCAAATCCTCAAGGAAATAAACCACCCATAGCAACCTAGTACTCCTCGCCTTCATCATCCTCGCCTTCAGCCGACTCAGCACCAACTTCCTCATAATCCTTCTCGAGAGCAGCAAGATCCTCACGAGCTTCAGAGAATTCTCCTTCCTCCATACCTTCACCCACATACCAGTGTACAAAGGCACGTTTGGCATACATGAGGTCAAACTTGTGGTCAATGCGGGAAAACACCTCAGCCACACTGGTCGAGTTCGAGATCATGCAAACAGCCCTCTGCACCTTGGCAAGATCACCTCCAGGAACAACAGTGGGAGGCTGGTAGTTAATACCGCACTTAAATCCAGTGGGGCACCAGTCAACAAACTGAATGGTCCGCTTGGTCTTTATAGTAGCAACAGCTGCGTTGACATCCTTAGGCACAACATCACCACGGTACATGAGGCAGCATGCCATGTACTTGCCATGGCGAGGATCACACTTGGCCATCATGGATGAGGGCTCAAACGCACTGTTGGTGATTTCAGCCACTGAGAGTTGTTCGTGATATGCTTTCTCAGCAGAGATGACTGGTGCATAAGAAGAAAGCATGAAGTGGATTCTGGGGTATGGGACCAAGTTGGTTTGAAATTCAGTCACATCTACATTCAGCGCACCATCAAACCTTAGAGAGGCAGTCAACGATGAGATCACCTGAATTCCAGAAATAGAACAAACATTTAGATGAGACGAGCTATATCATAGCAAACATAATCTAGTAAGCCCAACATAAATGCGACCCTGTTCATAAAAAGTACATATGCCTCTTTTTCCATTCATATTTATCTAATCATGCAATTATCTATCAAAAAGTTAATAATTCTTAGATCATCTAAGTATGTTTATTAATTAACAGCACCAGATTCGCAAATGTGAGCATTCATAGTGCTATATTCCCCACACAGGTACATAAAAGTTTTCCTAATTTCTTACAAATGAATTAAGTGCAGATATCAACCTGAGAGACAAGCCTGTTGAGGTTGGTGTAGGTGGGTCTCTCAATATCAAGGGAACGCCTGCAAATATCATAGATGGCCTCATTGTCCAAAAGTACAGCCACATCAGTGTGCTCCAGGAGAGAGTGTGTTGAGAGGACACTGTTGTACGGCTCAACAACAGATGTGGAGACCTGGGGAGAAGGGTAGACTGTGAAACCCAGCTTAGATTTCTTGCCATAGTCAACGGACAATCGCTCCAAGAGAAGGGAACCAAGCCCAGAACCAGTGCCTCCACCAACAGCATTGAATACTAGGAATCCTTGGAGGCCAGTGCAGTTGTCAGCAAGCTTTCTAATACGATCTAAGCACAGGTCAACAATCTCCTTGCCAACTGAAACAGGAAATGGATTTTCTCAGAACCTCTATTTGATATTCCATAAAAATATAGATGACAAATGTGAGATGCTTACTGGTATAGTGGCCACGGGCAAAGTTGTTGGCAGCATCCTCCTTGCCACTGATTAGTTGTTCTGGGTGAAAGAGCTGGCGGTAGGTTCCAGTCCTGACTTCATCGATGACAGTGGGCTCAAGGTCAACAAAGACAGCTCGAGGGACATGCTTCCCAGCACCAGTTTCGCTGAAAAAGGTGTTGAATGCATCATCACCACCACCAACGGTCTTGTCACTTGGCATTTGGCCATCAGGCTACACAAACAAGAAAGCATTTAAGAGGTTCATCAATCAAACCAAAAGATTAAACCGACCTACCAAGTAAGGGCTAACCGGACCTACTAAGTGCTTATGAACATTCAGCTAACCAATTTTGATGGCTTTCAAAACCAACCACCAATTTTGAGGTGTGGATTGAACAGCCAATTCTCATTCACATACACAGCACAACATTTTCTTCATTATTTCAATTAAGGTACAGAAAACTACAATGAATAAATGCACATTATACTTGATGCATTTGTTTTAGCAAAGTTGTGCATAGACATACAATCCAAGCATGTACATACATATGCTCAGTTTTAGCACCATGTATTTTTTGCATTTGATTTGATAAATATCCCTCATTCAAGGATATTTTTTCATTTATTTCTCTAACCCATCCCTCATTTTCACATAGTTGGGCTGGATCTTTGCTCGAACTATACTCGCTTGAACTATACTTCGCATCTTAACAATAGCAAGGGAAGGTTTTCTTTTAGTTACTTCACTGATAGAGGAAACGTTTCCACGCTATTTATTGGATAATTCATCAGATCAATTCACAGTCAATTGTGGCCAAATCTATACACAATTTACTAGGTGATTTTTGATAACGTGTGGAGCAACACTTAAAATATTACAAATGTATCACAATGTCAAGCAAAGGAAAAGAACGCATATCAAACTTAGGGGATCTAATGGAGAGGCTTGAAAACTAGGCATCTTCGCAAGAAATTCTAAGGACCCTTTGAATTCACAAATCTTCTTAACCTATCTAAACTCGTCTCATATTCATCATTACAACTTTATCAAATTCCTACACAAAATATACTAATTTTTTTTTCCAAATTCCACATAAAATATAATAAATAATTCAATTTTTTCAAATCTTAAAAAATAATATTCTGAAAATATTTTATTTTATTATTTACAAATCATCTCAACTCATCTCTAAATTCAAACAACACCTAAATCGAATCAAAGCCTTAAAAACAGTCAACATCCATAGTCCTAATGGAGAGAGATATTGCAAAAGCCAGATCTGATGCTTAAAACAAACAAATCTGACGAATTACAAGCCTACGGGAAAATGTCCATATCAAGATACCTACTAACTACTCAGTATCAAAATAACACCGACAAAACACAGATCTGAGGAAAAAACAAGCGGACCGAGACAGAAAACTACAGAAACCACTTTCCATTCGAATCAAACCCATAGAAAAAGGAGTGGAAAAATGAAGCTAAATTGGAGAAGATCTGAAGGAAACTCAACAAAAATGTATCGCCAAAATTAGCTGCGCAAATTTCAGATCTGACAAACTTAAAGAAATCTGAGAAGAAAATCGCAGATCGCACCAAACAAAGAATCAGAAAGACAAGTTTCTATATTAAACTTAATTACAAGGGATAGAATGAGAAGAAGAGTACCTGGATGCCGTGCTCAAGACAGTAAAGCTCCCAGCAGGCATTGCCGACCTGAATACCGGCCTGACCAATGTGGATTGAGATGCACTCTCTCATTTTCGCTGGAAAGTGGATAAAAACCTAGAAAACGAAGGAATATAGTAAAGGAAAAGAAACTAAGAGAGGCTTCCTCTTAGAAACGAAGGCGTTTATCAAGACGCCCTCTGGAGAAACCCTTGTGATAGATCTGAATCTTGCGGTTTGGGGTATATATATAGCAGGAAGGAGAGAGAGATATTTAACCGGAGGTGTTGGTTGAGCCAGAGCGGATTGAGTTGGCTGTTAGTCTGTAATTGGAGGTTGGCGTAACCAACCTACTAACCATAGTCGGTATTTTATTTTTCAGATTTTGAATTATTAAATTTTGCCGCCCGAGCGGCCCACTGAGGGGTTACCGTTCTGTTTGGCAACAAGGCTGAATTTTTCCTCTACTCAGCTTAAGGTTCTCCGTGCACCGTCTTACGATTATGTTATTTTTCATTATTTTATAAATAAATTATATTTGCAGTCATAGATTCCGTTTAGATAGTAAGATGAGATGAGATGAGATGATTTTAAATGAAAGTTGAAAGTTGAATAAAATATTATTAGAATATTATTTTTTAATATTATTATTATTTCAAAATTTTAAAAAGTTGAATTATTTATTGTATTTTATATAAAAATTTGAGAAAGTTGTAATGATGAGATGAGATGAAACCGTTTTTGTATCCAAATAAGGCTATAGAGTAAATAAGCGTCGAATACTTTTTTAAAAAATTTGAATAAATATAAGATTTATATAAAAAAATTAATTTTTTAATAATAAACTCTACTTTTAAAAAAAATACACAACACTTAAATCACTCATAATTATATCTAGTATTACTCGATTTTATAATATATTTTATATTTGTATTAGTTTTATAATCCCAAATAATATAAGTGAGAGGTGTGCTATAGCTGTAAATGATAATCATTGAAGTTTACATGTACAAGCAACCAAATTTGGTGGCCTCGTCTTTATGAACGGTCCCAATTCTGCCCGAGTGGTGAACGGCATCATTTGTTGTCGATGCTAGATAGATAAGTTAGTAGTCAAAAGGCACGTCATCTAATAAGAGATGTATTTTTTGTGTCTTGTTATAACACACGTCATGCGTCCTCAGTTTCAACATAAACCCAAACACAAGCCTTGTCCATTTAGAGATTGAGTTTTGTTAGATATAAGCAACTTTGCATACTAATTTACGTATCAATATTGTTATCTTCATATTCTAAATTCAAATTAGCATTGTTTTCAATTAAGTGTACTTTTTGACCAATCATATTGAATGTGTGCGCATATTAATATACAAAATCGCTTACAATTAAATTTTTCCTTAGAGATTTTTAAATTTTAATAGTTGAAAAATGTATAAGAAATGATCAACGAGACCCGGCATCATCTAAGAGCAAGAAGTTCTTATTTTTTTTAATCATAATATCAAAAGAAAACACTCTCTTTTGAAAAATAAAGCGAGATATAATTAATAGTTTAGGCTATTGGATTTCAGCTTATTCAGCTCTCTGCAGACCGAGCTCCCCAATAATTTTGGCTGCAACAATCTTTACAAAAACCATCTTAGCAAATTGACTCCAATACCAAAACTGGTCCTAGTGAATCAATTGAGGACATTGCCAACGCCATCAAACTGAGCATTTGAGCAATGCAGAGGATGGTGTCAAATGCCATAAAACATGCAAAACAGAAATGGAAGCAATTAATTTTCATGGAAGCATAACAAGCACAGATAAAGAAAACCATACATGCAGAACATCTCGTAAGTAGGATGGCCAAGTAACCAAAAATGTCATGAGAAACTAAACAGACCCTACATATTTCAAGGGATGCAGACGACAATGATTAAGCTTGAGGAGATGCAAGAACCCGTAAATGTATTACACACGATCGCATGAATAAGTTCTTCTGGGTCTTCATGCTGAAGCCATCATTGCATTCATCACAAGCACAACGGTTACTTCCAAAGATGAGAATACTCTGATGCAAACTCATCATCCTTGATTCTGACAGTTCCTCTAATTATGTGTGCCAATTATTGATGTTTTTGAACATTTCCTAATTCTGGAGAGTACAATCAAGTTGCAGGCTGTGAACCTGTCCATGCACGGCGATCATCATCAAATTCATTCACCTTTGGGTAGCGGCTTTCTTGTAGATAAGTTACACCCGTCCATAAACCACGAATAAGTAGGATGCATACAAACACTACACTTCCAAGGGTGCAAACAACCTGGATTTAATACACAGTGAACATGAAGGCCAGATTCTATCAGAGAAAGTTCATGGACTAAATCAATCACAAAGACCAAAAAGTACCACGGACCACGCACAAAGATTCTATCAGTGAAAATGAATGCAATATTTACCCACGCACCAAGCTTCAGATAAAATGTTTCTTCGCATATCTATCGCAGGAGTGCAGCTCATGCCATATCAAGAGTCTACCAACATTCACAGCAGAGTCTTAGAAACCATAGGTGGTCACTGAGCTTTCTACAAAGGCCATATGCTCGCATTATTCCCATTGCCTCTTATGTTATCACCGGCAGTGCAGTACTAACCTCCAGTAAATTGCAAGAACAAATTACTGTTCCTTTAATCTTATGGTAGCTGTATCTTTTGTGATACTATACCACATGACCAAGGAAAAGAAGATACCATGCCTCTCCTCCCCCCTCCACCCAACTTTCAACTCCTTCATGACATTTATCGACAAATGGATAAAAGGAAAAGTGAGCATGTTGAGTGCTAACATTTCAACTCCTTCATGATAATTTGAAGAAAACATAGCCTAAACTTTCTAAAAAGGAATTATCAGAGCTGCAACATTTCAATGACACGATAAAGGTTGGATATAAGGGTGCTGTCGATTGCCATGGAAAAAAGAATACGAAAGATGCTATGGGGTTGTCCCATTTTTTGTTGATAAATATGAAGAAGGCCACGCTGCTCACTAAAATTACAGAATATGCAAAGATTAGCATAAGAACTTTTAACAGCCGCGTACTTCCTACATGGTACTTGAAATTTGAAAGCCCCAGCGTCCATGGATTGACAATCAAAATTATACGATTGAAGACTCTCAGTGTCAAAACTTACAAATGCATATTTAAATAACACAATTTCACAATATAAACAAACCCACAGAGATACAAGGCAATGAGCTACAATAAACAGTAATAATGATTTCAACTTCAGAACTAAAAATGAACCAACGAATATACGTGTATTTATATATAATGGAATTGATGCGCATGAATTTCTTTTCTTTTTAAAGAATAATTATATGATGCATCCTTACCTCAAGGAATGCCTTCAAAACCCACAGAGATGCCAGCATTAAGACTCCGTTAACAGAAAACCCTACCTGCATTGACCAAAAGGAACATCACGAGATTTAATTCATTTTCCCTTTTGTTTGTTAGATTAGGAGAACGAAGCCAAGAGGGTTCCTAATGAGTTTACCAGTTTGGAAGATATAGGAACAGGTAAAACAGATCGTACGGCCTTACGGGCTCGCCTCGAGATCTTCTTGAACATATTCTCAACAAACCGAACCAGCAGATCCAAGCTCCTATCTTCGTCTTCGTCGGCGTCGTCGTCGTCATCTTCGTCATCATCGAACTCGGGGCTGATCGAACGGCTCCAATTGCGAGTATCGTCAATGATACCTTCACTTCCCTGAAACCCAAATTTTTTGTTTTAATAACAATTAATTATGTATAATGAAAGAGGAAGTAATGGATCTAGAGAGAGAGAGAGAGAGAGAGAGAGGGAGAGAAAAGAACCTGAGAGAAATTGGAGGCTCTTCTAGAGGCTTGGAGGAGAGGAAGCTTATGGAAAGAGTGGAATTGTCGGAGGGAGAATTTGAGAGATGAATTGGAGAGAAACTCAGACCGTTGAGACTGAGCGAATGATGAGAGGGAGAGAGGTGATGAGAGAGTCACCGAGAACGACATGCCTCGCGGTGACTTCAGTTGCCTTTGTTTGTGGGGGAGACAAAACGCAGGTGTTTGAGACGGTGGTGAAAGTTCGGTGCAGTTAGTCAGTGAGGGCGCAGACAGGGGCACGTCGTTGGGTTCCGAGTGTCCCGCTGCTACATCATGAGTACAGGACGGTTCTCTCCGGACATCAACGACATGTCATCTATCTTACGAACATAGACAGATACATCGAATTAAGAATACGGAGGCAGCCCACATGCGGGGAAGTCCACATGCCACGGAAAATTTTCCTCCACCGTTTGGGAAGTAGAACGTTCCGTCTCTTTCATTTACTAATTACATGAAAGGAAATTGGTAAAACAAAAAATCTTCACAACTTTTTATTATTTACATAATCTTCACGCATCATATTTTTTTAATTTTTATTATATAAATAATGAATAAAAAATTTAAAATAGTTTAAAAGGAATAAACTCAAAAAAAATATATTAAAAAATTTAAAAATTTAAAAAAATATAGAATGTGAAGTGTGGTGAAGATTGTGTAGTAAAACTCAAATACATTGAAAAAGTGAATTACTTATAAAAGTATAAAAAAATCATTATTTATTAGTGAGATTTATTTTTTTTTTATAAAAGATTTGTATGAGATTTATCTATTTTAAATGTGTACTTAACATTATCCTTTAAAATATATTCTATAATTTTAATATTTTTTTCTTGTTTAAAAAAATATTAATTTTTCTTTAATTCGAATACAATAAAAAAGTCAAGGAAAATCTTAAAAAATACTATTTACTAATTGAAAAATGCTAATCGGATCTATGCACGATGGACTCATATATGAATTGTGATATTAATAACTTTTAACTTTTATAATATTATAAATGTCAAGTCCGTATGAGTTAAGTACTGTTGTTTGGTCTTGAGTATACGTACCAACTACAAAATAACGACATGTCATAACTCGGAAGCATAGACTTATTGGTAGGAATTTTATCATCATTAGATGAATAATTAAGACTGAGTTTGAGTAGTGAAAATGTTTGAGAATATTTATAAATAGTAATGAAAAAGTAATAATATAATATTAAATAATAGTAAAAAATAGATGAAAAGTAATGAATAGTAAAAAAAATAAGTAAAAAATAATAATAAAATAAAAAATAGTAGTGAGAGTGTTAAAAAATACCTTAGAATACTTTAGTATCCAAATTAGGCCTAAGTGTTCATCAGGCCTAGCAACCTGTTTTTTCCCCACCTTGATTGGCCCATAATAGAGCAGAAGTGAAATTATGCTCTCTTTTAAGTTAATAATTACTAAAGAATTTGAATTTATACATACATACATACATATATATAGGGTACATCATGTATGTGTAGAGTACCATTATTCTATTTCTTCCTCTTAAAGTATTAGCATTGGATTATGTAAATATAAATGTAAAATTTACATAATATGACATGATTTTACCTTTGACTATTTCATTTAAAACTTATTCCTACATTAGATTATTCATCTATTAGTCAAAGGTCCAAAATAATAATAAAATATTATAAATATATATGCATTTGCATCCATTTTAGGAATATTATGCAAATGGAAAAAGTGATGACTTTTAGTTACAGGATCATATTTGATAGTCATTGTAGCATGACCAAAGGGAATAAAAAATATTTTATCCCTTGCAAGCTCTCTCTCTTCCCTCAGTTTTGGATTCTACTAAACTCTCTCTCTCTCTTTTTTCATTTCTTCCCACAAGTTCTTCCTCTTGAGCAGCAGTTGTGTTTCGTTGTCCTTCCTTCTTTTTTTTTCCTTTTTTTCCCTGTTGCATTAATGACAGTAATTGTTAAACCCATTTTCTTTATTGTAGTATTAAGAGCATTAATTATTGTATACTAAACGATTGTATTAATTTTCCAATTAATGTTTGTATCAAGAATGGTTGTATACTCCAAGTCTCATATTGTATAACATTAACATTTCCCTCCCGAGTAAACCTTCTCCCCTCTCTCAGAAACTCTCCAACCTCAAGCTCTAACGTGAGGGGGAGGGAGCTTCGGCTCCTTTACCCCTCCCCTCTGTCTATTTTATTTTCGTATTGTGTTTTTAGTGTTTGTTTCGTTTTGTCAAGCCAAATAAGGGAGGATCGCCGTTCGAGCCTTTCCAGACATCATCCGTCTACACGCACCTCACCGGCACGACGCCGAGTCGCCGATCTTCAAGCCTTTCAAATCTGGCGTCCATCGGAGTGGTGCGTTACCCGCACGCGCGGGACGAAGCATTGATCCTAGCTGGCGAGTCACCTTCACGCTCCTCTGGGGAGGACTTTGCCGACGCCACGATCGGTTTCGGTGGACCCTCTGACTCCGGGCCTTCATAGTTTGATCGACGGCGTTTCCTCCCAATGAACAGTTCCCGCTCGCTTCTCAGCTGGATCTTTTGCACTGTTCATCCGTTTCTCTGTTGTTTGGCTCTTTTCGTTTCTGTGTTTTCCGATTCAATATTTGGTTTCTGTTTTAGTTTCTTTTGGTTTTTGCTGTTGTTTGTTGATCCGAGCGAGGTGTTGTGCTCCTGGATCGGACGTGATCCGGGGCAAGTGTTGCTCGAGAGTGATGAGCGATGTCAGCGGTGGGTGCTCGCTCAGTCTGGGCTCGAGATGCCGATGTCAGCGGTGGGTGTGTCGTCCGGAGCTCCACCAGTGCTTGTGGTTTGTTTGGTGTTGTGGTCTGTTTGGTGTTGTTGTGTTCAGTTGTAATTTTGTCAGTTTATTTTAGTTATTTATTTAGTAGAAATAGGCTTTTGGATTTATTATCCATTGTGTCCCATTCTCAATTCCTCTTGGAAAGATTGAGATGACTTGTAAATTCTGGTTTACAGAACGCTTTTTCTGGTTTGAGAAAGTTTAAGAAGTTTAGACAATGTCTGCCACAAAGCAATTTGTGTGTGGGGAAGCCCCAGAGCTGCTGCGTAGATTGACTTAAAGTTATTGGTTTTTCATGTACTGAGCAGTCAACAGTTGTAACTTCGGATTATTAATGAAATGAAACTATTTCCTTCAAAAAAAAAAAACATTAACATTTCCATGAAGCTCTTAATTTAGAAAAAAAATTAATAGAACAAAAAAAATTGAAAAAAAAATTATAATATTTTTTTATTATTGTTATTAATATATGGATAATCTAATGTGAGAATAAGTTTTGAGTGAAATAACCAAATACAAAATCATATCATATTATGCAAATTTTATATCTACATTTACATAATCCAATACTAATGCTCTTAGATGATAAACCAGCAGCTCTATCTATATATTCCCGATGTTTCAGGTACGTACCTATATATTTAAATTGCAAAATTAACACTCTAATTACGTTCTTAATCATGCCAAAGTAGTGCCAGTACTTTCTCATGTACGTAGGATCGATTACCTTATTTGGGAGGGTAGGCGGCCATGGGTACTGTACGTGCTGTAGTACGTATACATTATATATGCATGTCTTTCATTAATGAAAGACCTCATGATCCAAGCTATACATCGCAAAACTAGTATTAATTATCCGACCCTGTAATGTAATGTAATGATTCTTATCTTGTTTTTGTTGTTGTTGTTGTAAATTAGTTTACAGGAAGATAATTCAAGATATCTGCTTCTTGTTCCGAGTTTTGACATATAATTAAGCGGTCAGGTTGAATCTGTTGCATGCGCCCTACGTGTTAGGTTTGGATAGACATGGTCAGGGGATCGAGGCCATATGACACCAGAGTACATTAATGGCTAGCTATTGCTTTATGCATGCATTAAAGTGATTGTTACGAATCATTTTCCCTATATTAGTTGTCCTCTGTGAAGCCATTAAAGTTCTTGCCATATAATATCTGCACAACTAGAAGGAAGACCTCATATATAATCTGTTTTCTTTTCCAAAATCTTCACCTCTAAGCATTCATTATTTATCTTGCCGGAGTCATCTTTCAGGATCTTCGAGAGGGATGGAGACGCAGGTCAGGAATTTAAGCTTTGCTGTGGAATCCGGGCACGCGAACTCCAAGTTTGATGATGATGGCCGCATAAAACGAACTGGTACTTCTTTTATTTTTCTATAAGCACACAGACATGATCTTCACGACTTCATGTTTCTTGGGGCTTCGCTTCATTTCCTTTTTGCATGGTTTCAATTTTTGAAGGAACCGTGGCGAGTGCAAGTGCACATATCATAACAGCCGTTATTGGGTCTGGAGTACTGTCTCTGGCATGGGCGATGGCTCAGTTGGGTTGGATCGCGGGGATTGCTGCTATTCTTATTTTCTCTCTTATCACTCTGTTTACTTCTAGTCTACTTGCTGACAGTTATAGGTCTCCTGACCCTGTTACTGGGAGAAGAAACTACAGTTACATTGAGGCTGTAAAGAATAACTTAGGTAAGAAAAAGACTGCATGCACACTTTTGTTGTTATTGTTGCTGCTGACCCAAAACATGATATCTTCCAAAACATTAGTTTGTTGATGCTATACGACTCATTTGACTATGAGAGATCTTCAGGTACAGGTGCCTTTTGTGTTCAAAGTTATACAGCTAGGCAATCTACAACTGGGTCTCACACTCTCTCTCTCTCTCCACAGGAGGAATTAAGTACAAGATTTGTGGGGTAGCTCAATATACGAATCTTGTAGGAATAACTATTGGATACACCATCACTTCTGCTATTAGCATGGCGTAAGAGCTATCCACCAAAATCTCATCATATCTGTGTGCTTGTAGTAATTTATTCATACGGTTCACAAGTAAGATCTATTATTTATGCTAAGCCTATCGAAAGATCGATATACTTTTCACCATAAATGGCTTAATTCCCTTCATTTATGGGCACATAATTCATGCATTCTTAAATGTTCTGTGCGCATCTGTAAGAAGATTGCATATATATTATGACTCTTGATTTCGTTTTTCTTAACCAGGGCCGTCAAAAGATCGCACTGCCTTCACAAGAATGGCCATGACGCAGGATGTCACACATCAAACAATCCCTACATGATCATTTTTGGGGTCATTCAGATTGTTATAAGCCAAATACCTAATTTTCAAGACCTTGCAGGGCTCTCCTACGTCGCAGCTGTAATGTCTTTCTCCTACGCTTTCATAGGCATCGGTCTCTCGATAGCACGTATAGCAGGTCCAGCAACAATGCAAATTTATAACTGATAAATACCTTTGGGAAGTACCAACCATTGGGGGTTGGGGTAATTGGGGGAGGGGAATTTCATTGGCATGACAGATTTTGATGGCCTTCCATTGAAAGTAGTGGTTAGTGAAGTATGATTTTTTTTGGTTTCAAGTGTTTTCGTCTTTTCGATTTTGCAGATGGGAAAGCTGGGAAGACAAGCATCATAGGTGTAAGTGCAGGAGTGGATGTGACAATTTCACAGAAGGTGTGGAACTGTTTACAGGCCATTGGAAACATTGCCTTTGCCTATTCGTACTCGAACGTCCTCATTGATATACAGGCAAGCTCTATCGCGATCTTTAAGTACTTATGTATAATCTTCTTCCACTCGTTTCATTAGTACTTATAATTAATTGGATAATCCATCACAAAATATTTTCTTCCAAAATAATGTTGACTGAAGTTTCAATAAATTGCAGGATACACTAAAATCAAGCCCACCAGAGAACCTGGTGATGAAGAGAGCTGCCGCCATTGGGGTGTTAGTTACTACTAGCTTTTACTTCCTGTGTGGAGTTCTGGGCTATGCAGCGTTTGGAAACCGAGCGCCTGGCAATTTTTTAACAGGATTTGGTTTTTATGAACCTTACTGGCTTATTGACATTGCTAACATTTGCATTATTATCCATCTTGTGGGAGCTTACCAGGTAATCATTATTTAAAAAAAGATTATATAGCCTAGAGCAAGAAGTGGTTGTTTTGCATGTGTATGACAAATGTTGGGTTTACAAAGAGATATTCCAAAAGTAAAGCAGATCTCTACGTGAACCTAGCATTTCTCTTTGTAAACCATGCATATCTCCTTGTATAGAGTTGGTCTAAACCAAATACTGGGATGTTCATCGACTCGTTGTATATGCCAGCAGATGTGAAATTATGCTGCTGCCGCTTTCTTTGCGAGTAAACTCAAATTATATATGCATGTGTAGGTTTTCAGCCAGCCATTACACCAAAATGCGGAAAAGTGGTTTATCAGCAGGTGTGGAACAGGTAATTTCGTAGTACAAGAACATCAGATCGTCATTCCGTTTGTGGGTATTTACAACGTGAGTTTCCTCCGGTTGATCTGGAGAACAACGTATGTGATATGTACGTCTGCGATCGCCATGATGTTTCCAGTCTTCAACAGTGTTTTGGGCTTGCTTGGAGCCGCCGCATTCTGGCCAATGACTGTATATCTACCAATAGAGATGCACATTTCACAGGCTAAAATTCGCAGTTTTTCTCTTCCCTGGATTTGGCTAAAGATATTGTGCTGGGCTTGCTTGATTGTATCACTCGTTGCTGGTGCCGCATGCATTCAAGGCATTATTTCGGAGCTTAAACACTACCAGCCTTTCAAGTCTGTTTCTTAACGTATCTTCTGAAGCAACTTTTGTGAACCCTTGTTTGAATTAATTATCTATGTTATCGCATGTTGGCTAAGGGCCGTTTGAGAGATGCATGTAAAGGGTCATCTTACTATTATCCCTTGAAATTATAAATAGTACTGGGATTTGCTCTAATAATTAATGTGAGTGGGAGTTCTGCATACAACTCAGCTACTAAGGTTGTTAAACCCCAAATAGTCGACCAATATGATAATATTCAACTTCCACCTAGTTTTCATATATTTATCTTGATTTTTCTACTTTTGTGGTGAATAACCTTCCTATAACAAAAAAAGGAACGTAAAACACAATCCCGGCCATCTGATCAACAGCACTTCAAAAACCAGATTACCAGGCAAATACAGTACAGGCAAAAATAGATGCTAGAGGAAAACGATGTCAAAAGAGAATTGTACCTCGGGAGATTCTGGGCTAAAACCATTCAACTCATAGGTCTGTGATACATGATGACATAACAATAATATCTAGATAATGGTACTGTGCAAGACTTTAACATAAATTGATGTGGAAAGTTCTATACTAATGTTAGGATTTATACAAGCAAAGAATGAACGAGAGCAAATAGATAAGCCACAGAAACATGAAATTAATTGTGTACTAAGGAGGTGTATGTGAAAACACTGCCCTTTTAATTTACACGTGGGGCAATCTGTGAAATCCTTTCTTCTTCTATAAGTGCATATGGATCGATAAATTGGGGTGGCGAGATAGGTGTCTTGCTTGCATCATGGACAAAAGTTGGTCCAAAGTACTGCATGCCAAAGAAAAGAGGAAGAAACTCAAATTAGCTTCCATCAAATGTCCAGCATTGCGATGCAATAAGATAATGAAATGACTCAAATCTTTCTCTTACTCCGCCTTATGTGTCCATTACAAGCAGAACGATTTCAACAAATATAAATAAGATATAAGGAAGAGTAGCAGACTAAGTACAACAGGTCACAAACGGCAATAAGAACATTATTATCAGGTGATTGTTCAAGTCAATATTCATGGGTACTGAGAGTCAAATACTTAAAGCCTCCATTTTCAAGCAGTTGCCAATCGAATTTTAAATTTTGTTTGAAAATTTGTCTGTCCTTCCTTCAAATATTGTACAAGTTTGACATGCATTCAGCAAAGGAAAGGCACATGCATCATCAGAAATACAACAAGTACAATTTCTTTAAAATCGTTATGCCAAAGTCAGGTTCCCATTGGTAATGAATGACGCTAATTTGCCTTTGCCAATTCCAGAATATATTGGTCAATAAATATCTAGAAGATCATTCAACAGTTTGATATTTAGTCCGCATTTGGCTTCTTTGTGGAAATTTGAAGCCAAAGTGAGAATCCTCCAAAATAAAAGAAACATGACAACATACCATCTGACTTAGAATGTTAATGAAAGCTGGGTCCAAGGATCTTGTGGTTTTATTATAATAAAGTGGATTTTGTAACAGCACTTCCTAAATGAAGTCAACATAATTGAACATTCCAAAAATATTAGACATTGTCTAGCAGATGGAAACAACATAAGAACAATCACAGATCAAAGGTGAAGAGAGAGAGAGAGAGAGAGAGCTTACAAAGTAGAGAGCCAAAAATAATGTAACAGTTATAAGGATCAATGGCCAAAATCCAAAGAAGAAGGTCCCTCCAATTGTTAACAAAAGTTTAGCCCGAGGAATTAACCCCTGAAACAATGTATATAAGTCAGTTGTCGTGTACAATGCGTCCATGTCACAACAACAAAGCAAAAGAGGAAGCCTAAGAAACAAGTTCAATCTGATAAATTTCATGTCATAGCACTATCATTATATTTGATTTCCTGGAAAGAGAAAAATTATCAACTAATTCCTAACCATCTCAAAAAATGTTATCAACCTGCCCCCATTTTCTTATATTCAATTAGCCTCGTCTTCATGGGCAACTAACATATTACAAGGAATGACATGCAAAAGGAAAATCATGAATCAGTTACAAGTTCCATATTTGACATAAAAAAGAGCAATACAAGAACCTTTGGATAACTTCTATGCAGATTAAGCAAAAGGTTCTGACAATTGTATGGTGGACATTGATTACAAAGAACCTCTTGCTCTGCCAAAGTTACACAAGATTAGATAAACTCAGTTCAAGAAGATCTATCACTCTAAAATTGTGTACTAATTGCTACTTGGAATTATGTTTCATGTTTCCCCCTTTCCTCTTTTTTTCTTTTTTTTTTTTCAATTTTTTGGGTAACTTCAGCTTCATTGAAGAAAGAGTACCCAAGTACATTTTTAAGGGGGCATACCCCCATATAATGCCATACAAAGTGTCACTATAAATACTGTAGACATTTTCAAAACCAACCACACAAGAGATAAACACAAGCAACAACACAGCTCCAAGGCACATCTGCTTCAAAGACAACAAGACCAACGCAAAACTGCTACAGACACCACCTGGATAGCTGTTACAGACACGAGATATAACAACCACAACAAAACAGAACTGAGCAACCAGAAATCAGTCCAGCAACACACAAAGCAGGATTAACAAAAGGGACTTCTTCCTTTTGTCTCCATTAGAGAATATTTGCTTTTTGTCTCTGAAAAAGGATATTTTCCACTGACCTAAGACCACTCCTGAATCTTTGAGGTAAATTGATTTTACTATACACTATGCTGCATAAGTTCAACAGAATAAAGCATTGAAAGCATATAAAACAGACACTGGTTCCAAGCCTCTGAACAAGTGTCTGGACAAATTGATTCAAGATAATGCCAATGAAAACTTTGAGGTAAGACTATTAAATTAAAATAAAAAAGGAAAAATTTGGACCTCAAGTCCTTCACTGTTCAATGCCATGGAGCGCTCTCTTTGATTAGATAGGCTTTTCTCAAGCTCAGTTGAGACTGCATTTCTATTTGAGAATCCTCTATCTTCTTCCTTCAAATTTGTTGCGTTATCCAGTCCATAGTTGCTCCTTTTCGTTTCTTCAAGCAATGAAGTTGGAGTCATGCCCCTCTTCCTCAGTTCCTTCATAAATAATGACTCAGGGGGTTCTTCACCTGAAATATATTGGTCATGTGAGACACCAAAAGTGAAATCATCATTAAGGAGTATTGTACTGCATTACCAAGGAGTCAGCAGGATTTTTTTTTTTTTTTGATAATTAAGTCAGCAGGAAAAAAAATTGCAAATTAATTCCTCACAAGGGTTAAATAGAACGTCCAACCAAGCTACAAAATAATCGAACATCTTCAAAAAGCAAGGTTGTGAAAGACATTTCTGAAACTAACCCCAAGGTGTTTGTAATATGTATATATGCCATCAAACTATGAGATTGAGGGGTAAATTGGTTCACAGTTCATAACATCTTCACTATCCAGAGTAGAAATGAGTTGAAGAACAGTGATAGGGCCCGTATTTACTGCAGTGAGATCTTAGCGTGCTAGGGTACTTTAATATAAAATCATCAATAAACACTAAACACGTGCACGCGCACACAGAGAGAGAGAGAGTTCTGATGAAAAGTTTTGCACTCCTAGAGGCATTCCCAGCACAATCAATTATTAAGACCTGGTTTGGTTACCATTACAACTTTCTCAAACTCCCACACAAAATACAATAAACAATTCAACTTTTTCAAATATCAAAACAAAAATAATGTTGAAAAATTATATTATAACAATATTTTATTCATCTCATATCATATCATATTGAAATCCTAAATTCCACATTCGGATAGTTTTAATAATTAAGCAAAAAACAATCCTAACTTGGTAATCAGCACGGCACCATTTCACAGTTTTGAACACACGGACCAAAATAAAGCCCTCTTGATCTGAGAACAACGCGGTAGAATAACCCACTCAGTTACGTCAATCAAAAGAGCATGATGCAAATTAACAGAAGTTCTACCTCTCTCTTGTGAGTGCATCTTAATGTCTTCTTACTCATAAAAATAAATGAGAAAATATATGATTCGTTCTCGAAACTCCACTCTTTTTCTCTTTCAAACTAGGAGGATTGGCATTTGGCCAAGATGTGTGGTCTATCTCTTTCTTCATCAACCTCGTTACCTCGGGATCACCTCTCTCAGTGTCAGACTGCTCCAACGCAATAACATGGTCATAAGAATATCTAGGTGTCCCGCTCTCATCTAAGTCAACTCTTGGCCTGGCATGGTCAGCTGGAAACAAATTTCTTTTGGCCAGCTAGAAAACTAAAGCGCTAACGAACAAGCAACGACGCAAAAGCCGTTGCACGTTAGCAACACGCATCCGTTTTCTTGCTGCAATGGCTTTCTAAAGCTCAATCCCTTGCTTGTTTGGATGGCAAACAAAATAGAATTCACTAATAGCAGCCACAGCAGGCGCAGGAGCAATTCCCTTATTATCAGAGACCACCTTTTTAGAAGCGATCTTCCTTTAACTACCACCTGGTCCCTGGGAAGACGAGCTCATCCAGAAACAATTCATCAATCGAAGAAGCGAGTTTCCAAAGAGCAGAGCAGACTGGGGCCAAAAGAATTCCAGTTTCCTATTATGCCGTTGGTGGTTACTGCTAGCGGGCAGGCGATACGTCCCCTAGGTTGACAGGGGAGGAGCGAGCGAAAGCCAACTTACTAACCATGAATTGGTCCGAGATGTCTAGCCCAACGTATTTACCCAAAATTCTTCCACTTTTAACAAGAGATTAAATAAAGTCTTTAGCTTTCTGTCAACAACAGCACGCAAAATCAAAGCTCTCATACAGAAAAAATAGTAGTACGCTCAATTGCTACAATCTTTTGGGGACTAGAAAGAAATTAGAGCTCCGTACTTACAATTTTCCATACTCGACCCCAGAAAATTAAAAAATTAACAAAGGCACTGCTTTTACTGGACTTTAAACCGAGTTTTAAATAACAATAACCTAAAATATGAGCTCTTGGAAACTCCATGTTTCCTTCACTAAGTTTTCTCAGCAACCAAACAGAGAGTTACTTTCTTTTCCTACCCTAATAAAAACAAGTTTCAATAAAAAAACAAAAAAAAAAACCTGAAAATAAAGACGGAGAAAGAAATAAGAAAGAAGAAGATTGGACTGAGTAGGAGAAGCTTGCCGTTGCTTTGGTTGTCGCTGTCTCGAGCTTCACAACAGACCCTAAGACTTTTGGTCGTATAGTACCTGGAGCTCCTACAGCAACCAAACCTCAGAAACCTTTTCCTGGAATCCGATTCCGAGCTCCATTTTCCGGGAAGTTTGGCAGGGGAATTGAAACCGGAGTGAAAGCGGATTTCAAAATCTGTAGAGATGCCATTTGGTAACTTTGGAGCAAGCAGGAGCAGAAGTTCTAGAGCGATTTCATTGCCAGAGTTCAAAAAAATGAAAATAAGAAAAAGAAAGGAGTTGGTTTGAGACTGAAGAAGGAGGAGGCGGGGAAGGGGCGTATTTTAGTGCGGGAGCGCTTCCTGTGGCTGACGTGCGCGGTGAGAAGGTACAGGCAGGTTTGTGGCTATAAGTTGCGGTTAGAATACGGACAAGAGGAAACTTGTTCTCGAGTCTTTCCCCAATTTTTAAATAAATAATAAAATCCAAACATTATTTAAAAATAAATAATAAATAAACTAAATTATTGGAAAAATGTTATAATAATTAAAAGAATTTTTTTTTATTAATCACAATTCACCACTCCATACCTTATATTTTATGAAAAACATCCCAACATCAAAAAACAAAAAAAAATCACGTCATTTGTGAGGTGTGTAATCACTGTAATGTGTACAATTTCTAATTTACAGCAAAACTCTAATTAAAATCTCACGTATTCCATTGGATCATTTTCATTGTTTCAAACTAAACATATGAATAATCCATGAAAGTTACAACACAATTTAAAAATAAAATAAAATAAAAGAAATTGAAGTTCTATTTCTAAGGTAGTAGGCGCCAGGCAGTGGTAGCCTCAAATTCTTAGGTTATGCTTGGGAGATGAGATAAGATGAAAATTTTTAAAAATTTTGTGAATAGTATTAAGATGAAAGTTTAAAATATTATTTTTTAATATTAAGTTTTGAGAAAAGTTAAATTAGAATTTGAAAAAATTGAATTGTTTATTATATTTTGTATAGAGATTTGAAAAAGATGTAATGATGAGATGAGATAGAGATGAGATGAGATTTCTCATCTTTGTTTCCAAACATAACCTTAGAGTCGTGTGTTAACTGAGAAATTTTAAAAGTAATTAGGAAGAAACGAAAGGAGGAGGATATTTAGGTCCCCGCAAGAAGGTTGGTTTATGGATGAAACGGGACCAGTGTTATTTATTGACCTTTAACATGTCATCATCTTTTAAATTATTTTAAATTGATAATTACTTAACACAAAGACAATTAAATATAACTCAACGAAAAAATATATATATTTGCTTCAAATATATATATATATATATATATATATATATATCATACATTGTGGTTTTGTTTTTGAAAAATATGAAGTCTGCACTACGGCAACCCCAAAATTAGCACGTAAACAATGCTGTTTTTTAGTACTGATTTGAGGTTTTGGACTTGCGTGTACGGTGGGGAGCTAGCAATCATAAATTATCATGCAGGACCTATCGCCATTAAAGTCCACACGTAGAGAATATACACGCGCGCGCGCGCATGTATATATAAGAATCTATTTGGCAACATCTGGTTGAACTACAGCCTGAAAACTTGGACTATTTTTGAGGCAGAGAGCAAGCAAAATTACATACTCCAAGTAGATGTATATAGTTCAAACAAACATGTGCAATTCATCTAAAACGACACGTCAAAGAAACTCATAGAGTTCCTTACAAGTTACAACCAAATAGGGGACAACAATTTTAACTAAAACTTGTGTTATGAACATTGAATACAAATAAAACCAAAACTACAATCTGCACAAATACTCAGTCCTGAAGGATGATAATCCGAGTAATTGAGCTACCCTAGTCTTTAGTTACACAGCATATCATGGAAAGATTGAGTCCCTAAGTGATGGTCTTGACCTGGATTGATTGGAAAGCCATTGGGGTTGCACGGGTTGGAGGGACGTCTGAGACCACCAAAACAGCATCTCTCTCTTTCAGCATCCCTCCTGATTTTATTAGATCAATGGTTTCTGAGATGTTAGCTTCCATGTCAGCCGATAAATCAACAAGGAGCGGAATTACTCCCCACTGCAGATTCAAAGCCATACGGGTGCTATCATCATTCGTGAATGCAAATATGGGAGGGTTTGGACGGTTGCGTGACAGGAGTGATGCCATGTGTCCATGCTTCGTGTACACAAAGATTGCATCCACACCAAGTTTGTTAGCTACAGACACAGCACATAGTTGTAGTTCACCAGTTAACGAAACATAAAAACTAAAACGTTTAATTCTCACATGCCAAGTACTTGGTGAGTGCAATAAATTTGGGATCCAGTCTTCTTACTAAAACAAAAGTACTTGGTGTGTGCAAATGAGACAGAGAGATGCAGAGAGCACGCTTTTGTGTACCAATCTATAATGTCACATCATTTGCATTTTACTAACTCCTTAATAATAAACAACACAACAAGAAGAGCTAACAGCTACCATTTAGGTAGTTTTGGAATTGGGGATGGTAGAGACAGGGGCTGTGAAATTACCCATTTCTGCAGCACATTTGCATATCTGTTCAGCAATTCGATCAGGCAATGATTCTCCAAGTTGATACTGATGGAGGCGACTTTGTTGATTTTCCACACGACCCCATGATTCCATTCGACTGCTGGTCATCTGCAGGACAGAAAGAGCCTTCTGTCCATATAAACCAATAGCCGACTCACCGGACAACATCAGTGCATCAGCATACTGCCTAACTGCTTCAGAAACATCTGCAAGCTGATGGAACCGAACCAGAGAATCAATAATACAATGTTCAAGAAGTCCCTACTGTTTAATGCATTATTCCTCAAGCACACTCCCCTTTCTTCCATACAGAATTCCTCATAACCAAAACAATAACAGCAGTGGTAGTAGTACTTATTGTACTTGTAGGATAGTACCTCAGCGCGTGTTGGAGTGGGATATTCAACCATAGACCCGAGAAGTTGAGAAGCTACAATTACTGGCTTGTTTAGTTGCCTGCAAAGATGAACTATTTCTTCTTGCACGATAGGAATCTGTTCAAGTGGAATCTCAACTCCAAGGTCACCCCGAGCCACCATGATTCCATCTGAGGCCTCTATTATTTCTTCCAATTTCTGTAGAGACTCCAAGCTCTCTATCTTTGCCACTACCTTTGTGGATCTGTGAATGAGAACTATTCAGTTCTTTCAGGCAAACTCGAAGAAAAAGTGATAATGAATAAAAAGTAAGCACATTTATTCCAAGCAAAAACAATAAGCTTGATTAAAATATGCATTCCAACTTTTAGCAGAAAATTAAAAGGGTGATCTAGCAAACCTAAACATCACAGGTCATAAGTGTTAACTAGGATTGTAGCATATTGAAAGGGGGGGGGGGAATCGTATAAAGTTTCTTTCCATTGCTGGTGATCCATCACCATACCGTGGGCAAGTGGCACTAAGTTCAATCACAGGGAAGAGATACTGCCTCAAATCACATATCTTCAGAAGAAACTAGCATTGATGAAATTTCAAGTTGTCAATTAGTGGTGATAGGTCAAAGAATTTAAGAAGAATCAATTATGTTGTTCAAGAAGAGGAAAAAAAGCAATCAATATGTAGAACTCAGCCAAAAAAAAAAAGATTAAAATTGAATTTGTGACAGTGCACTTCCTTACGCAGATGATTTGGTGGAGAGGTAGTTCTTAAGATGTCTGACAGAACCAGAATCATTTACAAATGACATGGCAATGAAATCGACACCTTCAGAAACTCCAAATTCAATGTCAGCCCAATCCTGTGGATCAGACAATATAAATTATGAATTTATGATGATGAAAATATATTCTATAGTTATGGGTTTCGTAGCATCATCTGAAGACAGATGAGGCATCTAATCAGTGATGATGTTCAAAATTGTTTCAAACACTTTTCATGTTTTCACGACCAGTAAACAAGTCAGCAAAAAGAGGGAGGAGAAGATGATTTCAGGCACGTTGCTGCTTTAATCAGGAAGCTGGTATAGAGCAAATGCAGCAGAAATGACAAAGAAACTTCGCATTCACTAGTTACATGAACCAAAGCATGCCATTATGTTAAACTTATATGTCCATAAGCGGAAAAAAGAGAATCTAAAAGCCAAACAGGCTGGAAAATAAAATTCAAGAACAAAGCATGCGAAAATCAACCTTAGTTGATAGAGTATGAAGCCCATAATTCCTCCCCACCAGCTTCCCATCTCTCCAAAAGCTCAATTTGGCTCGAGGTAGGAATAAACCAGGGTCAGTGCACTTACAACGTAAATCACTCCCAATCTTTTCTATTACTTCAAACCCTGCCATTCCACCATCAATAATAAGTTCATCTCCCATCTCGATACCTGCCCAGGTAGTAAATCATAGCCAAATTCTTATCAGTAAAGTTAATCGAGAGAGATATATTATATATATATATAATACAAAAGTATGTATGTATGTATGTAAAAGATAGGCAGGTGGGCGGGGAAACTGATTCTTTATTCAATTAGTATTAATATGCGGCTACCTTCAGAAAAACCTTCATAGTTAGCTTGAACAGTGAATGGACGCGAACCCTCAAACTTTTGTGCTGTAAACAGCCAGATTGAACCATCCTGATGATCCCATTAGAAGGTGAATCTATCAAAATTGCATCTTTCTTATGATAGATCAGCATTGTGAACAAAACATAAAAGGAGGCCGTACTCATCTTTTTTCCCTAGTTAACACCTATGTTGAATTTTTTCTAGACGCGGCCAAAACCAATTAGTGAGTTCAATACATTTACCTCTGCTTTGACAGAGGAAGGAGCTCCATGATCCACCACATGAATCTGACTACCTTCAGTATCAATCATGACCGAAACACAAAATCCTTTTTCCTCATTTAAGCTCTTAATCTTCCTAATTACATCTCGGTGCCACTCCCTCGCATTATGACACATATTAAGCCTAGCCATATTCATCCCTCCCAATGCCAACGTCTCCAAATCCTCCAAAGAGCAACACGCCGGTCCTATTGTGCACACGAGCTTCGTCTTCCTCATTCCCATAAACCCCTTCTCCCTCAACTCCCCCTCCGAAACCACATCAAACCCCAAAACTCCCCTTAAACCCTTGAAATCCCGCAAACCTTCCGATTCCTCCCCACTCACTCGCACCATTGCTCTTACTCCAATCCCAACCTTTCCCTTCATCTTCCCTCCATTGCAACAAAACCCGCCACCAAAAAAGGGGGTTCCAAAGACCCAATTCTTCGATTCCAAACATGGGATTTTCGTGATAATAGTACCACGCATAAGACTTAAATCCCGGACGACCGCCATGGACCGAAAACTAAAGGCTCTCAAATGAACTAATTGATGAGGACTTACTTGTAAAAATGTCAGAGGTCAAAGCCTTACTTGTGATTGAAACAGTTTGACTTAGTAAAGAAAACAGAGTTATCGATAAGATTCAGGCAGTTTTGGATCGAAAACCCCGCAGGAGTTTGGATGGCGGAGCTTCCAAGGCGAGGTAGAGGGGTGCCGGGGATTTAGGATGCAAAATATTCCATACAAAATATAGAAATATAGGACAGGGAAGAAACCGTAGTTTAGGGAGTGTTTGTACCGACAACGTACTAACTGATCATTGGCATTGGCATTGGCCAAATGCTTTTTTATTTTTAAATTTAGTAAATATCTTTTTTATTTGTTTTATATTGAATTAATTAAATTATTTTTATTTAAAATATAAATTATAATAAATTTATTCTTCTTTTTAAATATGAAAAAAATTATAACAAATTTAAAAATATTTTTTAAGATTATTATATTATTGATATAAGATTTTTATTTACATATGAATTTTTACCATCTATATATATGAGATTATTATATTATAAATTGTAGGATTGTAAAAATAAAAATGTATATGATTTTTGGAGGTTATTGAAAATTATGAAAATAAAATAAATAAATAATTAAAAAAACTAATTAAAAAATATAAAAATAAAAAATAATAATATTTTATTATTATAAAGAATGTAGTGACTAATTTAATATAAATTTTAAATTTTAAATGATTAGTTAAAAATAAAAAAATTAGATATTAATTAAAATTTGAAGAACAGTATGTATTCAAAAGTTTGAAATATGTGGGCCAAGTGAAAAGGGCGTTAGCGGGACTAGGATGAGTAAGTAAAATCTACGTTGGATTTTCTATAAAATTTTTTATAATTTAGTTAAAATGTATATTTTTAAAAAATTTTTCTTAAATTTTATCTGTCTTTCAAAAATCTTATACATCCCATTCTTCATTTTCATCTCTATTCTATTAAAATAATATTTCTTTATTCTTTATTTATTATTTTTTTCTCTCACTTCTATTTATAAATTTAACTACTCAATATTTTTTCTTTTATTTTAAACTATTATTCTAATGAATATTTTAAATAGAATTTAAATTATTTTTAATATTTTTAAAATTATTATTTTTTTATATTTTCAGAGTTATTTAAATTATTTTTAAAAATATTATTTAAAATTATAATAAATATGAGTATGAGAGAAAGTGTAGATGATTGGAATAAGAATTAATTTAATTAAAATGAATAAAATATTGATAAAAGTGATTTGAGAAATGAATAGTGATTCTCTATATATAAGAAACTACTATTCATTCTATAAACATTTTCTCTAAAATAAAAAATTCAATAAAGATAAACTTTTAAAAAAAATTCTATAATTACCTCTAAATTATAGGAATATATGAAATATAGATATTCCAATAAAAATGCTCTAAAGCTGTCCCGATTTAACGGTCAACTAACCTTCCCGTGGTGGGGTTGGCTTTATTTTTTGTGGTGATATATGCAGTAGTGTCACTTTCCTGCCTGAGAAATGCTACACAACCTTCTACTATTCACCCACACTCCACACTCCATACTTTTTAATATTTTTTAATATTTTTTATAATTTTTTTTTTGAATTTATTTTTTTTTAAATATTTCAAATTTTTTATTCACTATTCATAAAAAAAATATTTGATAAAAAAAAATTAAAAAAAGAAAGTGGAGTGTGGAGTGTAGTGAATAGTAAGAGGTTAGGAAGATTATTTCTTCCTGCCTGCAGCATTTGGACTCCCTGGCTTACGGTTGGGTCCAGAGTCATAACAGTGAAAAGAAATGGCAGTCTGGAAAGTGAGGTTAATCATGAGAAATGTTTTGTAAAAATTTTAAATAAATAAGTTTTTATAAAAAAAAATAGATATAAAAAAATATTTTTATTAATAGAATCTATTTTTGTTTTATAAAAAAACTTATATTTAACTTATCTATTTAAAATTTATATTTAATATTACTCAATAAGAAAAAAAAAGGAAGAGGCATGTTACATCTATAAAAAAATTATACGAAAACAATATTATAAATTAATGTGATTTCATTTGACGCGTTAGATTTATTTTATAATAAAAGTAATTTTATAATTTAACGAATCATATCAAATCATATTAATTTGTAAAATTAGTTCTATATAATTATTTTGTAGTTAAAATATTTCTGAAAAAGAATATGCAATGACCAGAGACAAGTGGATTGGAGGAGAAGATACAAATATATTCCCACGCGAAAAATCTCGGAAGTCCGCCAGAGGGAGAAAATAAGTGGATTTTTTTTAAGAGCATCCATGCGGTTCCTTTAACAGAGAGAAAATAGAGATGAAGGCCACAAACGTATTTCATCTAATTATTATAAAAATTTTAAAATTTTAAAATAAAATATAAAAAATAATTTAATTTTGTAAGATTTAAAATCAAAATTATATTAAAAATTAATTTATAATAATATTTTATTTGATTCTCAACTTATAACTAAACAAAACTTAAATTTGCGATTTTTTTTTTTAACTATATGTTATTGATTTGGATAAGCTTTAACACGAATGATATCCGATATCGCAGTTTAGGGATTGTTTGGATTTAGAAATGAGTTGAGATGGTTTGTGAATAAAAGAAAATAATATTTTTTAATATTATTATTATTTTGAGACTTAAAAAAGTTAAATTATATATTATATTTTGTATGAAAATTTAAGAAAGTTGTTTTAGAATTTAAAAAATAAAAATATTATATTTTATGTAAAAATTTAAAAAATATATAATAATAAAAATGAAATGAATTGAAGTAGTTTGTAAATCCAAACCACCCCATGAGTGCTTCCGAAGTCTGTCATAGCTTTAACACAATTAGCTTTAAAAAAATTAATTTTTAAACCCTTTTTAAATTGTTGGTTGTCGGATGATGTGTTAGTAGAATGACTATCGAGCTTTACTATTTATCATTTTCACATGTCATATTTATTTTTAATTTATTTTTTTTTAAATAAATTAAACTTTTATACTTATCATCTATACATCATATATTTAATAAGAAAAAAATAAAAAATTATGTGTGATGTGTAGTGTGAGGATGATAAATATAATTTTTCATTTTATTGGCAGGCTCTGATACACTATCCTTAGATATTGAAAGTTCCAAACTAGTGGTTATTCAATTTGGATAGTAAGTTGAGATGAGATAAAATGATATGAAAATTGAATAAAATATTATTTTTATTTTGAGATTTAAAAAATTAAATTATTTATTATATTTTAAATAAAAATTTAAAAAAATTATAATAATAAAATAAGATGAGTTAGAAAGTTTCTCTCCATCCAAATAATCCCGTACATTTGCGAGAAACCCTCTAATTAGGAGGATAAGATTATTGCTCCACCTTTTGTTGCAATCCATTTCCCTGTATTTTTTCACCTACGAAAGGCCCAGAGAGAGAAGAAAAAAAAAAACTTTTTTACTATGCAAGCCTAAAATGTACCAGCTTCGCACGTATATTTTATAAAAGAGTGTACCTTACCATTAAAAAAAGTGAAACTTTTTCTTGATGTGACTACTTTTTTACAAAAAAAAAACCTACGTAATACTTTTTTTTTTCGAAAGGAACCTACGTAATACTTCTGCGTTTAGAACCTAACATTACGCTTTTACCAAATGTTTTACCATAGGGTAGTCTCCAAGAATGGGCTTTAATACAAGGCTTCAGCACTAGTTTTATACACTCTTAATAGGCTGAATTACTTCTCACAACCCAGCTAAATTGACCCACCTACAACTAATAAAAGACCAGCCCAATGAACTAAGCCTCAAATCCATGATTCGTGAATCTACTGGCCAGTAGATTCACGAATCACCACCATGATCTCTCCCTCTCTCTCAATAGGAGTAGAGAGAGAGAGAAAAAACGCAAAAGCAACAAAGAAAAACATGTTGTGGATGAGAAATAACACGTCATGGGCTCATGAATCAAATGCATTGCCTTCATTATTATAATACGGTGCATGATCGTGATTCGTGAGCCTTCACTTCTTATCATAAAGCCACATAATGGCACCTGCGTCTGCTTGGATGGATAAAGGAATTCCAATATATAATGCAATAAATACGTACCAAAGATTCAGAGAATAGAGATTTATATGGTCAGTATAAAAAATAACATAAATTTGGAGAATCCAACGTCACTGCCTGCATGGTTATGGGTTTTCAACTTTTCATAATTATTGGCACTAAGATTAGATCGATTGATACGTCCGCGAAATTCCTCTACAGCACCAGATCATGCATATATGCTGCCTTTAAGAGACCCCTTTCGCCATAAAAATAATTTGTCAAAGAAAGTAAGGCCCCAACGTTGAATAAACAGTTTTTTTTTTAATTTGCTTTAGAAATTAAGGTCATCTAGCACTTTTGGAAGATTATATTTCATATATATATATATGTATATGTTTTATGGCCTAAACTTGGAAAAATCTACCTTACTTTAGTTAGGTTAGGTGATAGGGGATCAACCACAGCGACCAATATATTTCTCAAACGTATCTTGTTTCTTTAAAAAAAAATTGACAACGCGTATTTGAGTTTTGCTACACAACCTCCTACTATTCATCCACACTTTACACTCCATATTTTTAAATATTTTTTAATATTTTTTTAAAATTTTTTTTTGAATTTATTTTTTTTAAACTATTTCAAATTTTTTATTCACTATTTATATAAAAATTATTTAATAAAAAAAATTAATTAATTTTTTTAAAAGATAAAATGTAGAGTGTTGAGAGGTTGGAAAGATTTATTAGACCATAAATACTGACTAAATTCTGGCTTTATCTTTAAAGTCTATTCTATGCGCATATTCTCTGCTTCTTTTGTATTGCTAATTAGGGCATATTCGTAGAGCTTGTGACATTTACTGACATTATGCTTTTATTACTTGAATGAGCTGTACCCTCAAGCTATCGAAAGAAAAAAAAAAATGAAAAACTAAAGACCCCCAGATGTGACTTATTTAATTATTTGGAAGTCATCAATGCTTACTTCCTCAACTGGATCGTCCTTATTTAAAATAAATTTGTCACTATCAAACACACGATTTTTATTTTTATTTTTTTGTTTTAAAAAATTATAAGGATATTATTATTTTATTATTTATTAGTTTTTAAATAAAATTATAAAAAGTTACGTCCCTATCTCAACTTAGTTAGCTTAACCCGCAACACAAATCCTAATTGTTGGGTCACCCTCTCTCTCTCTCTAGCATTGGCTGTCACGTTTTAATTTGTTTTGTTCAGATGTGGTTAGTTTAGATATATGAGATATAATAAAATAAGATAAAATTATTTTAAATGAATTGAATAGAATTTATAAAGTAAATATTTTATTTAAATAACATAAAAAGGCATAATTGATTTGCAAACGGCTTGTCCATTTATCGATTTTGATTCCCGAATCTGTATCAGGTAGTACAGATGCTTAGTCGCAAGTTGTCCATTCACATTTAATACAAAAATCTTCGTGATGCATGATTTAGGTCTGCTTTCGTTATTTAGATGAGATAAAATATTTTATTAAAAATTAAATAAAATATTATAAGAATATAATATTTTAATATAATTTTTATTTTAAAATTAAAAAAATTAAATTATTAATTATATTTTATATATTCAAACCAAGCTAGTACCTTCATGGCCATAAAGATGCTGCGTAGTGGTCCATTAATCACCAATTTTGATACCAAAAGCTTTGTACCACATTAATGATGGTGAAATGATTTATTATTATTATTATTATTATTTATTTTTAGAATTGAAAAACACGAGGGCCCTTGAGTTGGGTCATGAGGCCCCAACTCCCAACTATTTATAAATTCAAGTTTTGTTAAGTGGTTTTATTCTTGTTAAAATTAATCATATAAAAAGTAATATAATTTAATTCTATATATTTTTTAAAAAGAATACCCTGCCTACTCTTATTTTAAGTTGCCTCTAGGCTCTATCTGAGAGGAAAGGTTTACATGGGGGGCAGTACTGCTAATTTATTGGCAGCAAGAAATTAGTTGATCATAGTTGACGTTATTTCCTCAATCTTTGCATATCTATTATCTACGTTAGTTGATAAATATGAGAGCCAAAACACGTCAAACATAAGAGGAGTCCTAAGGGTCAGGAGACATTTTAAGTGATAGTTCAGGCTTCATCCGATATATAATCTGATTTTGGAATTCTAAAATTCTGGGGTTGGATAATGTCGGTGATTCGGGAGCCAGATTGAGTTGGAACTTGGATGAATGAATGGACATTTTGCATATATTGACAAAACGATGTTGTTTTGTTTTTAAAATATAAAGAGACAATTTTGACTGTATATACTGTACATACACTATGTTTGTGAAGAGATAATATGACCAAAAAGAGAGGAGAGATGTAAGACAGTTGAAGCATCTTTGTGTAGAATGAGAGCATATGAATCGGAAGCAATCAGGCTCTGGAAGACAAGATTTGAACAGCCAGTGATCACAGTCCAACCTACGATGCCATGCCACCCCCCAATCGGAGTGCACGAGGAAAGGGCGTGTAAAATAGGAAAACACAAAAAAAAAAAAAAAAAAGGGAAAAATCCCAGACAGTCGAAGCTTCCAAATCTTCGGTCTTCCTCCACAATCTTTCATATAAATATAATATATATATATATATATATATATATATTACAATTACAATTGGGAGTGTGTTCAGCAACCCCACTAACTGCTCTCACTCTCTCTCATCCATGACTCTGTTCTAACACTTAGATGAGATGAGATATATAAATGCACGCACGCGCTAAATTTGGTATATGGAGAGAGGCAGATGGAAGGAAGAAGAGGGATTACTATAGAAGAGAGAGAGAGAAACCCAGCCAAGCCACACCTGTCTACGCCCTGCCTCTCAGTGACACAGACAGAGCAGGAAAAACAAAACGAATCCTTGGAGTTCGAATTCACCGCCCGGGAACATTCCATATTTCCAGTTCGATTTGGTTCATTTCATTGAACATTCCGCTCCCTAAATCCATTGTAATAACATTGTTATTATTATTATTATTGTTATTGTTACTGTGTCGCGGTCTTCATCGTCATTAATTAACCATCTCGAGTATCTACTAGTTCTGGACAAAACAAAACGATACCAAAGAAATCAAGAAAACGAATCCCAAATTCCCTGTTTCATCTCTGGAGTTAGGGTTTCTTTTCCTTCCCTGTGGCTGTGGGCATGAGGTTGAACGGTGAAATCCAACCAGAGGAGGAGAGGAAGGTAATCGATAGCTTCAATTCGCACGATCTCGTCGTCGGGTATGCCTTGACCTCTAAGAAGAAAAAGAGCTTCTTGCAGCCCAAGCTTCTCTGCCTTGCTAGGTATAATCTCACTTACACCTATTCGTTTCCGTACACATTCTTCCATCATTTCCATCTATTGCATTCAAATTCACCATTTTTGTACAATCCTCGATGATTATTGCCTTTTATCGCTTTGAAATTGGCCATTCTGTCATATAGAAATGTGTTTGTGTATGTACATGCTGTATATTTTTGCAGTATGAAATTCGTCAAGTTAATTTCCTTATATGGGGTAACGCCCAAAGATTTGGGTGTTTGTTTTCTTGTTTCTATTTGTATCAGATACTTTTTCGGCAAAACGCTTTTGCAGTGGTGGTTGTCTTTCTCGATGGTGGTGAGAGACGATCACTTTCGTGAATCAATCTTTTGCAGCTGTTTGGATTGACTTATCTTATCGGGGTCACTTCTGGGTATCTGGAATCTAAGGATGCTTTTTTTATTTTGTTTTTGTAAAATGGGAATATTCTACAGATATGCCTTTCGGATTAGTCCACAAATGAGCTCGTGTTTACTGAAGAATCTTGTCTTTTCCTTGTGAAGAATGGTTATTCCCCAATGTGTCCCAAGATTTCCTGCAATTTATGTTTTTTTTTTCTCTTTTCTAATCTATTAACTGCTTGGACTATGAGCTCGTGTTCCCTACAACGGAGCTAATACATCTGTACGAGGACTTTGTTAAATATTTTATTAGATTATGTTTATAGACTACGTTCCATGGAACTTTTGTTGTATATGGCGGATGAACCTTTAATGTGTGTCAGCAGCTTGGAGCTTCAACTGGCATTAATTTATTCTGACCATTATGTATGTATGTATGCATGCATGCGTCTATTTATTTATTTGTTTATTCCGATGAGATTGGTGGAAATCAGCATGGCCAAACATCACTTAAGCGTCATTTCTCTTTACTTGATTTGGGTCCCTCAAAAATTGCTCAACTCTAGGTTGTTACTTTTAAGTGTGGTATTATAATTTTTGATCGGTAACGCTGGCTTTATAATTAGAGGAAAAATCGGAAAAACCCGATGGCCATTTCATCTGAAATGCTTTGTTGTTTTTTTAATTAGGTAGAAGCAAAAATTATTATTTAACTTTCTTTGCTGGGTGTTATGGACGAAGGAAGCTTTATCCTTTGATGTTGCCTGACCAACAAAATGTTGTTATTTGTGCTGTAGGAATAAGAGGATATTCTTTGTAGCCATTGATTTAAACAGGCCCCTGTCAGATCAAGGTCCTTTTGATGTTGTTTTGCATAAGGTTAGAGATCTTTTCTTCTTTCTTCTTATTCGACTTGTAAAAACCCTTTTGATTTTTAAGCTTTTGTTGTGGCTTTATTGGTCGTGTATGGTGTTTGGACAATACACTGGTGATAATGCCATTGCTTGGCTTTTTTTTTTTTGATAAAATATTTTTGACTGTATGCTAATAACACCTTTTTAATATTCAAGTAAATGTCTCACAAGCCTAATGTTCCTTCCAGTTGTCGGGAAAGGACTGGTGTGCCAATATTGAGGTCCGTCCCATCTAAACTTATCGTTCTTGTATTTTTATATCTCAAGTCATACGAGGAGTTGAACTTGTGATACTGCATTTTCTTGATATACAACTTGTAATATGATATAAATAGATGCTATCTATCATTTATTGCCATTAGCTATTACAGTGCAGTAACTTTCTGAATCCTCGGCATCATAATAGTAGTAGCTGCAGCAGCAGCAGCAGCACAACTACTACTAATAATAATAATAAGATGGCTGTGCCTTTAGAGTGTGGCTTACTTTGCTGTTCTCTGTTTTTGTCCTTTTCTTTTGAAGAATTACAGGCAAAAAAATCCTGAAGTAACAGTCCTTGATCCTCCATATGCCATAGAACATCTGCACAATCGTCAGTCCATGCTGCAGGATGTGGCAGATCTAAACTTGTCTGACTGCCATGGTAAGCTTCTTACTACTGTTATCGTGAACTGTATCAAGATCTTTTTCCCCTTTCTAAGTCTTTCTTTATATTTTAATTAGTGATTCCAACTATTTTCGCATTGATTGTTAGCTATCCTTTTAGGCAAGGTTGGTGTTCCAAGGCAGTTGGTCATTACAAAAGATCCATCTTCAATTCCTTGTGAAGTGAATAAAGCTGGGCTCAAGTTGCCTCTGGGTATGTTCTGATTCTTTTTTATTTTTCTCCTCTGTTTAGATTAGGGGTGTGGGGACCAGAGGTTTGTGACGTGTTTAGATTATCCGGACTTAATTTGCTTATAGCGCTTAATATCTTTGTACTTGGTGGATCCATGCTGGTTGACTCATGGTCGACTTAAAATTTAGACAACCAGTTGGAGGGGGCTTTTTTTGGGGATATATCATATATACTCCTAGGACTCCTAGTTTTTAAATGATAATCGTTGATGGGCTTGTTTAACTGTTTTGTAATCTTTATGGGGGTGTTCTAATTTCATGTCTTTTTAATGTTCACCCTGTTCGTTCTTATTTCAGTTGCAAAACCTTTGGTTGTGGATGGAAGTGCCAAGTCACATGAACTATTTCTTGCTTACGATCAGTTCTCCCTTGCAGAACTTGAACCTCCTTTGGTTCTCCAGGAGTTTGTTAACCATGGTATATGTGGCAACTGATGCATGAACATCTTCCTTGCCATTCCACCAACTACTATAATTTCAATTGAAATTCTTTTTATTTCACTTATTATCAGGTGGAATTCTCTTCAAAGTTTATATTGTGGGGGAAATCATAAAGGTTGTAAGGCGTTTCTCTCTACCTAATGTCAGTAAGTGCGAGCTAGAAAAAGTTGCCGGTGTGTTCCGTTTCCCAAGGGTTTCATCTGCTGCAGCTTCTGCAGATGATGCAGATCTGGAACCTAGTGTTGCTGGTGAGATTATTGGATTTGATTTTTTCTCTTCCCAAGAATTTTAGTTCGTTCGACTTCCTATTTTGACTACCTTTTTTCTTTTTTTGATTGCATATTATCTGTCATTTCTTTAATTATGAATCCATCGATGTGTTAGTTCTATCATACAAGAAATGAGGTTTTATGGGTTTTTAAGTGATACTGTGGTTGATCCTTAAATGCCCTCTTTTCTGGTTCATTGTAGAGCTGTTTCATATTATTGCATCAAACTTGTGGTGCCGGTTAAGTGAATTTGAGTGTCTGAGGCATGCAAAGAGCTGCCTCATAAGTTGGCTGCCTCATTACTTACTGTAATTTTGTAATGCAGAACATCCTCCACAGCCTTTGCTGGAGAATCTAGCAAGCGAGCTCCGTCGCCGACTGGTAAGTGTTCTTGGTACTAGTTATTTGTAGCAGCAGTCATGTAAATAGGTCTTGTAATCTGTTCCCAATAACTAGTTATGCTGTATTTTCTAGGGTCTCCGGCTATTCAACATAGATATGATTCGAGAGCATGGGACCAGAGATGTCTTTTATGTCATTGACATCAACTACTTTCCTGGCAAGTATAACCTGTTTGCATTTGAAGCCAAATTTACTCTATTTTCTGATTCTATTTAGGTTGAGTTCAGTGGTGGTTTCTGGAACCTTTGAATTGAATGCTCTCTGACAAGTTTACATGTCTATTGTCGAAAATTGAATAGTTCATGCAGTTTTGAAATCATTTGTTTTGCTGTGAAATGGGAAGCAACCAGAAGAGTAGGATCTTTAAATGATAAAACTCTCTCCAGATTAATGCAAAACATCATATGTAATGACTTCGGATTGGCTGGTTATTTGCTTTCATTCTTATACGTCTGGAACACATCCATTTTCACTCCCACTTTATCGAATATTTGTTGAGTAGAGCTATATTTTGTCACTTCACATTACCATCATTACTCAATTGTCATTTTTGTTTTGATTTTTCCTGGGCGTTCAAATACTTGAAAGCAAAGGACTGTAACTTCTTTTAGCTGTTTACTGAAATACAAGTTTTTCTGCTTCTAGTGATTTTAAGCATGATGCATCTTTCATAGGAACAAATCAAGCTTTGGCCAATTTAATAATGGTTTTGAAGATGGCCAATAATTTTACCAAAACCCAATGTCGCGGGTTCAAATCCTACAGAGCGTGATCCCATTCTTGTTAGTTTTTATCAATCAAATGTTCAATAGGATTTAATCACTTGCATGCGCCCATAACCTGATTGTGGACTGGGATATGTTCACTGGTCGGATTAGCCCATCGCTAGGCCCAGGAAACTGTCAGTGAGTTCACCTAGTCCTTTTTTAGACATGTAAAAAGGACCGAATTTTTCGTTTTATTTATTTTTTATTTATTGCACCTTGCGGTTGAAAGTGTAAACGTAATGTTCCAATATGCCTAGTTTCTTTTTGAATTATTTATGTTAGAATTGGAGCTTACAAAGGTATCACCCTCCAGGAGAGATGAAGCGAATGTGAACGCCTCGTCTCTATCGCACACTAGCCCACTCACACGCATGCATGAACAATTAACGTTGTCTCCCATATTTATGTTTTGGAAGCACTGCAGGGTATGGGAAAATGCCAGACTACGAGCACATATTTACAGATTTCCTGCTGAGCCTTGTGCAGAGCAAGCATAAGAAGAGACCTGTTGCTTAATGATTAGAAGAGGCTTACTACTGCAGGTGTTGGCCCCCCTTGGCCTTGGAGAATGAAGAACAAAGTCAAATCTAATTTTTACTTGTGTAATTACTGGCTGGTATGAAATATCCCTTGCTCATGCCCACTACCATGTACAAAAAGGTTCTCAGTTCAAACTAAGCTCTTTTAAATTTTCTGATATTCCGTGCTGTTTCTAGGCCAAATGTGCAAATGTCTGGTGTTCGTGTTTCTAAAACTTCCATTCGAGAGTAATCACAACTTTCCAATTTCCCTTCTCTGACACAATTTCTCAACCTATCCAATCCTGTAATTGATGAACAAGTGAAGCTTTACGTTACGACCGGCCTTCTACTGTTTTTTAATTTTTTGTTTTTGAGGTTTTTGTTTTTTTAGGTATTTCTGTCCCTTACTCCTCTCACTCCCCGTTGAGATGTTATTAGCTTTCGGTTTGTAGACTTCAGCTTCTTTATAGTGTTTTGTTCCTTGATGATTCAAACTGTGGCTGCAAAGCTAATTTCCTGCGCAATTTCCCTTTGTATTTGCTAGTATTTGTGTTGTCCGAGATATTATTTAGAGCCAGTAAATCATGAAACCCAGCTGCATCCGTTGAACAAGATCACTAGAAGTTTAACAAACCTACACATGCTGCACTCATAATAACAATATTAAACAATATTATTCCCATGATCAGTTGGGGGGGGGGGGGGGGCAACAGTAATTTAACATAGGTGACAAATGAACTTCAATTCTGACAGGGAATTGATCAAAACTAAGTAGTGAAAAAGGATTTATTAATTCGAATTACGTCTATACAATAGCACAATAACTGCAAAAGGATTTATCAGAAGGTCCAGCTCTGTACAAAATATACACATATATACATTGTTAATCTTCCGCTTACCAAAAAGGGCACCACCTGAAACAGGCAAATAAGTAGTGATCATTAGATATCGGGATTTCTTGAATTCATAGTTGATCAAACACTATAGGCATGTAGACGGTTACAGGTTTTAAAATTCATAGTTTTGCTGGTATGACAAATCAGGAGTGTTGTGATCGACAGAACTTTCATTTCAGAACATCTTTCGCGTGATTAGCCTTGGCTATGCATATTTTTAATAAAGCTTCTTATTTACCGACAAAAAAATAATAATAAATGTGTAACGTTCATAAAGTAAATGGTTATGTGATTTATATATATCATGTCTGAAAGAAAGAGACCATCAAAGCGAAGAAAATAATGCAACATCTTACCCGACAAAATTTTGGCACAAATTTTCCGGCGATGTAGCTTGGATAATCAACTTTTGAACTTGCAGTTTAACAGATAATCCATGATCAACCTCACGGGTATCTCCAGAAATTAAGGTGCTCTGGTCAACACCATGTTGGATAGAACTCGTGGATACAGGACAAGTAGAAAAATCACGTCCAGTAAGTTTATTCCTCATTCGAGCCATTACAACTACAGCACGCTCATTCAAGACCTCATTAGCATCACCGAGTTGATTAACAGCCTGCACAACCAATTGATAATATAAGAGCAACTCGGTAAAACAATTCCATATCCTCTGACAATCAAGGTTCTAACTTACCTGAAGAAGTTCCCTTTCCCGAGCACCCCGTTGAGGTTGAGCAAGCTCTTTATTTGGAGCAGAGTCTTCATCATTCACAACAGGGGGGAGATTAGTGCTTGCAAACACTGACATTTGTGGGACTTCATTGAAGTTGAAAAGACGCCAATTGATTAGAGGATCGTGAACAAAGGCCTGTAATACGTATACCCTAGGATCAACTTCCTTATTCTATCGTTTCAAATAAGCAATATTTTCTATTTCATTAATGACCAAAGTCACAATCATTGCTCGCTCTTTTTTTATCTTTAAAATGAGCATACCCCACAATCATGGTCATTGATCCATTAAACTGAATAATATTTACTCATTCAATATTTTATGTCTACAGCTTGTATGTGTAAAACCATATGGGGGAGATTGTCTCGCCCTGTTCATCCATGTAATTAGATCTAAAACATTAACTTTTCCCAAAGGCAAAGCTTAGAGACTCAAAACAGAACATAGGAATTCTAGTCTTTACCTCCATCATAGCCATGACACTATGTCTATTCGTTCGGAGAACTAGCATCACATTTTCACAAGTTGAACGGAAATTACCCTCAATACCACTAACCTCCATGGCTTTCACAAGCATTCTAGTCAAGCGGAAGGGTACCTACATTAAGAATTCTAAAATATAAGATTTTTAATCTATAAAAACCCACCAAGCTTGAGGCATACTACCACAAATGACAAACCTTCTCAGGAAACTTCTCCCGGTTCATTGAAGCTTCGAAGCAGTCACCGAAATCAATGTGCAAGATCTTGCCGCTGCAACAGAACACTAAAATGTAAGATGCTGCAAAATTCAACAAAAGCAGGCCTAAATGCTTCGCTTGCTATAAGATACCTAGAGCGGTGTAGCATAAGATTACTTGGGTGTCGATCACCTAAGCCAAGAAGGTAACCCACCTGAAATAAGAAAAACTTATTTAGCTCACTTCAAAACTTAAAATTACAGGAGAAAATTACTCATTAAAACAAACAGGAGCAAATGAGTAAAAAAAAAAAAAAATTTACAGACACCCTCGTGAAACAAGTTGTCAAGCCTTGATATGGACCGGTTAGCATCATGGTGCTTAATGACACTAAATTAGTATGAACTCACGTCTATGTGCAATGAGATCTTTGAAATGTGATTATCTTAACAATGGGCACTCTAGAGATGCAAGTTTTAGAGATAGACTCAGCATCTGAAACATTTCTTTTTTATTTTTTCTTTCTTTTTTTTTTGGGGGGGGGGAGGGGGTGGGATGGGAGGATTTAGTACAAATCATAGAGAGCCACAACATACATGGGAAGCATACAAGAGAGAAGGAATAAAAAATATATGAATATGAAGGATTGTACAAAGGCAAACGGATACCATGCTCATGACAGCTAAACTTCTGGTATAATTTGTCCTCCTCTCCAGCCATACCTCAGAAGTGCTACTTTTTAACCAAAGAACCTGTCAAAAGCCAATTCTATGCAGCACTGAGAAGTAACAATAGAACAAAAGCAACAAGCATAGAGCAAGAATAAATACCCTGGCTAGGTCATTTCCTTCAGTATTTTTCAGGGCATACTCAAATACTTCCACTTTAGCAATGAGTGGTAAATGGTCATAATCTGGGGCGAAACTCAACATATATTTGTGCTCTTGATTCAGGGCAATCTGAAACCATGAAATGTTTAACCAAGCAAGCTATGAGCTACCCTCAAAGGCCCACACAATCACTCAACAACATGGGCAAATATACAACATAGAGATAAGGGACATGTGAGAGAGAGAGAGAGAGGCTTCAACTGACCTTTCTGGCATTCCTGTACTCCCGGATGAGAGAGTGGAGGGTATCACAATTTGGGACCCAACCAATCAATCCACTGTTGGGAGACAAGGGAATGACAGAATATCGTCGAATAGACAGATCCTTTTCTCCAGTTTTCCTAGAATTTTCGAGCAGTGTATTCACCAAACCAAAAAGCTGGCAAGAACAAGTATGTTAGTGCCCAACAGAAGTGAAAAAATCGCGATATTTATTTAGAAAATAGAAAAAAGATATCCTTTAAAACCTGGAAACCTGAACTTACCTGCATGACACGTTCATCTTGGCGTAAATCTTCATGTCCCTTTAGCAAGAAGGCATGATCATTACCATCACTCCCTCGAATTGTTAACTTCCGAGGTCGCTGTTTAGATGGTATAATACCGAGTTGAGGTGCGAATGACGCAATTGTCACCACCGGTGAATCTGAAATATGACAAGGTGATTTATATTGGAGTTCACCTCAAAAGGTCTAATCCTAGCACATTGCGATGAAAATATATGCTCAAACATACCAGCTCGATAAGTTCCAGGAACAGCTAGCTCCAAATTGCGGCATTCTAACAACTCCGGAGACACAGACTTGTTTCCATTGGTTAAAAAAATGTTAATGCAATTATCATGGACAAAAAGCTCATGAAAATGGAGATTCTTCTTACTTGCAGGTCCAGGGTAGTAAGACTTTGAAGCTGCTTATCTATCCTTCTGAATACATGATAATAGAGATCCCATGCCTGACCAAGACATTCCTTAAAATATTAGGACCCATGATTTATGACTATTCAAAAGAAAAATGCAGAGTAAGACCCTAAGCCGCCCATAACCTATGTCTGGGCAGAGAGCAGAGGACAAGCTTATAACCATGACACAGATGACACCTTAGAACCACAAAGTAAAATCTGGGGTAAGAGCAACTGCCTGCAGATAAGAGGATTCAAAGTACGATCCACAGAGTGTCCAGATTGCTCATACCAAGGTGTACAAGATATTTATTGAGTAAAAAAAATATAATAGAAAGGAATAGTTCTGGATCCTAAGGCCGTGTTTGTTTCCAGATGAAAATGTTTTTTGGGAAAATATTCAGCTGTTTGTGTGATTGGGAGGGGTAGAAAATTATGATCAAAGGAAAATATTAGGTTGGTCAACAGGAAAATTAAGTCTTTGGGACGTAAATGGCTTACCCCTCAAGATGTGTAAGCCATTTTCCATAGGGGTGGGCAGCAGGGCCCCCCACCCTGCTGCCCTCCCCTCCCGCATCTGGCCCCCTTAGCGGGGGCGGGGAGCTGGCAGGGTCCAACCCTGCCCTGTACTTATATATTTTATTATATAAATATATATTTATATATATTTGTACTATATATATTTATAAATATTTATTAAGTAGAACTTTTACTTTATATTTTGTGTAAGTTGTAGTGTAGTAGGGTGACCCTTTTATAGATTGCCAAGGCAATACAAGAGTCTAACATTGCTTAAGTGTGAGACTTGTATTGTGAAGGCAATCTATAAAAGGGCCACCTTACTACACTAGAGTCTAGAACTTACACAAAATATGCACTGACAAATTTAAAAACTACATAATTTTTAAATTATAGTCATACTTACAAATTTAAATTTACAATTTGGGTCCAAAAGTGTGTTTTTGATCACTTTTGGACCTAGGAATAATTGTTGGGTCTAGTGGATTGTAGTCCATTATTAAAGTGGGCGGGGGGCAGGGTACCCCGTGCCCTATACCATTTCTTCATCCGCACAACTCTTTGCAACTCACCAATGCTCCACCAACACAATTGCCTACTGCCTGCCATCCTTTTGCCCTCTTGAATCCACTTCCTTGCCATGGAATCTAAATTTGACTCCAAATCGTCCTCATCCATACTCCTTTCCCATTCTCTGGCTCCATGTTCCACCTCCCCCCAGTTTCAACTCACCCCCGTTGAGAATGGGGACTCGAGGCTTGATGATAAGAGTTGGGATTGGGTTAGTTTCTGAAGACTTTGCCGGAAAATGGGTTGCACAATGAAGCTATCCACTTCTTCAATTTCAGTCAACCCATACTTTTCTAGATGCATATGCAAGTCTTAGTTGCACATCCTATCCTCAATTGCTACCCAACTTCCATTCCTTAAGATATATAGGTTGAGGTCTCAGTTTGATATGGATGCAGGAGTTTATTTTCCTATTCACAATAATGAATGTAATGGTAGCTTGAAAATGAAGTGACATGCAAGCTGGGGAAGGTACGTTCACATGCAATGACATCTTCAGCAATTTTAATGAGATGGACACCAAAAGCTGATTGAAGAGGACCAATGCCACGAGGCATCAATTTATGTAGAAAATTTCTAATCCTCCCAACCTTGTAGAAGGACCCAACAAGATGTCAGGAATCATAGTGGTGTTCCTGATTTTTACACACACACACACAGATAGTAGTCTCTCTCTCTCTCTTCCCTCCTTTTTTTTTCTGTAAGTAAAATATCATTTCATTGATAGTAGTAAATAGGCATAGCCTAAGTACACAGGAGGTATACAAACAGCATGCACCTAGTTACAAAACAAGGAGTTAGAAAGTGATGCACAAAAGTCATTAAAGCAAGCTCCATTAAGAAAGGAAGCAGATGTCTCTTAACTACAGTTCTGTAAAAGTTTACATGATAGGTTATGATAATACTCATTATTTTCATTACAATTTTATTCGTTAAAAAGAATGGAAATAGCTAGAAAATAAAGAACCAAATTACTTTGGAAAGATTTCATACCTGATTGAGCTCAGCATCTTTTCCAGTTCTCTTATATTTCATGCAGCATTCATAGGCCTCTTGTAATTCATGATGATATGCCTGAAAACCGCATGAGGTAAGAGAACTGACCATTACAACTAAAGAGGTGGTGTCAATGCTTTACGCGTTCAAAGTGGAAGAGTTTCAAGATTTCTGAAAAACTTCTCCAAGCAATGGTTTGATCTAACTTCCAATAAAAAGTTTAGGAGCCTGGAGAGGTTTAGTTAGCTAAACGTAGGAGTTTATGAGTGAAATTTATGATAATACTATCCAAACAATGCAAAATGAGCACAATCTATTAGTTATGTAAAAATAATACAGAACAAAAACTGCTGGAAATCAGACTAAAACCTCAATGAATGCCCTCTCTTTTATGGTTGTATTATTCCTTATAGCCCCTTCTTCGAGCATTTCGTGCAATGGCTCCAATGCCTTCAGCATGCCCTCAATATTATGTTCACCGAAATACAAACGACTAGCTTCTTCTAGTGCGTCATGCCAAAGTTCATGCCAAAGTATTGCAACGCGGATTAATTCATTTGAAACAAGTTCTGCCTGTAGATAAGCACCTACTTATAAATTCCTAATTTTAATAAAAAAGAAAGAAAGAAGAAAAGAAAAATAACAATTAATAAGTCATTTCACCTGATCGACAAGTACACCACTATGCTGCCGAACTTTGTCAACCACTTCTTGGGCTGCAGCTTTACGCAAAGAACTTATTGATTTACAAGCTACCAGAAGAGGGTACATAAGAGCCTGTGAAATGAATTGAATTATTATAATTCATGTGGAAGAAAAATAATTAAAATAAAATGAAAGGTATCTATAATGAGGACATGGCTTGCAACACATTCCATGAATACCTGTTGAAATCTTTATATTTATTCATTTCAAGAACTGCATTCCACGAACACCTTTTCAGTAATGTCTAATTTCTAGGTTGCCAACAAATTTTATCATCACCGCCTTGTCTCAACCTAAGAGTACAAACAATTAAAGAACGAAGAGATCAACTCTGCCTCCCAATCATGTGTTGATCTAATAAAAGTAACATTCCATTGGAATCTGAATATATATATATATATTAAAGATCTGCAAATGTTTTGCGTTTGAAGCCTCCTTATAGCAAGCCATCTCAAAGGCCGATCCTCACACAGCACATCATGTCAATTTGATCTTGATTCTTGGGTAACTTGAATGCAGGACATTACTTTGAAAAGTGAAAATTTTGCTTGATCTCTTCGTTGAAGCTAAGCCTTGTAATATAAGTGTCATACCAATATCTTGTTAAACATGGATGGTGGGGGGGAACGCCATGCCAATTTTAGCATAAATTGCAGGGCATTTGTGTTGGGATATATGGAGGAAAGAAGGGAGCAGTTTTGTTGCATGTTGTTTTCCTGGTCAGGGAACTTGCAGCTAACACAAATAAAGTAATCCCTCTATCGCTCCTAATGTTTCTCCACACCCCAATCCCAAAAGCCCCACTTACCTAATATGAAGACCACTCTCCCCACATCCTATCATATTTAGCTTCCAATGAGAACCGCTAGAAAGCCTCTCTCGACGTGGCTTAATGCCATAACCAGTTACCCAACAGAGCTTTGTTAAACAAGAACAGGGTTATAAGTCCTAAACTGCCAGAAGAAATCGGTGCGCAAATTCTAGATTACTTGACTAGGTGCAAATCAAAATCCTATGAGTTAAGTTGGCTTATCAAAAGGGAGATGAGACTAGACAAACTGCTCATTATTCCTAGACCCACTGAGAAACCTAATAGCAGTCTCCTATTCACAGCAACTGGCAGCATTCTACTTGGCACCTTCCTTATCACTATAAACGTAGAAGAGGTTATAAAGATCCCTATCTCAATTCTCAAGAGCTGTTATAAAGAAGCCTGGGGGGTTTCCTAAATCAAAATGGAGACATGCACCGTACAGTTACAGCGTACAATCCCCTCACACAATTTCTTTTTGAAGCCATAACTCATCAACATATACAGCAAGAAACCCTTTCTAACATGATCATACACCTTTTCCTAAATCGAGTTTGCAAAGCACTCTTGGCGCCCTGATCTGATTCAACAATCAAGGCATTCATTGGCAATAACAACTTAGCCTAGAATTTGACCCCCCTTGATGAAATAGACATAACCTTCTGAAACATCTTTTCCAGCCTACTAGAAAGAACCTTGGAGATGATTTTATAAACGCTACCCACTAAATTGATAGGGCGAAAATCCCTAATATCCTTAGCCCGACTATCTTGAGGATAAGGGTGATAAAGATGTTTAACAACATATTAGGGCGAAAATCCCTAATATCCTTAGCCTCAATGCCATTGAGGCTGGCATTGAGGCTTTTCACAAACTTGGCTTGAGCATGGAGTACAATTTTTTTTTTACTTTTGAGATCCTCCCAGCAGGTCTTAAAGAAGGCCAAAATGAAACCATCAAAGCCTGGGGCCACCAACTCCAATAACTTGCTCGCCTAAAAGACACTGTCTAACAACATATAAAGCTTCCCTCCACCAACTGAATAAAAATATTGCCATCCGCCTTTTGCCTCCAACCGAACTGTTTTAGAACTACAAAAAATGCTCAATGAATTCTGTATTATCTTAAAAAAAACCACACCACTAATAAATAGAGACCATCCATGTAGTTCGTGCGTCATGAATTATGGAAAACTTACGTAATCTTATTTCTCATATTTAGCCAAAGAGCTCTTGACTTCTGTCTTCATCTCCCCACCTTGAATAGAATAATCCTCTCTAGCTGACTAAAAACCTCATCAACTTTTCAATCTCTGACAAGGTTCATTCTTATGCGATAACATCAAACCCTTGTAGCTCATCCATGAGGGGTTGTTTCTACTTCCCAACATGGCCAAACACCTTGTTCCATTCTCAAATATAGTTTCAGGGTATTTGTATTTACCAGCAAAGACTACTAGGTGAACCTTCAAAGTTATATGACAACCAACATTATTTCACCTTGTCCACAAATCCCTCAGATTGTAACCACATATTCACAAACTTGAAGTATAGTTTACTCAGAAACATTACCACAATCAAGCAATAAAGGAAAATGGTCTAAGGGTAATCAACTGGGCATCTCGCTTGAATAGGTTTCATGGAATTGTATATTGAGGTTGCACTTGATCCTTATAAAAATAGGTTAGTTGAGTTAATTTGTAGTTTAGGAAATATTCTAGTTTTATTTATTTATTTGATAAGTAAAAATATTGTATATATCAAAAGGAGAAACCAAGTACACTGAATGTATACATATTCTAGTTTTATCAACAAATTTGTATAAAAAATGAACAATAGACACGAAAATATTACCAAAAAGGACATGACAACATAATTAGATAAATATGAATAATTTTTCTTGTGGTGGGTGGGGGGAGAGAGAGAGAGAGTTGAGAAAATAATGAACTGAAACAAGTAAAGGGGATTTCGGAAAGATAAAACAAAAAAAGGGGTAACCTCTCATTGAAGTTGCTCGCTTCCTCTATCTAATAATATTAGTGCGAAATAGTGACAAATATTGAATCCAATAGTTCATTGATAGCATGAACATAGAAGCCACCAAAAGCAAACCTGTGGATGACTTTGTCCGATTCGCACCAAAAGCGACTGTATCAGTTCTCTCAGAGCATAGTTATTTGAATGTATGCGGGCAATTATTTGAGGTAAAACCACAAGCCATGTGTTAATATTAACATGTTCAAATCCTTTCTGTAGTGCCATTTGAACTTCTTCACTAGCTCCATGGTTGAACCACAATGTGAGAAGGCGAAGTATATCCTGAAGCAAATAGTAGGATCCATAGAAAATTTTTATTAGAGTCAAGACTTGAGTACCAAAACCCAGCAAAAAGGCATGATCCAGAATTTCAATGAAGCATGAATACCATATCTCCAAGAATAGACTAGGTGCAGGGTACAATCGACAGCCGTGTGGTAGAGATGCAGATCATGATATGGAAATATGCATACCAATAAGTGAATATGTCTATATACGGATACAAAGATACACAAGCATTTATCGGCATTATTTCATCAAGATAAAAAAATATAAAAACTCAGCTTTATCAACATCCATACTTTATAGATAGGGTACAGAACAGAACCTCTTTACACAGGCTGAATACTTTAAAGAAAAGGATTGCATTGCCAAAATGCCTCAGATTGAGATTTGGTTTACCTGTAAACTATCATCAACTCCTTTAGCATTCGCTGCACATGCTATTGAATGAAAATATCCCGTGACTGCTGCAACAACATACTGTGCTGCAGAATTGGAAAAACCTTGTACAGTATAATGGCTCATTACTGCTGTATTGAACAAGGCCCACGTATGCCATGCTCTTGCCCATTTGTTCGCACATTGAGTAGCATATTTAAATGCCACAAGGATATCTATAAAAATTGAAACTTTGTGAATATAGGAGTTGAATCAAATCTTCAAAGGAAACATAAAACTACAAAAAAATTACAAGAAGTCATTACCTTGAATAGTATTGTCATCGAATCCAGGAGAGAGTGACCACTGCCAAGTCCCAAGTCTATGATATACACGGGCAATGAGTGGAATGCTTGGACTTGTACAGCTTACATAGTCAGTTGACGCAATTGTTTGAATACTTGGAGTACTTGAAAGGTCTATAGCCAAATTCTAGAACAAAATTGTGCCAAGAAAAATTAGTAGTAAGAGGACTACACAGTAGAGTGCTAGCAGAAAGTAGTGACCATGGATTCATGAGGGTGAAAAGGTGAGAAATATGCTATACCTGTAGCTGAGCAAATGCTTCCTTGCGCTTAGCATCTTCTCCAAGTGACCACTGGTATTTCAAGTATGCCAGCATTACTTGGGGCGGCCCACGGTACCTTACATTTTGAGGAGAAGTTTCGGGGTCAAACTGAAAATGATTCCATACAAAGTTGAGTTAACCAAACAAGAATGTGTATAAGTCTCAAACTTAGCATACTTGTTGGAACATATGTGCTAAATAGACCTGCAAGAGTTTAACTAAAGTAGATCTAGCCTGGCTGATCCGTCCACTCTTTCGGCAACGAGAAGCAAACTTGAGCCAAGTTTCAATATCTTCTGTAGGAGGTAGAACAAGTGCTCTAACTGCCAGGAGTGTCTGCCAGACCTGAATATTCAAGCATCAGAAAGGTTAGAAAGAAGCAAATGAATTGTAGCAGCAGAAATCTAGCTCTTAAAAGAGGAATGACCCAGAAACCTCTCCCAACCCATGCCCTTCTTTTCTAGAGTCCAATCCAGATGCAACTCCTAACTTCCGAAGAACACCAATAGCCCCATCCAATGCTATATGTAAAACCCACCAATCTACACCAAATCCTGACTTTTACAACCATAAACCTCCAAAACCATTTAATACGCTGTCATATACATGCTGAGAAATACTATCTACACCAAATCCTGATTTTTACAACCATAAACCTCCAAAACCATTTAATAGGCTGTCATATACATCCTGAGAGATACCATTTGATGAGGACATCACCTATTATTGTTATCTTACTTATGTTGTATTTATTTTATTTGGGTATGTATTAATGGGCTTGGCCCATAGAATTTCTAGGGTTTGTATTACCTGACTATTTAAGGACTTGTAAGGAAACATTGGGTAGTTTTTTTGAAGAATTGAGCACTTACAGCCGCCTCCTTCCAACCCCTCTCTTTGCTTTCTTCTTCTTCCTTTCTTCTCTTCTGGTTTTCTTTTCTTCTCTGTTTTGCTATTATTCTACTTCTATTTCTTGTTCTCACTTCTATCCTACATCATAGTTGGTATCAAGAGCAAGTTCTATTGTTTTCTCAAACATTAGATCGAACCCACATTGTTCATCATTTTTGCAAATCCAGATACCCTCCCGCAAACGCTCTCTCTTTCAACATTTCAGGCCGCAACCGACAGAGACCACTGGAGTCAACAACGCCCCTAGCCGCCAAGGCAAATCGTGATCTATCTGCCTCTCATCTTCCTTGAGATCGTCCCCCAGGCTCCTCCGCCGCATGGAGTCCCGTCGCACCCCAGACCTTTGAGACACGCCGCACCTCCTGAGCAGACCATCCCTATAAAGCAGACCATACCTTGTCTTGGTCCCTCTGTCCATCTCATCATCTTGGTCCCGCACGGCTCACACCATTTCGGGTCTCAAAAATCCCCTCCGGCCACCTCGCATTGTCTCGCTGCTGCTCTTCACCATCACATTCACAGTCTCTTTCAGTGAATCGGCTCTCTCTGATTCTCCCTCTCGTTCTCTGTGAGTTGCCGCTGTCGCTGCCTCTCCCAACCCTGAGCACACTGTCGGTAAACCTCTCGGTCTCTCCTCTACCTCCGTCTCATCTCTCGGCCTCTCCATCTGTGTTGCGCGGCTGCCCACGCCGGCAGATACAGCTCCTGCTCTTTGCCACGCCTTCCCTACACCCAGTGTCAAAATACCCAGATACCACAGGTGCGGAAACATGAAAAAAAAAAGAAAAAAAAGAAAGAGAGGTAGCAGCAGAAGAAGCTTCAAGGAAAGCGCAGATCTTGCGTAGACTGTTTTCAACCAAACATCCAGAAAGAAAGCATTGGAGCTCACAGATTAGCATCGAATTCTCAGCAAACAAAAGGGAGTCACTGTATACTATCTCTCTTTCGTTTTATACTAACTGTTCATTTTAAAAGTGTATCAATTGTTTTCTATGTGCTGCTGTTATCCGTAATAATTTTATCCAAACCCATCTGAATGAACCCCTTGAACTCCTTGGCTGAATTAGTCTCCGTGGATAATTTTACCCCACATTTACTACTGCCCAATTTATTCAACACTTCAGATTTTGTTTTGCTTCATATTTCTTGTGTTCCCACTCTCTCATTTTCATATTTCGTACCGTTGCTTGTCATTTTCATTAATTGTCCAAAAAAAAAAAAAAATCATTCCTATGTGATTGGGTTTTCTTGATTGGTATTTGACCATTGCCTTGTTATTTTAAATATCAGCATTATTTGTTTGTCTCATTTGGATTTACTTAATCCCAAAATATATATATATATATATATATATATATATTTTGCTTAGGTTGATATTTTTCATTGCTTGCACTTATTGATCTCTTCATTGCACTTCATTTAGCTGGTGTTGCATTGCATGCAGTTGCGTAGTGGTCGTCTTGTCACCTCTAGTTCCAGTACCTTTACCATGGATCCTTCCCAATTTGATCCCCTCACCCAACAATTAACTCAACTAGCCACTAGCCAGCAACATTTACATACTCAATTAGCGGCTGTCCAAACTGAGATGGCTGCTACTCATGAGGAGAGCAAAGACCTAACCACTAGGTTGAACAATTTTGAGGAAATCCCTCATTCGTTTGACAACTTTGAAGCGTCCCATAATAGACACTATCATCATCGACGAGGTGGTCGACAACATTTTAGAAGTGATCGTGGGGATATGGATTATGATCGTGAGCGAGAATGAGACCATTAACGTCAGGTTACTCAGTCTCCTACTTGCCATGAAGAGCACTTATTTAGAAATATTAAGTTAGATGCCCCTGCTTTCAATGGTTGCTTAGATCCTCGAGTTTTTACTCAATGGATCAAGGATATCGATCGTTTCTTTACCTGGTATGGAGTCCCTGAGGATCGGAGAGTTCAATTTGGCAATTTAAAGTTAATTGGCACTGCCCAACTCTTTTGGGAAAGTGTAGAGGATCTCCTTGAGAGGCGTCATGCGCCTCCTGTCAGGAGTTGGGAAGAAATGAAACGCTGCCTTCAAGAGAAGTACTTATCCCAATCTTACAAGGGTAATTTGTTGGACCAATGGAATGCCCTCACACAGGGCAATCGACCAGTGACTGAGTATGTCACTCAATTTGATGAATTCCGAATGAGATGTCATGTGGTCAAGGATGAGGCCATGACTTTAAGTAGGTTTAGACAAGGCCTAAAAGATGATCTTAGGCTCGAGCTTATCCTTCAAGGTGTCACTACCCTTGACCACGCTTACGCTTTAGTTAGAGACAATGAGTCAGTTACTAGTACTTCGTATGGAAGGTGAGGTGACAACCGCCCTTCCATCACCCTAGTGTCCACTCTTCCCCCTAAGTCTCTCCTAGGGTCTCCCCCATCTAAAGTCCCTCATGTACGGGAAAATAAAGGTAAAGGTCCTGAAATTCCCACGACTCCCTCCAGCTTGCAGTGCTTCAATTGTAAGGGTTTTGGCCACATTTCCTCCAATTGTCCAAGTCGCGCCCTAGTCATAGGGGAACGTGGGGATGTAGTTGATGAATTGTTAGAAGATCAAGTCTATGAACCTAAGCTTGAGGAGTTTGATGATTTGGGTGATGATGAGGATACCTTCTTAGGATGTATCCGGACCCTTCCTGTGGGCCTAGGCTCTGTGCCCCTTGTTTCCGACACACCTCAGTTAAGTGTTGTACGTTGTACCCTTACCCAACCCAAAGATGCTGATGATTGGCGTCGTCATGCCATTTTTCACACTTATATCAAAATCAATAATAAGGGTTGTAAAGTCATGGTGGATAGTGGTACTTGCATTAACGCGGTTTCTGTGACTATTGTGTCCAGTCTTGGGTTGCAATCAGTTCCTCACCCCCAGCCGAATAGTGTCTCTTGGGTTGATACGTCTTCCATAGTTGTGAAGGAGCATTGTCTAGTGCCTATCCAATTCCTAGAATATAAGGATCATATGTGGTGTGACGTCATTCCTATGGATGTCGGTCATGTCATTCTTGGTCGACCTTGGTTGTTTGACTTGGATGTAACCATCTATGGTCGATCCAATTCATGTTCCTTTGTGTTTAATGGAAAGAAGATTCACCATAATTCATTACCCCCAAAATCTGTTGGTTCACAACAAGCAAAGAAAATTGTGGAACGAAAAGGGCTAAATATCATTAGCCCTATGGAGTGTGAGCGTACACTTATGGGTGATTTTGTTGTGTTTGTTGTGGTTGTTATGGAGGTCCCGTTGGAGTCTCCAATAATGGCCCTTGCTCAGACGGGTGGTCAAACTGAAGTTATCAACTGCAGTCTTGGCAATTTATTAAGATGTTTGGTCCAGGAAAATCTTCGGAATTGGGATTTGATCCTCCCTACAGCTCAAATTACATATAACAGTTCTGTGAATTAGTCTTTAGGTATGAGTCCCTTTGAAGTTGTTCATGGTTATAAACCTAGGAAGCCTTTAGACCTTATTCCCATGTCCCCACATGCTAGTGTGTCTGTGTCAGTTGAGGCATTTGTACAACATATTCATGACTTGCATATGGAGATCAATAAACAACAAGAAGCCAGTAATGCATCATATAAATTTCGAATTGATTTGCATAAACGACATATTGAAATTAATATTGGGGATTATGTTATGATCTGAATTCAACCAGAACGGCGTCCACCTAGATCCGCTTCCAAATTCTAGGCCTGTAGTGCTGGTCCTTTTAAAATTTTAAGGCGTGATGGTCCAAATGCATATGTTGAGGACTTAGTTGCTTACAAAGGCCATTTCAATCCCTCCAATGATCCTGTTTTACCTCCTCTGTGGACCTTGACCCTGAACCTTTTGTCGCTCCTATTCCAATACCATCTATCACAGCACAGAAAGATAAAATTGATGCTATTCTAGATGAACAGATTGTGTTGACCAGTGATGGAGAGGTTCAGCATTTCCTTGTTTGTTAGGTAGATCGACCTGATTCTGACTGTACATGGATTCCTAGAAAGACACTCCAGCAGCTTGATCTAGATTGATTGCAGCCTTGTTGTGACTTGTCAACTCGACAGAGTCGAGCTTTTCCCACCCTGGTAGAGTTGATGAGGATATCACCTATTATTGTTATTTTATTTATGTTGTATTTATTTTATTTGGGTTTGTATTAATGGGCTTCGCCCATAGAATTTCTAGGGTTTATTTAGGGTTTGTATTACCCTACTATTTAAGGACTTGTAAGGAAACATTGGGTAGTTTTTTTGAAGAATTGAGAATTGAGAATTGAGCGCTTACAGTGCCTCCTTCCAACCCCTCTCTTTGCTTTCTTCTTTTTCCTTCTCTTCTGGTTTTCTTTTCTTCTTTGTTTTGCTATTATTCTGCTTCTATTTCTTGTTCTCACTTCTATCCTACATTCCCATCTCTCTAAAGATAATTAACATGAACAAATGCACTTCAAAATCACAGCTATTCCGATTTGGATTTTTTTGTGCGACCTTTTTATGCAGTCTACAAAATTAATGGAGAAACTGCACGTGGTAAGCATTAACTCAAGCCAAACGCCAGCAAAACTACCAAAGGAAGAAGTAAAGCTCAGCTGCCCAGCAGTATTTATCGATTGTATTCATCATAGTAGTAAGCATGCTTATGTGCACCATTAAGAATGCAAGATTAGCCAAACATTTCTAACTTTAAATTATTGTTTGTAATAAAAAATTAAAACTAACTAGAATTACACATTAATTGCAGCAATCCCCATCATTTCTTAACATTTTTATGCATTCGCCCAAATCTGAGCTCTACCGTGATGTATTTTTTACTTTGTAACTAGAGTTTCTACAATTAACTATGCTTAAAAACTAATGTCTAATTGGGACTAATCCTCATTTCGTCGATGCCAGTTTGTTTTTGACAGTGGAACCTACCTCATTACAGAAAGTAAGATAAGTCATCATAAAAGTAAAACATATCTACCTCAACATTTCGTTTCACTCCTTGTATTCGCTCATTCCACATATTGCGAATAAGGGCCCGCCGTCCTTCAGCAATGGGGTTTCCAACGGGAAGCATACAGTAATCAATGACCTGTAAGAGAAACAGATTTTTCCTCGTATTGTGATTTATTTAATGACTAAAACAGAAGGGAATCCTAGATATATCATAGCAAACCTCCTCTAGTTCTGAGAGCTGCTGGACACGGACCATATTGCTATAAGCACGTTCATAGCTCTCCAGAACCTGAAAAGCAAAGAAATTACCTTACCGGCTCATCAAATAAGAAAAGATATATAATGAATATTTTTTGTTGTTGTTATTGAGTCATTGACATCATTTTTTAGGTACTAAATTCATTTAAAGTGCAAACGGCACAAGACAAGTACACAAGATGTAAACAAGAGAGTTATTTCTAAAATCATCATTATTATAATCATTAGTATTGATATTCTTCTTATTATTTGCTATTATTATTACTATTAGCTGGAAGAAAAAGTCATAATAGGAACAAAATCATCTACATTGCTGAAGTTTGTAAAGCAACAGAAAATGACTACAGTACTGAGGTGCTCGGATGAAAACAAGAAGTTTCTTAGCACATAGCACTTGAAGCCACATCTTACGGAGGAAAAAGCGTGTATGGCTGGCTTAATGTCAAGTTTTTAATATGCATGCTTACTATACTTCTATTTGACTATTTTGAACAATAATGACAGCAGTATACACCATATCAAGCCTGTTTATACCTTAGTCAATATTTTCAGATCTCTATATCAGTAGAACCATAAATTCTAAAGCTGTTGTACGTGATGGTGGGCTTGAGTATATCAGCTACATCAGAAATAGACAGCATGCCTCTACTTTATGTACAATAATACAGAAGCTTCAACATAACAACCAATAGTAAAGAGATATCACAGTGCTCAGCACCTGGGGAAACTACCTAGAGGAGGATCCGCATCAAACTTCTCACAAGACAATAAGTTTTTAAATCCTCAATTAAAGCAAGTATTCATGGCAAGTAGTTTGAGGTTTTTCTACAGGGAAACTCTCACTGAGAAATTTTGAGCTCCCAAGTTTGGCAATACAAGGCCTCCATAGCAGATGCTCCCCAATGGCATGCTGCAGAAGTGTTGGGGAGATGTGATGGTTACTTGAATACTTTCAATATGGATTTTTTAAGAAAAATTCCACATTAATTTTCACTGCTCTCGAAAGGAAGTATACAAAAACAGTTGCAAGATTACTGCCAAGTGCTGCCCAGAAAATAAATAAAAAAGAGAGGATAATCAATAATGTTTATGGGGTTAAAAGAAAAAAAAAAGAGCTCCTCAGAAAATAAACCCATGACTTGATGCTGTTTTCAAAGTGACCTTGCCACAATTGATGGTCTCCATAATTCAGTGTGCATGAAATCTGGATGAAAGTGATGTAGCCCAAATCAGGCAAAAGCTAGGATTATCACACAAGTCCCTGTTTTTTTTTTTTTTTTAAAAATAGGTAAATGATTATATTAATAAGAATAGGCATAGCCTAAGTGCACAAGACGGTATACAAGTGGTAACACCTATTTAAATGGAAACAAGACAATCATGAAAACCAAGGCCATTAAAATCTACAGCTATGGTCCCTAGAAATAAAGTTCTAGCAAAAAGTAATCTAAGTTCCTCTAATGAGTGCAAAGTGCAACGCTCCTTGTTTTCGAATATCCGGTCATTACACTCCTACCATAAGCACCACAGGATACAAATAGAAACCATCTTCCACACGACTGTGATTTGTGGAACGCCTCCTAAATTTGCCCAACTGATCAAAAGCTCAACCACTGTGGCAAGCATAACTCAGGCTATCTCTAACTTGCTAAATACATCGTCCCATAAAGCTCTAGCAACCTCAAAATGAAATAGAAAATCCACAGTCTCCCCACTTTTCTTGCACATACAACACCAACCCACTATAATCACCCCTTTTACGTAAGTTATCCATCATTCAAATCTTACCTAGAGAAGTTGTCCAAGCAAAAAATACTGCTTTGGGAGGCGCCTTATTTTGCAAGATCCTTTTCCATGGAAAATGATTATTCTGCGATTGTGTGAAGACTTGTAGAAAGAGCGAACTGAAAATGTACCTTTTTTTGCAAGTACCCACCACAACGTGTCAGATCCTTGAGTGCTCGGTCTCATGGAGTAGAGAAGACTAAAGAAATCCTCAAAGCTGCCTACCTCCCAATCTTGGGCCACCCTAATGAAGTTCATGTTCCATTGGACTAGGTCCCCAGATATCTCCACAAAATCAGCCACTAAAGCTTCTTTCTCACATGCAATCCTGAAAAGCTAAAAGGAATGAGTCCTTAAGGGCATTATCACCACACTCACAAGTCGCTCCAAAATTTTATTCTAGAGCCATCTCCCAACACAAGTGTAGTGTGACGAGCAAAAACCCCCCAACACAAGTCTAATGTGCTTCCAAACTCCCACTCCATAAACCCCATGCACCTCCCTAGTACTCCATCCCCCCCTCCCCCCACAATTACAAACCTCCATATTTGCAGTCAATCACTGCCTTCCATAAGGCTTCCAGTTCCATATTATATTGCCACAACCATTTTCCAAGTAAAACCCAATTGAAAATCCTCAAATTTCTAATTCCCAACCCATCAGAAGAGATTGGGGAGCATACATTATCCCACTAAACCAGATGGAATTTGAAATCCTCCTCCAAACCGCTCCAAAGGAAGTTGCGAGAAATTTTCTCAATACGGGTCGGCACACTTGCTGGAATTGGGAATAGAGATAAGAAATATGTTAGTAAATTAGACAGATTGCTTTTGATTAAGGTGATCCTACCACCTTTCAACAAGTACAATCTTTTCCAACCTGCCAATCTATATTCAATCTTCTCAATCACTATATCCCAAATCGATTTAGCCTTTGAGGCTACCCTCAAAGGAAGACCAAGGTAATTCATGAGAAGAGAGGAAACCTTACATCCAGAGTGTTAGCCAATGGTTTGATGTTGCGAACATTACCAATAGGCACCAACTTGGATTTGTCGAAGTTCACTTTCAAATCAGATGCCACTTCAAAACAAAGTAAAAGTGCCCTCAATGCCCGAATCTGGTTTTGTTTTGCCTCACAGAATATCAATGTATTATCTACAAACAACAAGTGATAAATGTTAAGAGTACCCCTATTGGGGTCACCAATTGAGAATCCAGCCACTGTTCACCAAGGCCGAGATCATTATGCTAAGCACCTCCATAACAATGACAAAAATGGGTGGAGACAAAGGATCCCTTTGTCTTAGGCCTTAAGAGCTGTTAAAGAAGTCAACTGGACTGCCATTCACCAAAACTGAAAACTTCACCGTGGATACACACCATCTGATCCACGAGCACCATCTCTCCCCCAATCCACACCTCCCAAGCAAGTAAAGTAGGAACTCCCAATTGACATGATCATAGACCTTCTCTATATCTAACTTGCATAGGATTCCTTGATTGCCATATTTTAATATAATATCTAGGGCTTTGCCTATTCATGGTAATAAAATTTTCTTATTAACTATATATAAAAAAAAAAACTATCTAGGCATTCATTGGCGAAATGAATTGAGTCCAAAATTTGCCTACCCCGTACAAATGCATTTTGGGGTTTTGCATTGATCCTCCCCAAAACCTCCCCTAGGTGGTTATAGCAAGCACCTTGGAGATGATCTCATACACCCCATTCACAAGACTAATGGATTGATAATCCTTCATCTCCGATGCCCCAATCTTCTTGGGAATAAGTGCAATAAACATGGTACTTAGGCTTCTCTCAAATTTTCCAACCGAAAAAAATTCCTGAAACACCTTCATTAAATCCTCCTTCACCACATCCCAACATGATTGAAAAAATCCCATAGAAAATCCGTCTAGACCAAGTGCTTTGTCTTTGACCATCCACCCCACCACATTGTGAACCTCTGTCTCCTCAAAGGGCCTCTCCAACCAAGAAACATCATGCAACTAAATGAACTCAAATGCTAGTCCATCAAGCTTTGGTTGCCACCCCACTTGTTCGGTAAGCAAGTGTTCCAAAAAATCAGCAACATGCTCTCAAATAGTGGGAGCCTCCGCACAAACCACACCATCTATATTCAACATCTCAATGGAATTAGTTCTCCGATGAGAGTTGCCACTCTATGAAAAAGTTTCATGCTCTGACCTCCTTCCTTCAACCACAATGCTCTTGATTTTTGGCACCAAGAGATCTCCAATAAAATGACACTCTCTAATTCTGAAACTAACTTTTGACTTCTGAGATAACTCTTCCACAGAAAGGACTCAACCCTCTTGTGGCTCCCTAATATGGACTTCTTATGGTCGCCTATATCACTAAAGGATTGAGCATTTCAAAGCTTTAAATAGACATTTAGAGCTTTCAGTTTACCCGCAAAAATGAAGCTAGGGGTGCCATGAATCTAATATGAGAACCACCATTGTCTAACCTTGTCCACAAAACCTTAATTTTTAGCCACACATTTTCGAATTTAAAATACTGACCCACCTTGAATACCACCACAATTTAGCAAGATAGGAAAATGATCAGAACAAAGACGACGAGGCAACCTCTTTTGACATAGGTCCAGATAATGAGTTTCCCGCTCCAATGAGACTAAAAATCTATCCAATCTAGACCATGTATGGTTATTAATTAGACCTCCTGTATGCTCCACCTATAAGAGGAATATCCACCAATCCCAAATCAAAGATACACTCTGAGGATTCCATCATTGCTGGCCACAGCCTACTTTCTCCTGGATGTTCGCTTAGGAACCTTGTAACATTAAAGTCACCACCTATGCACCAAGATAGGTCCCAACAGCTATTTCTTCCCATAAAAGTTATCTGTTACTGTCCAAATTCGGTCCATAGATACCAGTGAAAGCCTATAAGAAATTGTCTACCACATTCTTAAAAAAACATGCCATTGTGTACTCCCCAATGAATTCCTCCAATTTCTCCACTATCCTTCTATCCCACATAACTGATACACCTCCTAAAGCCCCATCAGATGCAAGGTAAGCCCAATCCACATACAAAAACTCTACTTACAACCACATATGGGGAACCGGCGCGAAACTGGCTTTGACGTGGGACAAAACGGCATCGTGGGCAATTTGAAATCAAAACTTGTTTCATCAGAAAATCTCACTTTCGGTCTTCACTCCCTCACTTTCTCCCGCTCGATTCACCCTTCACCCCCAGCGATCCAGACCCTTCTCCCCCAGGAAGGCTTCTCCCTGCTCTGTTTCGGTCTCTTCCCTAGGATAAAGTTCTGGGTGATCAAATTCCATGATAAAGTTCTCAAACCAGTAATGACAAAGTTTGAGAAAATTTCACAAGCATTCCCTTTGGTCTTCCAGAACCCAAATTTTTTAACTTTGATCTCCTTAGAGCAAATGAAAAGCCAAATTTCATCAGGTAGATTTTAGGGCATGTACAGGTTTGGATTTACATCAATTATCACATTGCTTGGGAACTGGGCATTTTCTCAAAAGATAGAAAGAGCTCCTCATCAGTACAATTTAATTTTAAATCTCTGAGAGAGGCAACTGCTGGAGTACACATTGTAAGACAATCCAAAGAATGGGAAACAAAATTCCAACCAAAATCTCGGAGTGTAGATTGCAAAAGAACGGTTCGTCAATGGGAAACTTGGGAAGTTAGATAAGATAAAAATCAGAATTGAGGATCTGATCAATTGAGTTGGAACTTGCGAGATGAATAACGACGAATGAGGAAAGATGAACGGCTCCTGTTGCTTCCTCCTTTTGTCTCACCAAAAAGACAGTGTGTTAGAGGGTGTCCGGCGGTTAAAGAACAACGAGATCGCAATTCCGAAGTTAAAGAATTAAAGGAAAAGTGGGAAGTTCGATCAGTTGAGTTGAAGCTTGCAAAACGATTAACGCCCGTCGGACGGATTGAGCGAATCGCTTATGCTGCTTCGTCTGTCCCTGCTAAGATGAGTAGCTACGGATGAGCAAAGACGAAGCGCTCCCATTGCTTCGCCCCTCCACCTCAACACCAAGAAAGAGCGTGTCCTTTCTTCAAGTCGATGAACCACACAGTCCTTTCTTTTTTTGAGATCTCAGTCCTTCTCTCTCTCAGTGCTTCTTCCTTCTTTGCCTTCTCGATTTTCTTTTTCTTTAAAAAAAATAAATTGTCAGAGCCACATCATCCGGTTACACAAGGTTTCGCAAGGGTCGGTTGTACGTAGCATTGTTGGAATAAATTTGAACGATATGTACAGCTCCATAAACTTTGAACGATACTTGGAATAAATTTCAATTTAGTTTCCTGCAAGCACACAATGTCTGCCTTCCACTCACGAAGCAAATTTTTATCCTAAGGAGTTTATTAGCCTTGTTAAGCCCTTGGACATTCCAAGAAACCATTTTGGGCTTCACAAAGAAGGTGCTAGCCCCTTCCCTTTGGATCTTTCTCGGCTTGAGCTGCCCTCATAGTTAAGAGACCATGTTAATCTCTTTAGCTCCCTCTGTTTTTTGGATCCTGATTTCTTGGGCTGAGTATGACCAACTTCAATGGCAGTAACACAAGTCATTGTTAAGAAGGCAAACGATTATTTTTCTGGAAAATTCATTGTTGGGTCAAATCAAAATCTAATATTAGGAACTTCATGGACTTATGTTCTTGTTCTTCTCACTATTTGGGTGCTTCCTTTTCTACACTACATGCGTACTTGGGCTGCATCACTTGGTGCTTGGATTAATATTGCTGTACTTATACAAATGAAGTTTTTTTCTTTTCTAATGTAAAGTCTACCTTGTTTACCAATCTCTCCACAATTGTTTTCCAATAGAAGATGATTCCTGATAAGTAAATAAAATCCAATCCAAACATGGAAAGAGGAATATAAACCAAACATGTAACCAAACATCTAATAACCCTGGCACCAAACAAGCCTAAATATATAATTAAATACCACCAAGGACAATAATTCTCAAAATTTGGCAAAATCCAAGACTTGGACGGCCACTCTTCCTCCGTTTATTAAATACAATTCATGATATTTCCTACTTTGTAAAATACAGTAAAATTGTTTACTTTTCAAAAAAGAAAAATATAAAACACAAAAAAACAAAAAAGACCACACCAATTCTTTTAAACCTCGAGATAAAGTTTTAAAATGAAAATAGAGCAAGAACGTTACAGACGAAGTGCTAAGGTTATTCATAAAAAAAACTCACCAAAGCAGCAAGTTCGGTCGCAAGGCATTTCCTAGCTCTCTCAACATATTCGCGTGCTTCATCATACTGGAGGGAAAAATTGTAAATGGTTCTCAGAAATTGCTAAAAGCATTGTCAGCAGTAAAACATTAGTGTACCTTTCCTCTGCGAACTAATAATACAGCCCTGAAAAATGTTCCATTACTACTTCCATCACCGCCACCAGCAGTGTTCCCCAAACCCCGAAGTTTGGTATCATCACCATCATCTAATCGAGAGACATATTCTGCCATTTGATCCCACTCTCCCATGTTCCATGCAGCACTTGCAGCCTGAGACCACCACATAAGAAACATAAGCATGAGCAATAAGATATTGACAACAACCATTATAACATCACGAGCTAACCATTGGTGCCATTTCTAGTCGAGCAGCTGGCTCCGCAGGGGTCCAATATTCCTTGCACAAGCTGTTAAGCTCCTCCCATCGAGCCAATGCGGCAAGGCATCGCATCCTACCTGTAGAAGATCCAAATATGAATTATTCATACAAATTAATACAAACAAGAATGACTCCAAGCTAACACATTAACAAAGGCAGACCTAAAATGGCATCTAAAACAAGATGTGGGCTAGTTGCTTGAGATGCTTTGGCAGTGTAAGCCTTGAGCGCATCATCCCATCGCTGCAGTTTCTCATACCTAACGAAGAGAAATTTAATGTGAGCACTCTCTATGGAAATACTTGACACTGAAGACACATAAAACAGGTCCATTGCTGGTCATTTCGCAGCCACAAAAATGAATGGTAGCAGATGAATGCTCAGCTTTACCATGACTCCTTCAGTTGAACATCCAAATGTTGCTGGGCATAGGTCAATATCCCAACTGCAGCCTAGAAAAACAAACATCCATCAATCAAATGGAAGCAAATATGTTCAATAAAGGGGGATATCAAAATTAAATTAGGTAGCAGCAGTTAAATGATACACTTTCTAAAAGGTACCTCATGCTGATGTAATTGATTGTTTATGTGTATGAGCGCTTCCACTACAGAGACAGGGTTAGCATCCATCTTCTTGGAGCATGCTCCTTCAAATTCCATCTCTTTGTAATGCAGGGCTTTAGCGAATGCACGACACTGATGTGTAATATTGACAAAGTAAATATACAACAAACATATTAGAGAAGATAATAAGATGAAATAATCATGACAGGAAAAGAGTTAGTTTTTCCTGGAGAAAAATTGTAAAATTGCAGGAACTATATTAGAAGACATGACACCTTTTCTGCCAGAGCACCAAGGAGGCGGATGTCAATAGGAAGAGGTTTCTCATCATGCTCCATGAACTCTGCCTGCAGATCATTTAATAATTTCATTCAATTGAATGCATGCCAGTTTTGGTGATGGAAGGCTGTCCTAGCCAACCACCATTGACTTTTCCTATTCCAGTGACTCAGCCGCATCAGGTTTGATACTCCCATATCAAACCAAAAGGGGTAAAAAAAGAGCCCTTGTTCAAACAATTAGTCACCAACTTCCCAGCTGCTCTATCACACAGCCCAAACAATATTGTTCAAGAGGCAAATTGTGTAATTAAGTAACCAAAGCCATCTTTTATTCACTTCCCTAACTTTGATCAATTATAGGAAAAACTTGAATGCTGAAAGAGAAAATATATACCAAGTTGAGAAGTGTTCCCAAGATTTCGGGAGGAATATTTTGGGATGAAAAAGCCATCTCTAAACTGCGAACTAACTGTTTCTGACTACTCTCATTTAATTGGGCCCAACAGCTAACAAAACCAGCTGCAAACAACTCACGCCCAACAAAAGGCTGCAAAAAATCTGAAAAATCAGAACCCAAGTCCAAACTTCTGAGGAAAAAAACTGTGCAAATGAAAACTGATAGTGATACCTGCAACTGTGCAAGCCTCACACAGGTTCTCAAGGCTGGAGAAGGAGATTCTTTCAGAAGTTCAATACTAAAATGCCTCATCCATTCTGCCCAATCTTCCTTCGTACTGCGCTGAGAAGCCTCCCCAGCAGTGCGTAATCGACCGTCATTGACCTGGATGAAATTTATATAGCTCAGGTTCTCAAAAGAAAGTGCAGGCAAGCCAAGCAGATATGACCAGAGCCACAGCAACCAAGTTAATCCCACTCTAGCAACGAATTCATTCATAGAGCCACAGCAACCTCACAGTAGTAGTAAGTGGTCAATAGTCTCTCCACTCTTTTTGCAAATGCATTACCAATCCATTATAATAATCCAGTGTTTCCTTAAATTATCTATGGTGAGGATCTACCTTGGCTAACAAAAGAAAGCAAAGAGCAATTGTTTTGGTCTGGTGTGGCTTGTGCAAGAGGAATGGAGAACCAGTTGAACATCTCTTGCTCCAATGTGAAGTACATAGTTCGGATCTCTCTAGAATTCTATCTTTCAGGCTTTTTGGACTAGTATGGATTCTAAATTGGAGTTGGAAGGGGCAATTTGGTAGCCATCAAAGCAAAATATTGTGGAAAATGATTCTGATATGCTTAATGTAGTGCATTTGGGGAGAAAAATGGTCATTGCTTCTAAAATTGTGAGAAAACTATGGCCATAAGACTTCCTTTATCAGAACTTTGCATCACTGGATTGCTGGACATTCTCATCTTTCTAGCTTTAGTTTCCAGATTTTTCTGGGTTTCTTAGCTCTTAATGGCATAGTGTTTCTCATGTATTCTTCCCATGTACTAGGATATTACCCTTTCTTTATATCAATAAATCTTTAACTTGCTTATTAAAAAAAATAGAAGCGAAGCAATGTGCATATGTATACAGCCAATGACTTGGCTTGCTAAGATATTTTGACAAAGATGGTGTACGCAACAGGCATAACATAGGCTGCAGAGGCTTGTATTTAAAGGAGAGATGTCTCTTCTGACATATATTCCAAGAGTGTACCTGATGGCCTCTGAGATTTTTATGCACGTCAGACCAATCTTCGTAAGGGTCAATCTTCTTATCATCTAAAGGGTCACTGATAACCTCTGTTGGAAGTCGCTGACTTAGTCTTTGGGCACTCATGCTCCCCAAGATCAATGGTTCACATCTGCGCAAGCGACCTTCAATTTCCTCAAATTCCTTATGCTAAAAAAATAACTTTTGCAGTTAGTATCTTCAGATGCAAAAGATGTTTTATCGGATATAAGTGATTTCCTTTTTTGAAAGAAAACAAGGATAACAAAGATGATAGTTAGAAAGAGAAGCAGAACCCGAAAGCGATGTTTGAACAAAAGTTTTTGTATTGATGGTATAAAAATGGTGAAGTCCTCCCCAAGGGCATGAGCCAGACAACAAAGTGCATCAACAGCATCCTTCCGGAGCTCATCATTCTTCCTACAAATAAACAGTTCACGCAATTGAAGCATCATAGGCAAGGTCAGAAAAGCCAAATGGTTTCATCACATTAAAGACGCCCAATTATCGTAAAGTTGGAAGTAGTAGATGCAGTTAGGAGTGAATTTTTATCTAGTTGCATTACCTTAAAACTATATCACACATTCTCCTAATTTGCAGGCAAGAAAGAAACTGAGAAAGACATATACATACATTTCGAATCAAAGAGATCAAAATGCTTGAAGCCTAGAGCATGATCAAAGATTTATCCCCAACTTTTTTTCAATGATGAAGAATCCCGGACACCATGCAAACGCAACTTATCCCCAACCTTAAACCATTTAGCATAACGAACTTCAGTAATGAATAAACTTTCATCACAAAATCAGAACCACATGGAAGCAAAGCTAACTTGGAATTAAATGAAGATGAACTGGGGAAGAATCTACATGGTGCACCGTCTCTGGTCAACAAAAATCAATAAATGAAAGATTGCGTGGAAAAGAGAGAGAAAAGAAAAAGGAACTTAACAGGCACACGTGTGAATGCTGGAAGCCATCAATAACTTTGGTTCAACTTAATAACTTTAGGTTTGTTAAATCAGGAAAAATTCCACGGTTTCTGGTTTTTTTTCCCTAACCAAACTTGGAAAAGAGAATGATGAGAAGTTTTGGTATCCACCCCTCTCAGTTTGTGACACTCTTCACTGTATATCAAATATTAAAAATTGCCAAGCGGGTGGGTTAAATGGAGGGGGATCCCTGCCCCACCTTGATGCAGCAGGAATGAACTGATTCGTGGGGGAGAGAGAGTGAAAAAGATAAGCACAAACAAACCCTAAGGAGAGGAGTATTGTGGTTCTGATACCAGGTGGAACCCCGCCAACAGACACCCCAGTAAAACAGCAAAAATATTATACATGTATGGTCTTTTAATTACAAACACGTGAACGTGGGGGAAAGCGAACTGCCAAAACTCCCTAAATTGGATCCCTGCTGGAGGAGCCATTGAATAAAAAGAATATATATCTATAATGCTTGAAAGGAAACTAAATAAGACCCAAAAGTTAGGGCAACTAATTCTTCAGTACATAGTTAGGCCAAGATGATTGGAATAAAATTGAACCACACAGTTGTACATGTATATACAAGAGAGACAGACTAATTTGGGATTAAGGAAACGGGACACTGACCCATCCAAAAGGAGCTTCAAGTGATGCACAAGAGAAGATATGTGACCGGTAACCTGATAAAAGGGAGTACGGCATTAATGATTAAATAATCAACTAGAATAACACAACTTTTTTTTTTTTTTATAACTTCAAAGATAAAAATAAAATAAAAGTGACCTAGAAGCCCATTGACCTGCACACGTGGGATCAATCTTGTTAAGGTTTTGATTGAGGCACCTCTTATATCGACAGATGCATCCACTTTAAACAAGCGAATAAGTGCAGGAAGAAGTAGATGCATATGTTCATCCAGCGTCCCTACATTGCAAACCAGAAGCCGAAAGTTCTCTAAAAATCTCAAGTTTAAAAAAATTAAAAAAGAGAAGCATGTCGGTATGGTAGAAAAATATTACAGAACACCTTTAGCTCATTATGTTTTTCCTCCCTTTTGAAACATAAAACTGAACGAAGCCAGCCTTAATGCCTTCAAAGGCACCAAACTCAACCAAAAATTTATAATTTCTAATTACAAAAAATGAAAAAGCCAAGTGCCAATCATATATGGATAGAAAGAGGCCTGAATTATTTATTTAATAAAGGCGAGAGCTCCAATAGAATGAAATTGCCAGAGATAGCATGTAAAATCTATTATATCAATAAAATTGAGGTCAGTGTTACCACAACTAATTACCATTTGCACTTTTTTCCTCTTCAGCCTTTTACTCGGCAACTCATCCAGCAGGTTTTGAACCCTTGACCTTGGACTCTATCCTGTTCTATACAGGCGGAGGAAATGCCATTTGAGCTAGTGTTTATCAGTATGTTTTCAGTTTAACCTAAAGTCCTCTTAGCATATTGTTTTGCTACACAGATCTCAATTCATACTGGCTTTAATACAGTCAAAAAACAAAGAGCATCGTTTCACCCATCTTACAATTTTCTTGCATTGGTTATATAGGCTGCAATTTCACTTTTGCATTAAATGAGTGTTCTCCCTGCACTTATTCAAGCAATAGAAAATATACTTCATTAATTTCATCAAACAATCAAAATCAAATTCACAACATTGATCTCCATTTTTGCTGTATTTCAGTTTTGCAATAAAATCTGATACTCTATTCAAGAACCACCATAATCAAAGAAATCCCGGCAATTATTTTTTAAACAATAATTGACATGATTAGCAAAACTAAATAGCACTAACCACCAAATACTTCGAGTGTGTGGAGGATATCAGGAACATAGGTGTAGTCATTACACCTCTCTGCATCACTTAGAACTTGGATACAACCCGGAAGAATTACAGGAAGATGCTCCCTAAACTCATCATTGAGGGCCAAGCAAAGCTGTTCCACTAGGTGCAGAACCTGAGACAAAAACGTCTCAAATATGTATGAAAATGATAATTGCCATAGAACGACAAGACAATCAATCAATGTAACAATAGGTGATTGTACCCAAAAAGACCAAACTTACAGGATAGCCAAGGGAAGGACGGCTAGTAGCAGGATAACTGAAGGATGACCATAATTTTAAAACTAAAGAGAGTAACTCCGGCAGATATTTTCTAATATGCTGCAAGGGTGCATCAAATCCAAAACATGACATCCAGAAAAACCTCAACAATCATAATGGGTGAAACTATCACGTCAGTTCAAAGTATACCTGACGCACGATAGATACCAAAGTTCCAAGCTTCCATGTTATAAAATCCTTTAGAGTATCTTCACATGTTTGAACAGTGTTAAAAAGATCAGGCAAAACCTACATGCAAGGGTAACAATCACATTTGAATCAAGCATAAAAACCCCAGATAGTGAAATTTCAGAAAACTTAAGTACAGGAAATGTAAAATTTGAGAAAATCTTAAAAGGTTTTTAACATGCACTAGCTGACCTCAGAAAACTACCGTGTTTAGATCTTATACACAAAAAATATTGTACCTTCCTCTTCACAAGTCTTGTCCCTTCAATTAGACACCTAAATTTCTTTTTACTAAACTAGAAAGGCACGCTGATAGAATGGGAAAACAGAACAGCTGCCATCCTAATAAATTAACAGAAGGAACTTCCAAAGATATTAATACTTCTATTTGTTTTCATTAGTATTTTCCTTTGCATAATATATCTAATTCCTTTTCAGTAAAACAGGGAAGCATATCATAGTTTAAGATGATGGAAAGACAGGTCGGTTGCAAATCCCATCAATGAACAGGATGAACTTCCAAAGGAATGGGTGACTAATAAATATGTTAATATCAAGAAGGGTAGCTGACACATTTCATCCTCCAGAGTAGAATAATATGCAATTATTTCTCAAAAATAAAAGACTAACCTTCGGTAAGTATGGAACACAACCCAGACCCATTGACTAATCTCGCAAAACAGAATGTATGATAAAAACAATTATATCAGGCATCACGACATAAATAACAGTTAAAAACATTTAATACGTATATAATGAAAAAATAGACATAAAATAAAAATGGGCAAAAAAACTCTTGTGCCACACATTACCTTAAATACGAACATAAGGGATCCAACCACCTTTAGGTGATAACTAGCAAGTGAAGTATCCCTAAGTATTCGCATGAGAGAATTGATCGCAACCTGAAACCATAAAAATGATTATAATAAGCCAAAAGCAAAAGTCATATATAAGGTGGATGTCCTACCGTGGAATAATAATCTTCAGATTGAGCAAAAGATGGCCACAGATCCATAGGCAGATCATCCATAGACTGAATATGACCTGAATCACTGGCAGCACGGCTTACATCTCCATGTGACCCTGGCAAACTTGCTTGATTTCGTTTATGCGCATGAGGATCTAGAGCACCCATAATACCAAGAACCTGAAGAAGCACAAGAATACTCTTAGCAAAAAAAACAAAGACGGAATATATGTTAGACTTCTAGTTCATTTGTACCTACCTTTAGTACTTCCCGTCGGGTAGACCATGCCAACTCACCATTCAACAATTTCAAGAGTAAAATAAGCAGCTGCGGATACTCATTATATGGAGTTATGACGTACCTGGTAAATTAATACAACCATGTTATCAAAATCTTATATAGAGTACAGATTGAACATAAGAATTATAAACTTAACTAAAAGATGAATCTAGATTAAGTTACGCCGACTTTATTTATTATAAGTAATAAGAATTTAATTATGAGAGCAAAAGGTGCATATCCAAGTACAACAAGATGTGTACAGCAGTACAGGATGTCAAATTTGGCCGAATACCTCTTTGAGGTGCTTCCTTCTCATTATATAATAAATAGTTCCATAAATAATTACAAAGATAAGAATGGGAATTCAATTTGAATCTCAACAAACTACATCTTTATCTTTATCTAAACTAACCTGACTTTATCCTATCTAAATATATACAAGTTTAATTTAAATACTAGATAAGATTAATAAATAAATCCTAATCTATTTGAAATTCAGTTCTGTTGTATCCCAGTAAAATAGGAGATTAGTTGCCATGTAACCCTAGCCGCAACCCATTAAAATAGGAGATTAGCTACCTAGCTGCCGTATCTTAAAGAAAACCCTAGTTTTCCTTTAAAACCCTCCCTCAAATTGATGCTAGTGAGTCGACTAGCAGCAGTTTGCTAACTAGGTATTGATGCCGTTGTTGAGTCAAAGCTTTGGTGAAAGATATCAGCTACTTAGTGTTCAGTGGACACATGAGGGAGAATGATAGCTTTAGACTCATAGGCATCTCAGATATAGTGACAATCAATCTCGATGTGCTTCGTACGTCCATGAAAAACTGGGTTGGCTACAATTTGAATGGCACTTGTATTATGACCATGAAGAGGTGTGGGATGTGCTTGTGCAAGGCCGAGTTCTGAAAGAATACCACGCAACCACATAATCTCCGAACATGCAGCAGACATTGCCCGATATTTAGCCTCTATAGATAACTTAGATACACAATTTTGCTTCTTACACTTCCAAGGGATAAGAGAATCCCCAAGGAAGACACACCATCCAGTAGTAGAACGTCGAGAGTCCGGACATCCAGCCCAATCTGCATCACTGTAGGCAACTAATTGAAGAGAAGAACCCTTAGGAAAAAACAGTCCACGACTAGGAGTCCTAAGTAAATAATAACTAATCCAACGAACAACTACAAAATGAAGATGTCGAGGAGAATCCATGAATTTACTAACAGTGTGGACAGCATAGGAAATATCAGGGCATGTGATGGTTAGATAAATCAAGCTCCCAACCAACTTACGGTATAAGGTAGGATCTGAGAGAAGTTCCCCTTCATCTTTCCTATACTTAACATTCACCTCCTGAGGAGTATCAATTGGAGTAGTATCTTCCAATCTCCCTAACTGAATTAGATCTTGAATATACTTGTGTTGATTGAGAAATAAACCATGTGGCTAAGACCTAACTTCCAACACATTATGAAGATGTTGCAGAAGTTTTTGAAATCAAAAGTCCATCCAAACCAGAGATAATAATATCGTCTACATATACCAATAAAAATACTAGTCCAGCATCGCCCTTGTGCAAAAATAAAGAAGCATCGTACTTACTTTGCCTAAAAGCAAAGTATTGCGAAATTTCTCAAACCAAGCTCGAAGAGCTTGTTTAAGACCATACAAAGACCTCTACAATTTACAAACAGCCGTAGGGGAGGAAATAGGCATACCAGATGGAAGTTTCATATATATATATATATATATATATATATATCTTCCTTTGGATCGCCATGCAAGAAAGCATTCTTGACATCCATCTGACATAATTGCCAAGAGTTACAAGCATCAAGAGCAAGTAACAAGCGAACAATAGTCATTTTGGCAACCGGAGAAAAAGTCTCATCATAATCTATGCCATACTCTTGGTGATTCTCCAAAGCAACCAATGTAGCTTTGTATCGTTCCAGTGAGCCATCTGAATGAAGCTTTACGGAGTATACCCATTTACTACCAATTGGTTTGATAGAAGGAGGACATTGTACCACATCCCAGGTCCAATTAGCTGCAAGTGCATCAAGTTCTGTTTGCATTGCTTGTTGCCAGCACTCATGTTCCATAGCCTGTTTGTAACAAGAAGGGGTAGCAATGGAAGATAATGTATTAGTCATAGAAGTGGGGGAAGAAAAACCATACCGATCTGGTGGGTGAGAGACACAGGTAGATTTCCGAGGAATAGAAGCAGCAGGAATTATGGTGGATGTTGGATTAGGTGCCAGAGGAGGAGAATCTTGAGAAGCCATAAGAGACTCGGCCAAAGGGGTGCTATGACGTCGAGTGTAGACAAAACCAGGTTTGAACCGAGCCATTGGAGCAAAAGAGGTATCAGGAATGGACATAGGGAAGGGCTCGGTCTCATCATGAAGAATTGAAAAACTACGTGAAATAGGATCAACATGAGAGAGAAAAAATTGATTTTCAAAAAAGAAAACATTCCTGGAAATTCGAATTTTTCGTGCATTAGGATCATAACAAAGAAATCATTTTTGAGTGGAACTATATCCAAGAAAAGCACACTTAACAGATTGAGTAGTCAATTTATTTCTTTCATGTGGTGGAAGATGAATGAAACACACATAACTAAAGATATGCAAATCAGAATAATTAGGAGTGTGACCAAACAATATGGAATAGGGAGAAACATTATGTAAAACTGGTGTGGGCAATCTATTAATTAAATGGACAGCAGTGGTTAATGCTTCACACCAAAAATGAGATGGAAATGATGAGTCAACAAGAAGAGCCCAAACCATATCAAGTATATGACGATTCTTATGCTCAGCTACCCTATTTTGTTGTGGTGTAGATGCGCAAGAACTTTGAGAAAGAATACGTTTTTCTTGAAGAAAATTCTGAAATTCATGAGACATATATTCACCCCCAAAATCAGATCGTAAGATCTTGATATCAAATTGGGTCTAAATGAGTGCAAGAAAGGCCTTGAAAACAGAAAATACTTCACTTTTAGTACAAAGAAAATAGATCCAAGTGAATCTACTGCAATTGTCAATAAAAGTAACAAAATACTTGTAGTAAGCATGTGATATAACAGGAGATATACCCCAAATATCACTATGAATTATATCAAATACCCGAGAAGCATGAGAACCAGTTTGTGGGAACAGTAACACTTTGCTTTTGGCAAGTTTGCAAGAGGTACAATCAAAAGAAATTGTTTCCATTGAAACATAATTTTTATTGTCAATCGCACCATATTTAAACAAAGTTTGGAGTACATTAGGATTGGGATGTCCTAAATGTCGATGCCAATCCTTAGTACTTATTTTGACAGCATTATAAGAAATAAAGGAACTAGATGCAATAGAAGCTGAATTAGGATTTATTGGAAATAGCTGACCCTCCTTAGGACCCCTCGCGATCATCCTCCCGAACACTCAATCTTGTACAACACAACCAAAAGATGAAAAAGAGACATTACAATTATTTTCAACAAGCTGTCCAACAGAAAGTAAACTTGTGGAGAGAGTAGGAGAAACCAAAACATTTCTAATGACAAGAGACATATCACCCATGACAAAAATTGGTAGTGAACTACCATTTGCCGTATGGATTTTGAGAGGACCATCATAGGACTGAAGATTGTGTAATAATGTGGAATTATTAGTCATATGATTTGAACTAATATGATTTGAGGCACCATAATCTTGGGCAGTCCTTAATAATATGTCCAGATTTTTTGCAATAGTTACAAAATTTCTTTAGATAGTGCGTGGCAATGTGACCAAATCCCTTGCAACTATAACATTGTGTAGTGATATAGTCTCAGCTGTTGGATTTTCCTTGTGCTATAAATGCCACTTGAGTCGTAGATCCAAGCTACTGTTCGATTGTATTCCAAGCAAGTAACCTTTGCTCCTCTCGAAGCAAATCTCCCAAACAATCATCAAGAGAAGGAACTGGATCTCTATTCATTAATTGAGAACAAACATATTCAAAATCTGAACGTAGTTTCAAAAGAAACTAATCCCTCCTACTAGTTTCATGCACACTTTGCACATAAGGGAGACCATCGGCAGAGATAGAAGAACACACAATGCCAGTGTATTCAGCCCATAGATTTGAAAAACCAGAATAGAAGTCCTCCACTGATAAGCCACCTTGAGAAAAATTAGTCATCTCAAATTCCAACTGAAATCTTCGAGCAAAATTATTCTGAGTGTAGATTCTCTTCAAACACTCCCACATAGCCTTGGAGGTTTTGTAGGGTCGTAGATTGAGGATGATTTGAGACTCAATAGAACCTAAGATCCAAGACATGATCTTGGCATCCTTACTCTCCCATACAAATTGTTCCTTTGCACTATCAGGGGCTGGAATAGTCCTATCAACATGACCCCAGAGTTCTTTACCCTTGAAAAGAAACTGAAAGTGAAATGCCCAAGCAGAATAATTTTTTCCATTGAACCAAATGCACAATGAATCATATTTTTCAAATGCCATGAAAACAAACCAAGAGCAAGAAAAGAGAGCTGCTGCCGTGAAATAGAGCATCTTAGGAAAATCAAGAAACTAGAAGCAGCCTCTGGAATAAACAGAAAAACAGAAACCCTAAAGATTTTAGGGTTGGCCGAAGAAGTGCAAAAAAATAGGAAATTAGAGTAGCTCTGATACCATATCAGATTTGGCCGAATACCCTATGAGGTGCTTCCTTCTAATTATATAATAAATAGTTCCAGAAATAATTACAAAGATAAGATTGAGAATTCAATTTGAATCTCAACAAACTACATCTTTATCTAAACTAACCTGACTTTATCCTCTCTAAATATGTACAAGTTTAATTTAAATACAAGATAAGATTCATAAATAAATCCTAATCTATTTGAAATTCAATTCTAATGTATCCTAGTAAAATAGGAAATTAATTGCCATGTAACCCTAGCCGCAACCCATTAAAATAAGAGATTAGTAGCCTAGCTGTCGTATCTTAAAGAAAACCCTAGCTTTCCTTTGATACAGGAAAGTCTAGAAAAAGAAAAAGATACAAGAAAAGCATGGAAACTAAGCCCATTAAGTCTATAGAAGTTTGTTACTAAGATAGGATTTAATTAGAATTATCTCTAACACTTAGTTGTTGTACATTAACTCATGTCACCCACTAGTTGCTGTAAATAGATATAAAGCCAGGAAACCTGGAGACATGAAACCAGGAAATATGCCAGTAAATCTAGCACTATGGTGTAAACACTTCTCTATATAAATAACATACAATCCCTATGGAAAAGGCATTCAGACCAATTGACATGGTATCAGAGCTCCTAATCTGACTATCATTTTCTCTGTGCTCTTTATCCTCGAGAGATTGTGAGATGCGACAATAGGAATTTTTCTTCATTCTCTGTTCCCGCAAGTATTTTGTTTTTGTGGTGGCTATGGTGTTCCCTGAAGTGCTTTCTTGCACGTCTGCGGTGTTCCAACTATTGGGCTTGTCCTTTTTTGTGGCTGTTGGCATTATTTGGGAGTTGTGGGTGTTGTTCCTGTGACATTCAGCACTTTCTGTGGTGGTTGCCGGCGTCTGTGGGTGGCTTTGAGGTTGTCGGCAGGTTCTGTGAGAAGATGTGTGGTGGTCGACCACTTCTGGGGAGGCTGATGACGGTGCTGGGTTCGACATCTTCATCTCTCCTGGTTTGCCGAGTGTTCCTCTCGGTGTTTGCTTGGTGGTGGTTGGGTTGCTGTGGGCATGTCGGCTCTCTCTGTGGTAGACGGCACGTTCTGTCGTGGTTGTGAGGTGGCCAGCGACTTTTGAGGTGGCTGGGTTGCTCTTCCTCAGCAAGTTTGTAACAAGCGTGGACTTCTCAATTCATTTGATTCATCTCCTCAGCAGGTTTGTGACACTCTTATTGTGTTACTCTTGGTCCATGGGCTTCTTTTTCACTTGGGGTTGAAATTTATTTGATTTGGGCTTGCTGTAAATTTTTTGACTGCTTGGGCTGATTTTTTTTAGTAGGCTTTAATCATATCTATTTAAAATACTATTGTACAATTTATTGGAAAGAATTTTCCTATAGGGAATTTCAATTTAAAATGTTCTTGAGAGGGAAAGAATTATCAAATCATATTGATAGTTCAGTTCAAATTCCCACTGATAAAAAGGAATTTGTCCAATGGGAGGTCAAGGATGATAAGGTGATCTCCTATCTATTGGGGGCGATTGAGCCCCACCTTGACACAAATTTTCGATGTTTTACTACAACTCAGGCTATGTGGAATTACCTGCATCGTATTTATCACTAAGATTATAGTGCTCGAAAATTTCAATTAGAGTTGAAAATTAGCAATTACAATCAAGATAATTTGACCATCGAGCAATTTTATTTTGGCTTTATTAATTTTTGGAGTGAGTATTCTGCTATTGTTCATACTAAAGTTTCCTCTGGGCACTCGCGGCTCTTCAAGCGGTTCATGCTGAGAGTCAATGCAATCAAATTTTAATGAAACTTTGACATGAATTTGAGCTTGTTCATGCCGATTTGTTGAACCGAAATCCGGTTCCTTCTTTGGATCTTTGTTTGGGATATATATTTCGTGAAGAGTAGCAGTTATTCACGCAAATGGGTATTACTTTTGAGAAGGTCTTTTCTGAGGCTGTGAATGTGGCCTATGTAGCACAAGGGAGAGAGAGGAACAAATTGTAGTGTTTTAATTGCAAGGAGTTTGGTCATATTGCTCGCAACCATCCTAAGAAAGTTTGTAACGACTGCAAGAAAGAGGGCCATATCATCAAAGGCTGTCGAGTGCGGCCTCAAATCGTCAATCTCAAGCATGCTACTGTTCAGTCCTCTTCTTCTTCTTCTGCACCACCCACTGTAAGCTCTGATTCATTTTTTCTCACCCCAGCAATGGTCCAATAGATGATTGTGTCTGCTTTTACAGCCTTAGGCCTGCATGGTACAAGTACAAACTCAAGTTCTTGGATTGTTGATTCGGGTGCTTCTAATCATATGGCTAGTAATACAACGGGTCTCCATAGTGTTCGTAAGTATAAAGGGACACAAAATATTCAGATTGCTGATGCCAGTACTCTTCCTCTTACTGTTGTTGGTAATTTGGACTCTTCATTTCGCAATGTTTTTATCTCCCCTAACTTGTCTACCAATTTGATTTCTGTTGGACAATTGGTAGATAACAACTATGATGTTCATTTTTCTCGTGGTGGTTGTCTTGTGTAGGATCAAGTGTCGGGGACAGTAATTGCGAAGGGGCCTAAAGTGGGACGTTTGTTTCCTTTACAGTTTTCTATTCCTAATGTTGTTTCTCTTGCTTGTACGGCTACTACCAATAAGAATGAAGTTTGGCATAAGAAATTGGGTCATCCTAATTTTGTTTTCTTGACTCATCTTATGAAACATGGTTTTTTTGGCAATACAGATTTCTTTTCTTCGTCTTCTGTATCTTTTGATTGCGTTACTTGTCATCTTGGTAAAAGTAAAATTTTACCTTTTCCTGTGTATGGTAGTTGTGCTTCTAATTTTGCTTTGAGATTGTGCATACTAATGTTTGGGGTGTGAGCCCTCTTATTTCTAATGGTCAATATCGCTATTTTGTTATGTTTATCGATGATTATAGTCGATTTACTTTTATATATTTTCTCCGTTCTAAAGCTGACGTGTTTTCTATCTTTCAAAAATTTGTTGCACTTGTTGAGACACAGTTCAGTACTGCTATCAAAATCTTACGCTCCAACTTAGGGGGGAGTACATGTCTAATTCTTTTCAGACTTTTCTTCAGCAAAAGGGAATTATTTTCCAGCTTTTCTGTCCTTATACCCCTCAACAAAATGGAGTCGCTGAGCGTAAGAATCATCATCTCTTAGATGTCGTTCATACTTTGTTGATTAATTCTTCTGTACCTTCTAAATTCTGGGTAGAAGCTTTATCTACTGCCATTTATTTGATCAATCATTTGCCTACTACCACTTTAAATTATGATTCTCCCTACTTTCGATTATTTGGCATATCTCCTGAATATCAATCCTTCCATACTTTTGGGTGTGTTTGTTTTGTTTATCTGCCACCTGTTGAGCATCACAAGCTTGCTGCCCAATTTGTCACGTGTGCCTTTATGGGATATAGTCCTACTCATAAAGGATTTGTTTGTTATGATGCTCATACAAACAAATTCTGAATCTCCCGAAATGTGATTTTCTTCGAAAATCAATATTTCTTTCAGTCTCAGGTTGTTTATGATCCTCCTATTACTCTTTCTACCCCTTTTTTAATGATGTGTCTTCTTCAGTTGAGAGATTTAAATCAGGTATGGTGTATCATCGACGCATTCTCCCTTCTTAAACACCCCTTCCAGAAATTGATCCGTCATCTGATTCTGCCGATTACATATCCACCAGATAGGTATGGTTTTCCTTATACCTCGCTTACTGCCACTCTCGACACTATTTTTGTTCCTCACTCTTATACACAGGTAGCCACCCAAACATGTTGTCAGCAGGCCATGCAAGAAGAAATCCAAGCTCCACGACAATCACACTTGGGATCTTGTGACCTGTCCCTCTGGCATCAAATCTATTGATTGTAAGTAGCACCGCTCCAATTGACCGCTAGTTGAAATTAGTCTTTTTATTTTTTTTCAATTTTTTTATTCATATTTATTTATCATTTTAAAACATTTTTAAAAAATATAAAAAAAATATATCAATACTATAATAGTCATTTCCTTAACTATTAAGTAAAAATAAAAATAAAAATAAAAATAAAATACATGAGGTGTCAAAATGAGGGTGCAAATTGAGTAGGCAAAGTAACATTTTTCTAGTTATAAATGGGTGTACTCGGTCAAGTTTCAGTTTGATGGCTCATTGGACAGATATAAGGCCCGTCTCGTGGCTCTTGGGAACTGACAAGAGTATGGTATTGATTATAAAGAGACATTTGCACATGTTGCCAAAATAACTATTGTGAGGACTATCTTGGCAATTGCTGCGTCAAAAGGGTGGTCTCTCTACCAGATGGATGTGAAGAATGCTTTTCTACATGGAGATCTGAAGGAAGAAATCTATGTCTCCACCTCTCGGCATATTTTTTACACCTTCCTCGAAAGTTTGTCGGCTACGCCAATCTTTGTATGGATCGAAACAAGCTCCGGGTGCATGGTTTGATAAATTTCGCTCTACCCTACTTGCTTTTCATTTTACTCAGAGTCAATTTGATTCCTTTCTTTTTCTTCGCAAGACTTCTGTCGGAATTGTATTGCTTATGGTATATGTTGACGACATTGTGATCATTGGCTCTGATATTGAATTAATTCAGAAATTACAACAGCATCGCAAGGCCTCTTTTCACATGAAAAATCTTGGTCCCTTGCAGTACTTTCTTGGCCTTGAGGTGCAAATTACTCTAACTGGTACATTTTTACACCAGAACAAATACACGCAGGAAGTGATTTTATTGGCTGGTCTACAATAGGGTAACTATACTCCCTTGGAGGTAAATCTCAAGTTTCATCAAGAGGAAGGCAAGCTTCTCTTAGATCCATCCTTGTATCGGCAGTTGTTGGGAGTTTGAACTACCTGACGATTAATTGTCCTGACATTTCTTTTGTTGTGCAGCAGGTCAGTCAATTTATGCAGACCCCCCGACACCTTCATTTAACTGCTGTCCAACATATTATCAGCTATCTGAAGGGCACCTCTACACGCGAGTTATTCTTTCCTCAAGAATCTTCATTACAGTTGGCGGGGTATACTGATGTTGATTGGGCTGAATGTGCGGATACTCATCATTCTATTACTGGGTGGTGCATGTTCTTAGGCAATGCACTCATTTCTTGGAAGAGTAAAAAGCAAGACAGAGTTTCCAAGTCCTCCACTGAGTCTGAGTATCATGCTATGTATTCCGCTTGCTCTGAGATCACATGGCTTCGTGGATTATTGGGAAAACTTGGCTTTCCTCAGCTTCATTCCACTCATCTCCATGCTGATAATACCAGTGTTATCCAGATTGTTGCTAATCCTGTTTTCCATGAGCACATGAAACACATCGAAGTTGATTGTCATTCCATCCGTGAAGCTTTTGACAAGCATGTGATTACTCTTCCTCACATTTTCCCCACACTTCAAACAGCTGACATCTTCACTAAATCTCCTCCTCAACATCGACATCAGTTCTTAATTGACAAATTGATACTTCTAGATTTTCCAGCATCAATTTGAGGGGGGAATGTCACTAAGATAGGATTTAATTAGAATTTTCTCTAACACTTAGTTGTTGTACATTAACTCATGTCACCACTAGTTGCTATAAATAGATATAAAGCCAGGAAACCTGGAGACATGAAACCAGGAAATATGCCAGTAAATCTGGCACTATGGTGTAAACACTTCTCTATTTAATAACATACAATCCCAATGGAAAGGGCATTCAAACCAATTGGCAAAGTTGTCCAAAGGAGCAAAGTGTTGAAAAAGAAAGTCTTGATCTCCTCCAAATGAAAATTGCTCCATCAATTTTGGAGCACATACGCACTGTATTAATCAGTAGGTACAGTATGTTGTGGCCCTCGTAAATAATTCCATAAGGTCTCCAAGGTGAGCATCATCTAAGAAGCAGGAAAGCACCTACGGGGAGATGAGAAGAGTAATTCACCACTATCCCATCAAGTTTTAGTGCCTAATCGTATGAGTCAGAACTAGTTAAAATCACTTTCAAAAAGCAATTGGGCATGTTTGGTAATGGTTTCAAAGAACCAGAAAAAGTAGAAAACTTCCAAGACACAAATAGGCTACTTACGTTTTTTTACAATTCTTGTTACGAGAATCATTCCCGTTGCAAAAAAGACTTCGCATGTGCACCCAAAAGAAATAAAGAATAATACTTCTCACTACACCTCACCCAACTCCTATGTGCGGTGTGGGTGGAGACCTCCCTAGCACCGTCCTCATGAGGGATGAGGGGAAGGATTGGGGATGCCCCCACCCCAGGCAGGGAGGTCATTCCCACCTCCCTTGCTCCCCTTCAACTACTAGGGGTAGGTATCATCCTCCCCCATGCTTCTTTTTTTCTTAGTTTTTTTTTTCTGGATTTTTGAAAGAACTTTTTCTGATTCAAGGTGCACCGAAGCAAGTTTGCATTTTTATTAATAACTAGAGCAATTTTATTATATAGCATAGGGGCACAACCCAAGTACATGGAAGTATACAAAAGGTTATATTCGACCAGCAAAAAGCAAAAAAAGAGCAGAAATCTTAAAAGTCCAGACCCAAGAAAATTCCCATATTTTTGTGATAATAGCACTTTCCATTCTCAAACTACCAGGAGTTTTGCACTTCAAATTATCATAACCAACATTTGGCACCCTCGAACTATCAAAAAGCTCACACTTTTTTATAGGTAAAATAAAGTTGTATGAAATCAAGTAAATAGAAGTAGTCCAAGTACACAGGAAGTATACAAAAGAGAATACATACTTACAAGTTAGGAGCTAGAAATGGATACAAAATATAAATGAAAACTAGCCCCATTGAAAACAATCGAAAACTTCAAAACTTCTCATAATTTCATTCCCAAACATCACACAAACACAAAATACTTTTCAACTTCAAATTTTTAACTTTTTCATCTAATCAATACAACTTTTACAAATTTTAAAATAAAAATAATATTAAAAAATTATACTCAAACAATTTTTTAACTTTATAATATTTTTACTCAAATTTTTCTCTTTCCTTTCCCAAAACCCAATAAAACATCTTCACTCAAACCATTCCACTACTATTCACAAAATCTTGAGATACTCCAAGTGTCTAAACATGCCCTAAAACTTTACACCATTAAGATTTGACGTTAAAACTGTGTATGCCACCTATTTTTCATCCATCTTACAGGCCAGAATTGACAAGGGTGCAAAATGTCAGATTTTGGTAGTTGAAAGGTGATGTGTCAGTTTTGATAGTTTAAGGTAAAAACCACAAAACCCTTGGTAGTTTGAGGGTGCAAATAGTACGTTTTCCAATATTTTAAAAGCTTTTTCAACTCAATTTTCCAAACAACTTTTCATCCTATCTAACCTTTTAAAAAAACGTCTCCAAAACAATTGTTGGCACTACAGTATCAAAAATTGTTGTGAAAACCTTTATGAGCCATTCCCTAACATAGCCAAATATTTCTCCCTCCAACAACCCTGCCTCTTACCATCCCCATTCGTAATTTTTCTCTATGTAGCTTGTGGGCACCAATGAGATGCAATTCATAAATGAGATTGCTAATAGATTAGAGAGAGAGAGAGAACCAATTAGCCTTCTCCACTATGTAAAATGGGGGCCCATTTGTCCACAATGGTGTCTTTTGAGGGAGAGGAATGAAAGAAGTTTTAAAGATCGCGAGTGGTTAATGGATGAGCTTAGAGTCTTCTTTTTTAACACTTTACAACATTGGTTGATTCTATTAGACTTCAATGTCTTAGTATTCATGAATTATGTGCACTTGGGCTATGCCTAGTACTCATCAATAAAATTCTTATTTACAGATAAAACAAAACGGGGGCAATCACAATATATCCCAAAAGCTTAGGCAGATAAGAAGAGACAAATTTAATCATCTAGTTATGGCCATATTTGAATTGAAGGTGCAAAGTGAAACCTACTTGTAGTTTAGGGTGCAAAACAAAAAATAGGTTACACTACTAACTGTTACGTAAACTCACGTCGCCGTGGTAGTTATGGGCATTTGACGGTGGGATATATGGTACCGTTGAAAGGAAATGTCTTCCTTTAGCTGTTTAGCTATTGAATCGAAGGTGTTTGAGGTGAGAGGAGATGGGTGTAATCTATTCATTACAGAGAAAGGGTGGAAAGGTATTACACTGCTCATCGGGAAGGTGACAGAGGATTCATTGCCCAGCTTTGTTCAAACTCTCGTGGTTCCTACATGGCTTTGGTGGAGTATGGTGGAGGAGGTCGTCGGAGTTCATTTTCATTCCTGGGGATAGGGATGGAATGGGGTGGAGGAACCTCGCGGCGGTGTTGAAGGATATGGGTAGAGAAGGTGGTTAGGGGAGAAATTCACCACCAACGACGGCGGCAGTAACCTCGTCGTCGCGGTCGCACAAGGAGGGCTTGGAGATACCTTGAGCCACGAGACAACTTGTTATGGCAAACCTGCAAAGGGCAGGAGGCACACCCTTTTCGGTAGCTGTCCAGAGCTAAGGGGGAGATGGCAGGGGGGCTGCTGGGTAGAAAGAGGTAAGGCTTCTGAAGGAGTTGCATGCTATGTAGAGTTCGCTGGATGATTTGTTTGGTGATAAGCCTAATACGGCGCGTTGAGGGTAAAGGTGAGGTGGGCTTGGGCTTGGGTTGTGATTTGGTATCAGACCAAATGAAGAAAGGGTTGGAGATGTTGGGCATGGGCAATGGGCCTAAAGGGAAGGGCCAGGCCTCGTTCCAATTTAGCCTTGGTGATGGGCTTCAGCCCAACGAGAGGCCTAACCAGACTGGCAAGAGGTATGGCTCATTCTGGAGGAAGAAGCACTAGCACGTCGGTGGCCCATCGGCGAGTGGGTCCACGCCACCACCGCCAACGAAGCCTCAGACGACCTTGCCGAAGGTCGCAAAAGCACCGATGGAGGTCTTGTCTCTAGAGGCAGTACCATCGGAGCTTGGAGGCATGATTTATGTCATATCTTTCGCCCACAGGGCCTAAAGGGAAGGGCCAGGCCTCGTTCCAATTTAGCCTTGTTGATGGGCTTCAGCCCAACGAGAGGCCTAACTAGACTGGCAAGAGGTATGGCTCATTCTGGAGGAAGAAACACTAGCACGTCAGTGGCCCATCGGCGAGTGGGTCCACGCCACCACCGCCAACGAAGCCGCAGACGACCTCGCCGAAGGTCGCAGAAGCACCAATGGAGGTCCTGTCTCTAGAGGCAGTACCATCGGAGCTTGGAGGCATGATTTATGTCATATTTTTCGCCCACAGCGTCTCAGTAATTGCACAGACCATTTCAACGGAGGCCGCCAGCGCACAGACAACTGCACTGAGGTCAAAGTAGACGTCTGCAAGAAGAGGCAAGGCTGCCGTCAACCCCGATATCTCGATTGTCTCGGCCAACTCTCACGATGCTATTTTGGCGTTGATTTTCAAGCCAACAGCTCCATCCAAGGCACAAAAAGTCTTGACGGCTTCTGAGGAAGCTTTGGGAGGATTAGAGGTGGTGCCTCAGGCGCCGGCAATCGAGGAAAGGGAAATTATGAAAATTTCCTTGGAAAAAAAAAAGCCTCATTGGCACCTGTGGGTATGGAGAAAAGTCTGGTGGATGAGGGTACTAGTCTGTAGAAGCATCTTTTGAATTTTGAGGGCAGCAGACAACGGGAGGTGTATGCAAATATTCATCCAAAATCTAAGAATGAGTTGTTAGACATGGAAGAGAAAGAGGAGGTAGATTCTAACCTACAGATGGAGGTAGTTGCAACAGAGAGTGATGAGGAGGAGATGGGCAGTCCGTCACCCTTACGGAAGCTTCCCCCTCAGATTGCACCTAAAGTTTTTTTTTTTATAAGTAATAATATTATATATATCAATAGCAGTAACCAAGTACACTGAACTTATACAAGAAAACACCTAGCCCATATAAGAGAGCCCCTATTCAATAAAGATTCTTATCAAATAAATAATAATCATCTAGTTCATATTCCAACAACCAAAAAGGGAAGAAAATACTTGTTCCAAAGAGAATAAACTCGGGAAACATGTCAATACCCAGTGCTCTGCACAACTTGACCAAGAGTAGTAACAGCCACTTCACGTTTCATAATAGCTGCTCCATCCAATAAAGCTTCGACAATTAAGGGCATAAGCTCGGGAATGTATCGTCTCATAATATAACCACCCTATACCAAAATCACAACCCAAAACATGTTAAAGATGAATATATAGGTATGTAAATATATATGAAGGCAAAAAGAAAACAGATTGCCATTATTCATGAGGCAATTGGATAATACGCCACAACCTTATGAACCCTAATTATCATTATGCCATAACAAGCAAAAACAAGAAGGAAAATAGAAAAGAAGTGACAATAACAACCAACGGCGATCCTGAATAATAACACTCTCAAATAGACGTGACATCTAACAGTTGTAACGTGACTGATTCCTTGGTCAAAATATTAACTTCCACAGATGCACATATCAGACATTAAAAAGGATGCCACTAGACCTTTGATATTCTCATATGCTAAAGTATGAAGAAAAGAAAAATGGTTCACACAACCAACTAAGAGAATGCCAACAATTTAAATCACCAAAAACCCAAAACACCACGCACTTAAAGTGAATGCTTCTGTCTAATCATAGACAACAAATAGTGGAAAAATGTCAGCATTACCAAAAGAAACCAATGGTCAGTAGATAATTCAACTCATATGAATGACTAAGCATTTCCTAGCATACTCTTTTGAAGCAACCTATTGTATAAACATCCTGAGACCATTGGCATCAGAATCTGACAAAAGCTTGAGTTGATTATTATAGTGCAGAGTTTAATGTGCCAGAATGGTTTTGCATGTCAAATTTAATGTACAAAAACTAAAATCACAAAGTAAATACCAAAGTCCACAATGAGGTATACAGAGATCAGGATGACTTTTTAAGAACCAGACAAGCCATTCAACCAGTTGAGCTTTGACAGAGGTCATTGGTCGGGTTGACCCCTTAAAACTATTCTGACAGTTGCACCAGATTAACAGGATTGAACTGGTCAGTTTTTTGGTTGAACGGTAAGAGTTGTGATTTTATAAAACCAATTAATTTCTTTAAAAGGTAAAATATTCAAAACTTTTATGTTGTTTTCCCAAATGCTCAACAAATCTTACACATTATGAATTCAGATATTAAATTTATATAACTTTGTACTACAGATAATTGAGTTGATACTATTATGAAATTTAAAATTGTACTTGAATAATAAAATAGTCTATGAAATCAACAGTGGAATCAATGGTTGGGCTAGTTGAACCTGTTCTTTTCTCACTCACTTAATGTTCCAAAAAATCACTGAATTAGATCATACTCAGTCTCAAGGCTCACCAGAACTCCAGAGTAACAGCAAAAAAAAAAAAAAAAACACAATAAAAATTATGCATCAAGTTTGTGAACAAGATTTGTATTAGACGTGTAACAAAAGTATAAAGCAAGTTGTCTTCTACATCAAGATTGTGCAGGCATGTTCCCAGTGCACCAAACATGAGTCAGTAAAATGCTATATACTAAAAGATATTTGAACTTAACACAACTAGAAAAACTAGAAAAAAAAAGAATATTACCCACCACTCTAGTAAGATCCCCAACAGTTACAAGAACTCCACTTATAATGCCATGATTCGCATTGACCCCAGTGCCATCATTTAGCCTTGCCACAAGTGCCTGACCAAACAAAGCCCATTTATTAAGAGATGGGATACAAAAATTTAAAAAAAAAAAAAAAGGTCTCAATAAATGTCATAACCACCGCATGACTTATTAAACCTTGTGTATCGGAGCAATGTATGGAAGAATTAGCCGTTCACAATTCCGTATCAGACAGCCTAGTAACTTCGCACTTTCTTCCTTGCATTTGCTATCGGCACTGGTACACATGACAAGAGAAGTCAACAACTGACTCCTTGGGTCCTTCCGACCTTGATATATTTTTTAAAAAAAAATAGAAGAAGAAGAACAATCTCATTCTTGCATACGACAGATATCAAATAACAGGAATTCATTCACATCACCTGTGCTCCAGATACATTAATAACTGTATGAGATGGCGACGAAGTGCTGGAAGTACATATGCAGGATTTTTTTCTGATAACCTTCCAGCCAAAGAAATTGCATATTCTCGAACATCAAAATCCTGCATCAAAAATGAAGCTCCAAGATTGGACCATAGAACACACTTTCAGTTTATTCTCCTCTAGCAATATGAAAATACCCTTTACAAGGGGAGAAGAGACAAATAAGGATATACAACATCTGTTTACAAAGAAAAACAACTCAATTAGTGGCTCACTTTAGGTTATTGCAAGCTCAGACAAACCAATCACAAACTGAGGTAAGATCCATATATTCTTTCACCACACTCCATCTAAGACTGTCTCCAGTTACCTTTCAGACAGTCAGTGTCTTTCCTTGAAACTCGTAATACAAATGCTCCCGTAAGGCTTAAAGAAATTCAGGTTTTGGGCATGACTCTGCTCAAACAATTCTAACTTTTTTTGCAAATATGGTCATGCTCCAATAATCATCGAAAGTTTCCAAATTCAAGCCGTGAGCCAAGGAATGAAGACAAAAACAGTTGTAGGCTCAAGTACATGCAACAAAGAGTGGACTTGATAGAAACTTCAGTGACAGTGGCAAAGGTGGCTCCAACAATGCTAGAAAAGTATTTTCCACAATTGAGAGAGAATGGGAGTCTTTAAAGCATTTTTTTTTTTATAAGTAAATGGGAGTCATTAAAGCATACCCCCTATTGGGAAAAAAAGTTTATAGGCTAAATATTTTATTGGCATTGGAAACTGGTTTGACATTCTCCATCTCTCAAGTCTCAAGTAGGTTTGGATTTACCCAAGTTTGTGGGAAAGAAACTGCTACAATCTTAAAGGTGCCAAGTCCCACATCAGAACTTTACTAAGTGGAATTGATCATTATAATGATTTTAATGAACTCCAATAGTAATCTTGATTGGTCATTTCGAATATAAATGCATATATGCCTAGTGCTTTCCTTGGGCCCTTAACAATTACTTTTTTTAATCGATAAACAAAATTTATTGAGCATGAAATAGACAAAGGCCTAAGTATACAAGACATATACAAGAGCGTCGCCTATGCATGCTAGTTTCGCGATACAAGGAATTCATGAAAAGACATGCCATTAAAATCAATTACAATCGACCAATGAAGTAAAGTATTGAAAAATGAACTTCTAAACTCATCCATTGACAGCTCCCTATCTTCAAAGCTTCTTGCATTCCTCTCACTCCAAATACACCACCATAGACAAATTGGGACCATCTTCCACACTGTTTGTAATGCCCTAATGGAAAATCCAAGTCACATGGTCTATACTCGAAAAAGACTAGTCAATGATACAATTGGAGCCCCAATAGAACATTATAAAGAGCAAGAACTTCTCATTCTCAGGCAATGTAGGATCCCATAAACCATCCATTCTTATCACTTATCATAAAGGGGTATCACAATCTCCCCCCCTTATATTCTCGACATCCGAGTCAAGTTAGTCCATCGTAGGTGGCATGACTAAAGTCTCACATTTCTGGTTGGGATAAACTCTTAGACCATTTGTAACGCCCCAATGGAAGGTCCAATCCACATGGCCGATACTCCAAAAAGACTAGTCAATGATGCAATTGAAACCTCATTAGAATATTATAAAGAGCAAGAACTACTTCTCAAGTAATGTGAGATATCATACACCACACACTCTTATCAATTATCAGAATAGGGTATCACACTATTGCAATACGAGGGTTGCCCCATATGCCTCACCAAGAAGCCAGGAGGTCGATTACCCTTTTCGGCATCACCCAAGCTAATCCTATCTGAGCAAAGAAGTCATTCCACAAGGCCGTAGCAATCTCACAATGAAGTAATAGATGATCTACGGACTCTCCACTCTTTTTGCACATCCAACTTCAATCCTTAACAATTACCATTAGAGTGGACATCAAGGCGTGGGGTCTAGTAATGGAAAGGCAACCAACAAACTGGATTAGTATTCTTAGGTATTATATTTGGTGTAGAATTAATGTCATTGGATATTGATAGGTGAGTGGAGCCACCAAAAGACAAAAAGGGCACCATCAAGTAAGTGTTGATAAAGTAATCTTGACTAGTTCTTTTACAATGTGTGTCAATGTGGCTAGCATTTTCCATAGGTCCTCAACAGAGACAAGCTTTATCTTGTTGGTTGGGATAAAGTTTGTTCTCTGATACCTTCTTGTGGTTTGGGGGTGCATAACATGGGGATCTTCAATAAAGCACTCTTTGGGAAGTGGTTGTGGAGATTTCACCAAGAAGGGGAGGCTTTGTGGAGAGTAGTTATAGAATCAAAATATGGGAGTAGTAGGGGGGTTGGTGTTCTAATGAAGTCAGGGGACATATGGTGTGGGGTTGTGGAAAAATAGTCGTTCTAGATGGGAGAGATTCTCCAACATTTTCAAATTTGCGGTTGAAAGAGGTCATGGTATTTATTTTTGGCATTATCTTTGGTGTGGTGAAAGGGCTCTTAAGTTTGTTTTTCCCACTCTTTACCGGATTTCTAGTAACAAAGAGGCCGTGGTGGCTGACTTGGTGGTCTGTTCCAATGGCTCTATCCTTGGCACATCGATTGTTTTAGAGTGGCTCAAGATTGGGAACTTGGAACGTTTGCTGATTTGTTTGATTCATTGTATGCTACGTCTTTTGGTAATGGGATGAAGGATAGGATGATTTGGACTCATAGTGGGAGTAAAAGGTTTTCCATGCATTCCTATTATAAGGCCCTTTCGTGATTATCTAATGATCACTGCTTTCCCTGGAAGAGCATATGGAATTGTAAGGTTCCTCCTAGGATTGCTTTCTTTATCTGGCCTGCATCCCTTGGGAGAATCCTCACCAATGACAACTTGAGAAAACATGGTCTCGTCGTTATGGATTGGAGCTTCTTGTGTAAGAAAAATGGGGAATCTGTGTATCATCTATTGTTACATTGTGAGGTGACTTGGTTTTTGTGCAATGAGATCTTTAACCGAACCGGTGTGGCATGGATTATGCCCGGAAGAGTTATGGATATTTTTTAGTGCTGGACAGGAATTAGGGGCAATGCTCACATCGCTCCTGTGTGGAAAATGATCCCTCGTTGTATTGTGTGGTGTTTGTGGATAGAGAGAAATAGTAGGTGTTTTGAAGACTGGAAGCGTTCCTTGGATGAGCTGAAGAGATTCTTTTTTAATACACTATTTCCTTGGGCTTCAGTCATTATTTGTAATGAGGACAATTTTCATAATTTGCTTCTATCCATCACTAGTGCTTAGTGGTATTTAGGCATATTGTGTATATACTCCCTGTGTACTTGGGCTATACCTTATACTATTAATAAAGTTTTACTTTTACATTAAAAAAATTAAGTGAGAATAGGATTCCAAATTATCAAGCCCCAAACGTGATAACGGGCATAGTAGGAATGTCAAACAATTCCTCTATCATTATGCTAGCTTTCAGGAGACAGCAAGTACATTGAGCGGTCAAGCTCTTTAATGGAAAAATATCACTAAAGGTGAAGACTTGTGGAGTAATAATATTTTCCCATACAAAATAATAATTGTGAATAGCAATGTAAAAGGACCACACACACACACACACACATATATATATGGAAACATTTTCTCCATACGCAGCAAAAATACTCAGTCTGGTATCTTAAATGAAAGATTTTGGAATCGGCTGAAAGAAGGTGTATATCACTTTCAAATGAAGCATAAGCTTCAAAAGCAAAGAGTTCATTATCCTCTAAAATATATCCATTCATGCACCAGGGATATGTAAGAAACAATCAATCTGAGATAATTAAGTACTGACAAGTCATAAAGAGAGCACAAAAGTATATAAATCAACAGATGAAAGTAAGTTCATTAGTCAGACATTACTTCACCAGCAAAACTAAAAGAACTTCAGTATTAATATCGTTTGCATCGGCTACAAAATACTATACTCAGTTTAGCACATTTAATGCAAAGATTAAAATTTAGTAGAAAGTAAACCTCATCATTTAGAGCAGCAAAAAATGCATTCAGGCTATCAGCCTGCGCCAAAAAATCATCAAAACCTCTATTTCCATGAAGAGAGGAAAAGATAGAATGGCGAACGGTGACATCAGCATCCGCAACAGCTGCAATGAGAAGCTTTTCCACAAGCTGCAGAGAGCCCAATGGTAGTTAGCAAACAAGAATTTTTAAATGAAAGTCAACATTACATGCGCAAGAGCAGGGCCCAAAAAGGCATTAACAAACCCCCACTTTTATGCCCATAGAATCATTCATAGCCCACACCCAGATATACTTGAGAAATAGCGGGAAAAAAATCTGAGTAAAGGTTGCCATACTACATGTTTTCATCCAAAACTTGTAAGATTGCATGTACAAGCAGAACTCTAGAAGCGGCTCTTTCAATTGCTGAAGAAGAATATATTAATATAAATATTTAAAAATAGTGGCACACCTAATATAAGCTTGCCGGATGGATGGGGGTTACTAACAACAAAAAACAAAAGTTACAAGATTTTACAGTAAATACCACTGGTTACGAGCTTTAAGTATGTTAACAAAAAAACAGAGTTTGGCATTTAACCTCCTCAACAAGACGCCATCTCTTTCCTCCAGCTCGATTCAACCTGCTAGGACCAAATTGTGTACCTGCTATACCAGAAAAAGAATTTGCAACTAATCTGCAACAACAAAGGGCAGCATCTTTTCTTGTGGCTCCATCCTCGTCATCTAAATACACAACCACCGATTCTCTAGCAAACTCAAGAAGCTCATGACCCTAAAAAATACGTTAACTTCTTAGTGAAATTAAATTTCAACCAGCATCCAAGCAGTACATAATAATTGCTAACGAACCTTGAAATTAAAACGAGCAAGAGTCTGCAAAGCAAGTGGCACTAGGGCTGAACCAGTCAGATCTGAAGCCTGCTGGGGGATATTCATCACATTTCCTCTTCCTATTCCGACAGCATGCCTCCCCTGAAGATAATGGGATTTTGAAAGAACCACAGAAATGCAACCAAGCAACCGATCTTGAATAGTAGGCAGCAAAGGTGGAATACTGTAATAACAACCAATGAAAATAAAAATTACAATCCTTTGGAAGGATTTACAACCAAATTATGTGAATGAAAGTTAATAAAATGGCTTACCTGACAGTTATTTGCTCAAGTGCTTCTACAAGCGTAGAGGAAAGACCAGCAGAAAACATAGCATCCAAGAGACCACGAACATGGGGTTCCATCACTGGGCCCATTGCTTTTGAAATACTTCCAACACAAGCCAAAGCCTCAAGTGAGGGTTTACCTCTACGCGGAGCAATCTACAGACAAAAAATTTGGCAACTGTCAGATATCAAGTTCAGTGTTAGATTGATATTGCTGAAACCAATGAAATCTCCAACTGCAAGCAAAATGCGACCAAAAGAAAACTACATGTATTGTGCATAACAACACTGTAAGAAAGGCGGGGCACATACTGCATCACGTAGGTGAGATGTAATTGTCGGCAAATAGTGGACAAGGTCCCCATCCAAAGCACCAGCCATCTCCCCAAGGGCAATGAATCCACTGGCACGTTCAGCTGGCATTCGCAGAACTGCAAGAATATGATTCATGCATATCTGCAAGAAATTACAACCTCTCTCACACACACATCCTTTGGATAATCATTCTAAACATAAATTTGAAACAAAGTAAACAGTGGTTAGGTGACACCCACAACACTTCTCCTACCAGCTACAGTGGTTAGGTGTAAAACTGAAACAAAGTAAACAAACCGTCAAATAGTTTGTAACAAATCGATCACGCAGGAAATGAGCAATGCGAGGTAGTAGCTGAGTAATGCTCAGGCGAACAAGCCGATCCCGATGCTCTAAGTATCTGAGGACAATTTCAGCAACTTCTCTATACCTTGACATCATGAACTCACCAGTATTCCTGCCCACATGAATTTCAATGGTATATAAAGCCAGAAACTATAGCCAATCAAAGAATGACACTAAAAAAATGCACAACCTCCAAACGAAGAATAGAGACAATAACATAATATATTTAACAATTTATATATTTGCTGTTTGGGCAAAATTATTACTTTTTGCAAAGTCTAAACAGATTGTTTCCTTTGATGAGTAAAATTCATTATTACTGTTATATGACTACCAATGCGGGATGCAGATCCACTATGATATAGATACATGGTAGCTCTTAATGTTTGTTTTTAACAAGTAAGAAGAAGTTTTATTAGAAACGAATGTATAGGAAAAGCCCATGTACACAGGAAGTATACAAAATAAAACACCCAAGTACATTATAGGAAACGGAAAGCAACATCAGAAAATCATGAACGGAAGATCCGTTAGTCACTAAAGCAAAAAACCAAAACAGCAAAAAAGTGCACAAAGTTGCTCCAATGTACACTCCTTGTCGTTAAAACACCACTCATTCCTTTCCATCCAAATGCACCGCATGAGACACAAAGGAACCATCTTCCAAGCCGCATCCACTTGAGTGCAACCATGAAACCATTTCCAGCATGCTAGAAGATCAACCACTCTCAAAGGCATCACCTAAGCCATGCCGGTTCTACCAAAAATGCTATACCATAAAGCCCTTGCCATTTCACAATGCAAGAGTAAATGATCCACGGTAGCTCTTAATGTTAAACCCATTTTTCCCAAAAACATGAGTTAATGGGAAGAGGTAAATTTAATATTATTAAGTTTTTTGATAGGTAAGAGGTAAATTTAATTATTTAAATTATATTCTAATATTTCTCATGTGTGGACCAGACTTCTCCTTAATAAGTAGGCCCAACATGCAAAATATATAATTAAATGGGGGTGAAGCGTAGAGTCAGGTTCAAACTCATGATCATTGCCTCAATATTATTTTAAAGATTAATGCTATACACCACACTCACATCTTATTTATGTAAAATGTGGCACATTTATCACCATTTGATGATAAAGAATCATCGAATAAAGCATTATCTAATGGAATAAAAGTGACACATCTTACATAATGGGATGAAATGGGATAGTAGTGTAGTGTATAGAATTTTCCTACTTTAAAATATCACTTATCCCAAAAGTTTAAACTAATAGGAAGATATAAATTTCATTATTTAAATCATATTATAATAATTTTTAAATAAGTAATAAGAAGTTTTATGAAGACAAGTGCATAGCCCAAATACATAGGAAGTATACAAGTGGAATTATATTATAATAATTAACAAAGCAGGAAGAACTTAGACAGTGTAGATATGGTTGAATAGAGAAAAAAGATGCTAAATTTCAAGATTACTGAGACAAACAACAGATTTAAGAACCTCCAAGAATAAAACCGAAGACCATAGCAAAGAGGGAAATAAAATTGAAGCTGGACTAATAGAAGATCAATTTCTAGGTTCAAAATGAGTCCCAAGAAGAATTCATATCTTATATATTATTCAAGAGATAAGAAAAGGCTGTTTAATTGACTCAAAAAAGATATTTATAATAGCCTGTAGCAAGCCTACGATCTCAGCCTTTCATTACACCAATAATAGATCAATCCTAAACTTTCATTACTAAACAGATGATTTTTAATCGACCAACAATAAAATAAAAGAATAAGCTTATGCTTAACTGGTGGGTCCAACGAAGTGGACTGATAAGCCCACTTTGCTTAAGACTTTAGATGCTCCTGCGTCAATTGATTCCCCATTCTATCTACATACTCAACACCAACCCATCACGATAATATTCCCTTTCCTTTTTTTTTAATAAGTAAACGATTTTATTAAATAATGATAGGCATAGCCCAAGTACACAAGAAGATATACAAATGTACCCTCTATCTATGTGGAATCTATAGAGACAAGGAAGTCATACAAATTGAGGCCATTAAAGTCTATAGCCATGGCCCATGTACATAAAGTTCTAAGAAAAAAAGCTCTTAATTCTTCTATTAAGCGCTCATTGTCTTCAAACGTCCGTTCATTGCGTTCTTGCCGCAAACACCATAGAATACAGATAGGAACCATTTTCCACACAACTTTGATTTGTCGAATGCCTTTTAAATTTGTCCAGCTGGCCAAAAGTGCATCCACTGTAGCGGGCATGACCCAAGCTAAGTTTAATCTGCTGAACAATTCATTCCACAATACTCTAGCCGTCTCACAGTGTAGTAAGAGATGATCCACTGTCTCACAAGACTTCTTACACATGCAGCACCAATCCACTATGATCACCTTGCATTTCCTTAAGTTATTTGTTGTCAGGATCTTATCTAAGGAACCTGTCCACATGAAAAATGTCGCTTTAAGAGGTGCCTTATGTCACAAATTCTTCTCCATGGAAACGGTCTATTCGGCAAGTGTGTAGGAGACTTATAGGAAGAGCGAACCGAGAATATACCTTTACTTGCGGGTATCCACCACAACATATCAACTCGCTGGTTGCTTGGTTTTGTGGAATATAATAGACTAAAAAAGTCCTCAAGGTAGCCCACTTGCCAATCTTGGGCCCCCTACTGAAATTGATGTTCCATTGAACTTGCTCCCCTGATATCACCATGAGATCAACAACTGAGGCTTCTTTTTCACAAGCAACCCGGAAAACAAAAGGGAATATGTCCTTTAGAGCACCATTTCCACATCATGAGTCGCTCCATAATTTAATCCTAGAGCTCTCACCCAGAACAAATCTTGTGTTTCAAATAAAGATCCCCCATCCTCGTCTAATATGCTTCCAAACTCCCACTCCATGAACCTCACTCACCTCTCTAGCACACCAAACCCCCCCCCCCCCCCAAAAAAAAAAAACTCCACATTTGCACTCAATCACCGCCTTCCATAAGTCATCCGGTTCCAGATTATATCTCCACAACCATTTCCCAGTAATGCCCAATTAAAAATTCTCAGATTTCTAATACCCAACCCACCAGAGGAAATTGGAGAGCATACCTTGTCCCAACCAACTAGATGGAATTTGAATTCATCACCCACTCCACTCCACTCCACAATAAATCACGCTGAAGTGTCTCAATTCGGTGTGCCACACTTGCTGGAATAGGGAATAGAGACAAGAAATAAGTTGGCAAATTAGACACCATACTCTTAATTAAGATGATCCTGCCACCTTTCAACAGATACAATCTCTTCCAACCTACCAATCTCCTTTCTATCTTCTCGATCACTGTGTCCCATATTGGAATAGCTATTGAGGCAGCCCCCAACGGAAGGCCAAGGTAGTTCATGGGAAGAGAAGCAACCTTACATCCTAGCGTGCTAGCTAGCTACCTTATGTTGTTAGCCCGTCCAGCTTGCACCATTTCTGATTTGTCAAAATTCATATTCAAACCAAACGTTGCTTCAAAACAGAGTATAAGAGTCTTTAGTGCCCAAACCTGGTTTTGGTTTGCCTCACAAAAGATTAACGTATCATTTGCAGACAACAAATGAGATACATTAATAGTACCCCCATTGGGGTCACCAATCAAGAAACCAACCATAAAACCATTATTAACCAATGTCAAGATCATTCTGCTAAGCACCTCCATTACAATGACAAAGAGAAGTGGGGAGAACGAGGCCCCTTGCCTTAAACCTCTGGTGCTTTTGAAAAAGCCAACTGGATTGTCGTTGATCAAAACTGAAAAATTTTGTCATTGATATACACCATCTGATCCACAAGCTCCATTTCTCCCCAAATCCACACCTCCCAAGTAGATACGATAAAAAGCAAAGTTTTGAATTATGTTCCCGTTGAAGTACTTGAATGGAATATTTCGGTACCAGTACGTTTCAGTGTACCGTTTCGGGATAGTCAATATATACATAAATTATATATATAGAAAAATTATATTCTAAAATATTATCAAAGTCTTAAAAATATACATATTGAAAAACTCACTAATATTTATAAGTTTTAATAGTTCTCAATCACACTGCTAAAAAAATCGAGGTAAAAAAAACCTACTAAAAAAATCAAATATCTTCATAAAAAAACACAGTGCATATACATTGCCATGGGCCCCTTCTGGCAATCCGTTGTTTCTGATTTCCTTGAAAAGATCATCAGATCTAATTTTCTCTCTCGCCCATTTACTTTACTTCAATTCATGCATTAACATTTTTTTTTTTTTTGGTAAGTAAGAAGCAATTATATTGATAAAGATAGGCAAAGCCTAAGTACACCGGAGGTATACATAGGAGTACACCAAATTAAGAACTAGAAATAGTTACAAGGAAATCATGGAAGCTGAGACCATTTAACTCTAAAGCAATGGCCCACATAAATAAAGTCTTCCAACAAAAACTCCTAAACTCCTCGGAGGAGCGTTCATGATCCTCAAAGAATCTATCATTCCTTTCACTCCAAATACACCAAAAAATACAAATAGGCGCCATCTTCCACACCGCTGCAATCTGTGGTGTCCCTGTGATCCCTCTCCAACTAGCTAGTAGTTCCACCATCGTTCCTGGCATGACCCATGCGACTCCCAATCTGAGTAAGTCCATATGTCTCTTGCAAAATCACAATATAATAGTAAATGATCTACCGTTTCTCCGCTCTTTTTGCACATACAGCACCAATCTGTAATTATGAGTCCACGCCTTCTTAGGTTGTCCATGGTTAGTATCTTCCCTAAAGCTGTTGTCCAAACAAAGAATGCAGCCTTGGGAGGTGCTTTACTCCTCCATATGTTCTTCCAAGGAAAATAGGGTCTATCTTGAGCTGTAAGAATGTCATAGAAGGAGCGTACCGAAAATTTTCCGTTCTTGGAATGCCTCCATTTCATCATGTCAACAGCTGGAACCGTAACAATGATGTTATATAGTAGGCTGAAAAAATTCAGCAGATCACTCACTTCCCAATCTTGTGCCTCCCTAGTGAGATTAATGTTCCACTCCTGTAAACCTTGTCTAACCACCCTCACATCAGCCACCATAGCTTCCTTGTCTCTGGCAATTCTGAAAATGTTAGGAAAAGCATTTTTAAAGGCCATATCTCCCACCCACACATCATTCCAAAAGCTGATTCTACTGCCCTCCCCCAAACACAGCCTAGTATTCTCCAAGAAAGTCCCCCACCCTTGCCTTATGTGCTTCCACAACCCAACCTCATAAGCCCCCCTCCCCTCATTAGAACACCAACCCCCCCTTGCACACCCATACTTCGCATCAATTACCCCTTTCCATAAGGCTTCCCTCTCATGATTATAACGCCACAACCATTTTCCTAATAGAGCCTTATTAAAGGATCTAACATTGCGGATCCCCAACCCACCAGCGCTCAAGGGAAGACACACTTTATCCCATCCAACTAAGTGAAATTTAAACTCATCCCCTAGGCCACTCCACAAAAAGTCACGTTGGAGTTTCTCAATTCTGGATGCAATGCTTACCGGGAAGGGAAATAAGGACAAGAAGTATGTGGGAAGATTAGATAGCGTACTCTTGATAAGTGTGATCTTTCCCCCTTTCGATAAGTATAACCTTTTCCACCCGGCCAGCCTACGCTCTAATTTCTCTAACACCTCCTAAATGGTCTTGGCTTTAAACTTTGCACCCAACGGAAGACCAAGATACTTTAACAGCAACAAGGAGACCACACATCCCAATAAGCTGGCCAGCCCACTAAGGTCTCTCACCGCACCCACCGCAACCATCTCCGTTTTAGCAAGATTGATCTTTAACCCGGATACTGCTTCAAAACAAAGTAAGATAGCTTTTAGAGATTGAATATGTACTGCATTATCTTCACAAAACAGCAACGTATCATCTGCAAACAAAAGATGAGAAATAGTGATGGAGCCATGGTTAGAAACCCCCGCTGAAAACCTGAGAAAAACCCCCCTTCTACAGCTGTCGACACCATTCTACTAAATGCCTCCATCACGAGGACAAATAAGAGTGGTGAAAGTGGATCGCCTTGTCGTAGTCCCCGCGAACTATTAAAAAAGCCCACCGGATCACCATTTACCAAAACCGAGAAACGAGCCGTTGACACACAATGCATCATCCACCCCTTCCATCTTTCCCCGAATCCACATCGGCCTAACAAATAAAATAGAAAATCCCAGTTGACATGGTCGTAGGCCTTCTCCATATCCAGCTTACAAAAAATACCTAGTACCCCCAACTTAAGCCTGTTGTCTAGGCATTCATTGGCTATAAGAACTGAATCCAGTATTTGTCTACCTCTCACAAAGGCATTTTGAGATTTAGAAATGATCTTATCCATTATTGTGCTCATCATGTTGGCAAGTACCTTGGCTATTATCTTGTATATGCTGCCCACAAGACTAATCGGCCTGAAATCTTGCACCTCTATGGCACCTACCTTTTTAGGGATAAGTGCAATAAAAGTAGCATTTAAACTTTTCTCAAATTTTCCATAAGAGAAAAATTCCTGAAACACCTGCATGACATCTCCTCCCACCACCTCCCAACAAGTCTGAAAAAATGCCATAGTAAAGCCATCTGGACCCGGCGCTTTGTCCTTCTTCATTTTTCTAACGACTAGTCGTACCTCTTCCTCTTCAAAAGGTCTTTCCAACCAAGTCATGCTGTTTTGATCAATGGTCTCAAAAACTAGACCATCCACTTTTGGCCTCCATTCATAGGGTTCTCTTAACAATTGTTCGAAATGTACAGCAATGTGCTCTTTAATTACAGCTTGATTGAGGATATACCTTCATCAATAGTCATGGACTCTATGGCATTAAATCTCCTGTGTGAGTTTGCAACACGATGAAAGAACTTTGTACATCTATCCCCCTCCTTGAGCCACAAAGCTCTTGACTTTTGCCTCCACAAGATCTCCTCCATTAATATCAACCTTTCTAACTTAGATGATACTTGGCCTTTACGCTCATTTTCATCTTCAACCCCCTCCAAACTTTGTAATTCTTGTAGGAGATTTTCTTTTTATAATATTACATTTCCAAAAGTCTGTTCATTCCATGTCTTTAAATCCACTTTCAAAACTTTCAATTTTCCAGCCAATATCTTACTTGGAGTGCCCTCAAGTTGATATGAATTCCACCATTGCCTAACCAATTCCACAAACCCTCCGGTCTTTAGCCACATATTCTCAAATTTAAAAGGTCTTCTCCCCCATCTAATTCCTCCACAGTCTAACATTATAGGAAAATGATCAGAACATACCCGTGGAAGTCTCTTTTGACATACATCAGGAAATTGTGTTTCCCATGAGGGAGATATGAGAAATCTGTCCAGCCTTGACCAAACTTGGTTATTAGACCACGTATAATCACCTCCCATAAGAGGAAGGTCCATAAGTTCTAACTCAAATATTAAATCAGAAAATTCCACCATTGCATGATTATGTCTCCCTTCTCCGGATCTTTCACTGGGAAATCTTGTCACATTAAAGTCTCCACCAATGCACCAAGGAACCTCCCAACAAGAACATAAACCAGCCAGCTCATCCCAAAGCAAACGTCTTTCGCAATCTAAGTTAGAACCATACACCCCAGCAAAGGCCCATACAAAACCATCTACATAATTTTTAAAAGAACACCCCACCAAGTATTCTCCCACAAATTCTTCAATATTCTCCACCACCCTTTTGTCCCACGTAACCAATATACCACCTGAAGCCCCCTGCGAAGGTAAGTATGACCATCCTACATACTGACAACTCCAAATACTCCGTATGGTTCTTCTTGTCATAAGCTTCAGCTTTGTTTCTTGCAAACAAATAATGTCCATTTTCCATTGTCTTAACAAGGATCTTATTCGGAGGCGCTTGTTTATCTCATTCAACCCCCTTACATTCCATATCAGAATTTTTGGCTTCATTTAACAACCATGCCAGCCCTCCCTTTATTCCTACTGCGACTTGCACTCCCCTCCTTACTGTCATAATTAATAGACCAATCCAGCAGCCGTTGTAGTTCCCTGTTTCTTTTTGGCCTTTCTTCCTGTTGATAATGTCCTGCCTCAATGGCTATTAACAGTGCCCCAAACTGATCTGCATATCCCACACACGAAATCCCCACACAACTCTGTAATTCTTCCACCTTTTTCATAACCCAGTCTGCAGGTAAAGGATGCATAATTCTTATAGGAGAGGGATCCTCCCCTGCTGGCTCTTCAACCTCGGGTACATCATTAAACAAAACTACGGAGCCTTCAGCTTCCCCCTCCCCTTGCTCCTTCTCCCTCACATTCACCAGTGCTCCCATTTTGTAATGATTATTTCTTTTCTATTGGGTTTTAAGGGCTTTATTAACTTGCTTGTACGGGAAATGATGCATATATATGTGATGAAAAGGGTTAAGGCTTTTACAAGTTTCCAAATTTTCATTTAGCCCAATTTCGGACCGGAATACGTGTTCCGGTCGTAACACCGGATTCGGCCGGAATGGACCGAAATGGCCAGAATTTGAGCCAAAACGGAATAACCCATCACACCTTGCCGGTTACTGTTTCGGCACGAAAAATTCCGATCATTCAGGCCGGAACAAAACGGTTTTTAAAACCTTGGTAAGAAATCCTAGTTAACGTGGTCGTAGGCCTTCTTCATATCCAACTTGCAAAGCATCCCTATAGTGCCAGCTTTTAATCTATTGTCTAGACATTTATTGGCAATGAGAACCACATCTAAGATTTGTCCACCCCTTACAAATGCATTTTGGGGTTTTATAATAATCTTCCCCAAAACTGCTCCTAGGCAATTTGCAAGCACCTTGGAGATTATATTATATACCCTATACACAAGGCTAATTTGCCAAAACTCCTTTACCTCCGATGCCCCGACCTTCTTAGGTATCAATGCAATAAAAGTAGCATTTAGGCTTTTCTCAAATTTTCTAGCCAAGAACAGTTCCTGGACACCTGCATTAGATACTCATTCACTACCTTCCAACATGTTTGAAAGAAGCCCATAGAAAAGCCGTCAGGACCTGGTGCCTTGTCTTTAACCATTCTCCTCACCACATCATGAGCCTCCGCCTCCTCAAAAGGCCTCTCCAACCAAGAGACATCATGCGGCTCAATAGACCCAAAACCGAGGCCATCAAGCGTTGGTCTCCATCCCTCTTGTTCTATTTCAAAAAAATCAACAACATGCTCGCAAATCACCTGACTCTTCGTACAATCCACACCATCAATTTTCAGCATCTCAATGGTATTGGTTCTCCTATGAGAGTTAGCAATTATGTGGAAGAACTTTGTGCTTCGATCCCCTTCTGTCAACCACAATGCTCTTGATTTTTGACGCCATGAAATCTCCTCTAATAGGATAACCCTCTCTGAATCTAAGACCAATTCTATCTTCCTAGATAACTCTTCCGGGGAGAGGACCCAAAACTCTTGTACCCTCTCTAACTCCTGAATCTCCTCCACCTTGATTTTCTTTTGTACCCTTATGTCACCAAAAGATTGAGTATTCCAAAGCTTTAAGTCTTTTCTTAGAGCTTTAAGCTTGCCTGCAAAGATGAGGCTAGGGGTACCGTGTATTTGATAAAGACCATCATTGCCCGACCCTATGCACAAAGCCTTCAATTTTCAGCCACATATTTTCAAACTTTATCAAGCCCTCATTGGATACCTCCACAAATATTCCCTTTCCTTAAATCATCCCAAGTGAGAATCTTCCCTAAAGCGATTTTCCAAACGAAGAAGGCCACTCTCATAGGGGCCTTAGAGCATTAGCATTGGTCTATGCATATGCATATGCAAAATTACCTCTTTTGCATAACCATTTGGCCATTCAAGCAAAATTCCCACATTGGTTTATGCATATTTGAGACCAAATAATAATAAAATATTATTTTTTTATTATTATTAATTTTTTTCTAAAATCAAAATTTTTATATATATTTTATAATTAACATCCACTATATACATTTGACATTAATAATACAAATGTAATAATAAAAAATATAATTTTTTTTATATATTATATTAAAAATATAATAAAATGAAAAATATATATAATATATTATAATAATAAAATGAATGTATATGTGAAGATTTGTTGTGTTGTTGAGAGAGGGAGAAAAGGAAAAGATTGAGAGAGAAAGAGTGGAAGAGAGAGAAATAATAGATAATATGTTTGATGAAATGAATAGTTGCTATCCAAATTTGGATAACAACTATTCATAGGTAACTAAATTTATGGATATGCATAATCCAATGCAGGTGATTTTATGACCATATTATGCAAATATGGTTTTGCATATACATATGCATAGTCCAATGTGAGTGCTCTTAATACTCCAATCTATAGGAAGTTAACATGTTACATATGATCTCACTCACTTCCAACGCCCAATGCTTTAAAGAGCCTAACAAAACCGTGTAATATGATCTCCTTCTACATAGGCTACCCCACGTACACAACTGATGTTTTCCATTTAGCTACCATGATTACCTCTACTAAATAGATGAGACTCACATGTAACATTATGACGGTTGCTCACATAAAACACATGCAAAACACATCCATGCTTTAAGGCATCCAGCTTATTAGTCCATTTAAATTACATAAGCACAATATTAAGGATTACTAAATAAATTAAAATAATAGAATAACAATAGCATTGATGTGCATCTCCAAATTATTATTTCTATAGGTAATGTGCATCCCCACGTTCTAACATATTAATGCTAGAAAATCATACTGCCATCAAGAAATACAAATTCAAATAACTACACCAACCTCAAAAGCTCCCCAACAGCAAGTAAAGAACCATGTATACTGTGAACAGGAGCATTTTTAACCAATCCATTCTGTGTCGCCTCAAACATCCGATAATACCTGTCGACGACATGAGAAAGTAGAACAAAATGTCCGAATAGGCATCAGAAGGGGGGGAAATCTTTTATCTATCAAAAAATAAAGAAAGGGGGGGAGAAACGGAAGGAAAGCAAATGTACCAGATAGTGGAAATTTTGTAGTCAACCCAAGAGAAGATAAATAAACGAAGCAGAATGTGCAGTGACAACTTAAGTCAAGTAAACCATCACAATATCCCTTCTTGCAATATCAAAACAAAGTCCATCCACTACACATTATCTGACCAAATCCAATTCTCTCTCTATATGTTCCTCAAAAAATTTGATTCATGTGGTTTCTTCCTTCATCTCAGCAGAATTGCCACATATGTAATTAAGCACAATTTCGCAAAGGAATTGCCCACTTGTTTTCTAATCTACAAATTATGACGATGCTGTATTTTTCTAAAGAGTTGTTTTGCTTAAAGCAAGGAACAAAACTTTGTTTCAATATACTGTTTGGGTCAGTCCAAAGACAGACTCTTTGGAAATATTTAAGAATTATCATGGGAATAGAAAGAAAAATGAAGAATGCATTGAAAATATTATAGATGTATAAAAAAGTCCATTTGTACGTAAAAATAATTGTTTTTGCATAGTCGTAAAAATAATTGTTTTTGCATGGTGTGGTGTGTGCCCCAGAGAGAGAGAGAGAGAGAGAGAGAGAGCAATAATAATTTTTTTTATCAGGAGCAATAATAATGACAATAACATAAATATGCCAAGGGCTGTTGGTATTCATTGCATTAGCCCCTCATCATGATATTTTGCCTTGAGGTTCACATATAGGTCACAGGGCTGGGACAGAGAATTTATTCTACAGATACCAATTAGAAGGCATGGGATGTTCAACTTGGTTTGTGTATGTATGCCCAGACATCAATGATTAAAAAAAAAATCAAATAGACCACAAAAAATCCTCCACTGTAAGGACTTTGTACATATTACCTTCACGAGGTTCCAACATTCAATCCTTCATTGATCAAGGAGTTGTTCCCAGACACCCAAAAGCGGACTCAAATCCACCCCCAAAGAAAAGAAGAAAAATTAAACTCCAAAATTTACATGTTATAAAAACTATGGACTAACCATTGCACACGCCAACGTGTCTCACGCTTTTCAATAACTTTAAGGCAAGCCCGCAAAGCCTCCACAGCTCTCTCTCGAACAGCCAATGTTTGATCCCTTAGGGCAACCCAGATAGCATCAACAAATTCAGATACATGAACATTGAACACTGTTGAAGCATTTTCAGCCATTTCCTACAATGAAAAGAAATATGAATCATAATCTCAATAGAAGAAAACTTGGTTAAAATTTAAACAATGATGTCCATAGCAATAAACATGGGCAAGTCAAATGGTCATTTTCAGTGAAACCCAAGCCTTCTAAAAGCAATGCAAAACTATGAACTAGAATCCTTGGCTTGCTTACTTAAAGAGGGACATTCTATCAAGGTTTGTTAACAGGTAAGGCTGAATTTTGGAAGGCAATTTCTATGTATATGCACTAAAGTACTTGTACAAAAACAAATTTGCTTAACTTTTTTCTCTCCGTACATTTTCCCCTTTTTCTCCTATGTTCTCATGCATGCACGTAAACTCATCTCCGGCGCCTCTCGCCGGAGCTAATTCCCTGCTTTGTTTCTTTTCCTCCTTTATTTTCTATTTCTTTACAAGTTACCAAGATGGAAGGTGATGGGAGTTTTATGGGAGTGAACAAGATGGGTCTTTCTAAGGAGTTGGTCATAGGTTCTAAATGTTTTCCTCTCGTGAAAGAGGGGGGCAGTTTGGCTATTACAAAGAAGAGTTGGAGGATGGTGGCTGAGGTGGTTCTGGGTCCTTCATCAGTGCAGTGGCTTGCCAAGGCCATGGAAACGTGTTCAAAGGAGGAAAAAAAGGATTTTTACACCACAGTCCGAGAAGCAGCCGTAGCTTTATAGCACAACGCTGTGCAAATAATCGAGGCCGTTATATGGCGGTGGTGGAATATGGTGGTGGAGGGAGGAGGAATTTTATTTCCGTTCCTGAGAAAGAGGGTAGTGGCTAGAATAGAATGGGGGAGGCACTGCGGGAATTTTTCTTCGACAGAAGAAACACCCACAACCACGGTAACACAAAGTGGAAGGTGGCTACGGTTCAATCACAGCACCACTCCTTCAAGGAGGCATTGATGGTGGAGTAGACCCATGTGTCTAGGAATGGGAATGATGGCATGCTAAGACAGAGAGTTATGCTAGCACAGAGAGGCATGTCTATGGGACTTGGCTCTGATAAAGAGGTGCGACCTGTACAGTGGCAGGGTGGTGGTAGCAGACAAGTAGGTGGCGTGGCAGGGTAATGGTAGCTGAAAAATTTTTGCTGGAAACTAAGGTGCAACTGATAGATATGCAAAGCAAAATCGACTGGTTAATAAGGAGATGGGCTCGGTTTGTAAAGGGCCTAGTGTGGGCCTGGAGGTGGATGCAAAACAATCTAGGCGTAGGCCTCAGGCAGTTGGGGGTGAGCCCACAAATATTAGGCTCCAATCTAGGGGGAACTCAAGTAATAGCGGGATGGTGGGGTTTGAGCCAAAAATTATGGGCTGCAGTGAGCCCATTAGTTACAAGGCCCAGTCTGTATCCTTAAGATCCAAGCCCACCAGTTGGAGAATTTGCAAGGTCGGAGACCCGTCCATTGCCACAATAACTCCACAACTGTGCCAAAGGAAGCATAGAAATACCGTGTCCAGTGGTGGGTCCAGTACCGGTGGCCCAAATAGCACCGGAGACGGTGGTGGAGCAGATTTTACTGTCAGGCATCGAGGAAAAAGATGCTACATTGCCAACGCCAATCTCTTTCCTAGAGTTTTGCACACAAAAAGTGTTGATCCTCAACATGGAAACCATATCTTCTCAGACGAAGCTTCACTTGCTTCTGTCGAACATCTTGAGGTATTATCAGAAGGTGGGGATGAGAGGAGTTTGGATTTCGTGGAGGATAGCGTAGTGGGGCTATAGTAGAGGCTCATGGAGGTTAGTGATGAGTTATGTGTGGTTCCCAACACCCTTCCCTCTGATAACGTGGAGATAAACGAGGATTATGTGGGTGAATGGGAAGTACGTAACCTTTTTTTTTGGGGGGGGGGGGGATGCTAGGTAAAGGACATGTGGTGGGTATGGAGTGTGTGGGTTATGAAGAGCAGTTTATGGCCCTTCTCATGGCCATTGAAGTGGGTCATTCTCAGTCCAAGAAAGCTGGATCCAAGAGACAGAGGGAGCTAAAGAAGCTTAATTGGTCTTTGAATGAGGGTAGCTCAAGCTATGATAGGTCCAAAGGGAAGGGTATTGTTGTTTCTTTATGAAGCCGAAAATTGTGTCTTGAAACATGCGCGGGCTGAATGAGGGTAATAAGCGTCTTCACATTAAAAACTTGCTTTAGGAATAGAAGGCGGACATTATTTGTTTACAAGAAACTAAGTTGAAATTGGTGACCAAAAAACTAGTGAGAAATGTGTGGAGCTACCCATACACAGATTGGGTTTATCTGGCTTCGAATGGGGCATCGGGTGGTATTCTTGTGATGTGGGATAAAATGGTGGTGGAGAAAATGGAGGAGTTTATAAGGGAATACACAATGTCCTGTTCTTTTAAGATGGTCGAGGATAATGTCTTATGGGCGTTTGCAGGTATATATGGACCAAATGTTGACAACATCAGAAGTCATTTGTGGGAAGAACTTGCCAGAATATATAGCTGGTGAGACCTCCCTTGCTGCATAGGTGTTGATTTTAACGTAATAAGGTTCCCTAGTAAAATATCTGGATACAATCGTCAACGCCCAGCTATGGCAGATTTTTCGGTGTGTATTTTTTACTAGAACCTAGTGGATCTCCCATTAATAGGTGGTCCCTTTACTTGGTCTAATAGTCAGACGTGATCTCGCCTGGATAGATTTTTAATATCGCTAGATTGGAAAAGTCATTATCCGAAGGTATGTCAGAAGAGATTGTCGCGCCTCTGCTTGGATCACTTTTCCATATTGTTAGATGGAGGCGGCATTCTAGGAGGTCATCGCTACTTTAAGTTCGAAAATATGTGGTTTAAGAGCGAAGGCTTTGTGGACAGGGTAAGGCGTTGGTGGTCATCTTATCAGTTTCATGGTCCCCCTCTCATATTCTTGCAGGCAAACTAAAAGTTTTAAGCCTTGTTTGTTTTCACAGATGAGATGAGATTAGTTGATATTAAAGTTAAAAATTGAATAAGATATTGTTAGAATATATATTTTTAATATTATTTTTGTTTTGAAATTTGAAAAAGTTGAATTGTTTATTTTATTTTGTGTGGTAATTTGAAAATTTTGTAATGATTAGATGAGATGAGTTGAGACTAGTTGTGAAAACAAACGAGACCTTAAAGAATGACTTAAAGTTTTGGAATTCTCAAATTTTTGGTGACATAAAGGAGCAAAAGAAAACCATGATGGAGAGGAATTACATAATCTTGCGTGGATTACTGAAGATAGAGTCCTCACGTCAGAGGAAGTCTCACGTAAGGCAAAGCTGGCCTCAAAGTTGGAAAGAGTTTTAACGCTAGAGGAGATCTCTTGACAATAGAAGTCAATAGCACTTTGGTTGAAAGAAGGGGATCGAAGCCCAAAATTTTTCCATAGAGTGGCTAATTTTCACAGGAGAAATAATACCATTGAGATGCTGAAAATCAATGGTAGAGACTGCACAGAGACTCCTGTGATCCGGGAACATGTGGTGAGTTTCATCGAACATTTATTTACAGAATGAGAGGGTTGGAGACCAAAATTAGAAGGACTCGGTTTTAATTCTAATGAGCCACAGTCAGCGTCTTGGTTGGAGAGATCTTTTGAGGAAGAGGAGATATATGATGTGGTCAAAAGAATGGTGAAAGATAAAGCACCAAGTCCAAACGGCTTTTCGATGGGCTTTTTGCAAACATGTTGGGCGGTAGTGAAAGAGGACATTATGAATGTGTTCCAGGAGTTATTCTTAGCTGAGAAGTTCAAGAAAAGTCTGAAGGACTCTTTATGGGGGGGTTGGTGTACTAGAGAGGGGAATGGGTCCTATGGTGTGGGGGTTTGGAAGAAAATAAGACGAGGGTGGGGGTGTTTATTCGCCATACTAAATTTATGGTGGGAGAGGGTATTCATATAAAATTTTAGAAGGATATTTGGTGTGGAGAGGAGGCTCTAAAGGACTCTTTCCCTTCCATTTTCCGAGTGGCATGTGATCCAGAAGTTTCAGTGGCAGACCTCCTGGTTCGTTCAGGGGACCAAGTCCAATGGAATGTCACCTTTAGTAAAGGAGCCCAAGATTGGGAAATAGACAATTTTGAGGTTTTTTCAGCCTAGTGTATTCTATGAAGCTGAATGGATTGCGGGACAATAAACTATGGTGGACACCTACAGGTAAGGGTACTTTCTCGGTTCGATCCTTCTACAAGTCCCTTACACTTCTACCAAATACTCATTTCCCATGGAGAAGATTGTGGAGGAATAAGGCGCCTCCCAAAGCACCCTTCTTCTCTTGGAAAACAGCTCAGGGTAAGATTCTGACTACCGATAATCTACGAAAGCGCCAAGTAATTATCTTAGATTAGTGTTGTATGTGCAAGAAAACTGGCGAGACAGTGGATCATCTCTTGCTACATTGTGAGACAACGAGTGCCATGTGGATCGAAGTGTTTAGTCGCATAGGGTTAAGCTGGGTGATGCCTACCACAGTGGTTGAGTTATTGGTCAGTTGGGTGATGTCGGGTGGTGCTTCACAAATCAAAGTTGTGTGGAAGATGGTCCCTACCTACACTATGTGGTGCATATGGCAAGAGCGTAACGAACGGACATTCGAAGACAATGAGCGGACACTAGAGGAGCTTCGTGCTTTATTTTTTCACACCTTATTTCTTTGGGCCATAGCTGTAGATTTTAATGGCCTAAATGTACATGATTTTCTTTCTTCTATAACAACCTAGATAGGTCTTATCTCTTGTATAACTTATTGTGTACTCGGGCTATGCCTATCCTTATTAATACTATCGTTTACTTATAAAAAAAATGTATATAATATGGTTATTAGGAGAGAGGAATGTCCATACTTTTGAGGGTTCAGATAACCATTAATGGGACTAAAGCTTTTGTTCTTAAGGTCTCTCTATGGTTGGACAGCAACTACAAGGTAGGGGTTACTTTCTCATTTTCTAACATGTTAGTTTAGATGTTAGTTTTTATTTTTACTAGTTTCTCCTTGCATAAATCCTTTTATTAGTGTTACAACTATTTTTTATGCTTTTTTATGCAATTTATAACTTTAGAACAGGAAAACCTATGGCAACATTTTATATTGCATGAGATAATATCAACTGATCTTCTTATGCTTAAATAAGAAACAATATAACATAATCGTAACAGAAAATCTCATGAATCAAAGTTCAATTCATGCCTTTATCAATAAAAGGGGATAAAAACAAATATCCAACTAATCTAATATCATATGCTACCTAAAACTGAGCTAAAAAAAAAAAAAGACCAAAGATTTCCACCAAATTGACCCAGTCTATTAAATTGCCATGTGGACTTTCAACATATGAGAGGCACATGCCTTTTTAATATTATTAATGATGTTAGGTTATAAGATAAAATAGTTTTCGAAGTTAAAGGAAGAGTTAGTAGTGGAAAAACATCGTTAATGTTATTTAAAAAACATATCTCTCACATTTGATTCAACTAAATTTCACATGCTATTGAAATTACACATGAAGATTATAGCACAACTTAGTCCAAAAATAAATGCCGCACTTGCTTTCAAGATTACTACAGCAGCAAAACGGTAATCTACTTCATCGCCCCAAAGCCAGGTCCATGTGTGCTTTCAGCATGTGAGGGGCACATCTTTTTAATAGGATTAACAATGTTAGATTGTAAGAAAAATGGGTTTTTAGATGTTAAATGAGGAGTAGGCCTCATTTTTTTTTCACAACTCTTCTCAACTCATCTCATCTCATCTCATCTAATCATTACAACTTTCTCAAATTTTCAAACAAAATAAAATAAAAAATTTAACTTTTTCAGATCCTAAAATAAAATAATATTAAAAATATATATTCTAATAATATTTTATTCAACTGTTAACTTTCATCTCAACTCATCTCATCTCAACTCATCTCATCTATAAAAACAAACGAGACCTTAATGTTGGACTGACGCCGTTAATCCTGTTTTAAAAAAATGTCTCTCTCGAATTTTGAAAGGACATGCCACAATTGAATAGGTTGGGTTAGAGGAAATTCATCTAATCTAATTTGGAGGAAAACTCTGCCCATAAAGATATGTTACACTTACTTTCAAGATTAAAACAGCAGCAAAACGGCAATCTACTCTATCCCCACGAAGCCAATCCAGAGCAATTTGTACCTAAGAGAACAAAATATATCAGGCAGTAAGTGCTCCCCAGCAACCAACACTACAAAGTACTGATGAAAATGCAATAAACCTGGCGTTCCACTTCATCTGCAGTCATTGCTCCACCAGCCCTAGCTAGATGGCCCAGGACTCTACCAGCAAGCACCAAAACATCAGGATCCCGCTTCACCTCAAACACTGTCCGCATGTAATTAGAGAATTTTGAAACCTTGGAGGCATTCTCCCCAAGTGCCACGTCTATCAACTCATCAATAGCTCTTAAAGCTCCCAAGTTTTCAGCTATGTCATTACTGTCTAAAAGACTAGATATTCGATCATACAACTGATCCATGAAACGAGAAAAAGCTTCACCACCAAGGTCACGAGCTTCTTCTTCCAGATGTTTCCTTAAAGCTAATGAAACCCCCTCCTGTAAACAACAACGGGTAATTTCCCAAAAATAAAGCAAATATGCCAAGTGGTACTAGGGTAGCAACAAGCTAAAACAAACAATGACCAGTTCAGAAGAAGGGGATGCAGGAGAATAAAAACTAGTTCTATTAAGCTACGAGGAAAATTATTCAGATAAAGCAATGCCAAGATCCCAAAGCAATCTACATAGGACAAAAAGTCAAAGTTAAGACTCTCACTTTTTGTAAGCATCCTTTAAAAAGAAAAACCACACATTAAGAGCAAAGGAGAAAAAAAGTGTAGTAAGAAAACCACAACTCCAGAAAGAAGATGACGCACGAAAACAGAAGTCCTAAACCAAAAAGAAAAGCAATAGAAAATTATCAATAGACTCGAACTAAGCTGAACAAAAGAAATCTATATACTTTTTCCTTCCTCGGGAAAACTTTCATATTCTTCATCGAAAAGGTAATTAACTGAGTTACTTAATTTTTTTTTTTTTTTAAAAAAGGTAATTAACGGAGTCACCCACACAAAACAAAATTAAAATCCTCCGCTTTCCCTTCTTGTTCGAAATTTCCTCCAACCAAGTGATTCTAGCCCGTCCTTCCAAAACTACACTAAAGAAGCGACTTAGAATTCCACCTACAGTTTATTTTCCCTCTTCTTCTCGGCAAAAGAGAAGAAAATGAGAGAAAACCTTCGAAGATAATCAAAAATTCTTTAAAATTAATCACCATGAATCGTATGACTAGCCATTAAACGAAAAGAATTCTAATAATTGTCCTTTAATATCATTTGTTTTTATTCAATTCTTTCCCAGTAACCAATCGGAAAGTAGCGAGAGAAAATTCGGTACTTTGGGCTTGTCACGCGTGCAGAGGTCGGCGAGGATTCGGTTGAGCGAGTCGAAGCTGCCGCCTCCAGCCCCGGAGGCGGCCGCCGCAGCAGCTGCAGCTGCAGTACCGGCGGAGAAGCGGAGGGACTGTGACGTGGACGCCATGTGGCTCCCACGATTGAGAAACCCTAGAGCGTCCTCTCTCTCTCTCTCTCTCTCTCCGTATCTTTCACCCAGATCTTCGATTCTTCAAGGCATCGAAGTGGACACAAAGCCGCCGTGTCGTGTTTTCGGTCGGTTATAGGCGTTATGAGTACGCGTGGTCAGTATGTATGAACTCTCTTTTTTACTGTGCAAGAAAGACCAGCCGATCTTGCATAAATGTTGCCAACAAAAGCTAAACCCCAGTCGCTTTTTTTCTATTCCTGAGGACCGAAGAAATTAGATACCATTTTAGGTTTGAATTAATATTGACATCCGTCACTATTTATATCATTCTCTTTCACATATTTTATGTGGCATGATCCACACCGTACATCTTTAAATTCAAATATTACGTTCTGAAAGCTGATGTGAGAGAGAAAGGACGAGAGATAGAGAGCAGAGATGAGAGAAAGACATCGATGAGAGACAGAGACAAAGAGAGCGGGGATGAGAAAGAGATCGACGAGAGAGAGCAGAGACAACGAGAGCAGAGATGAGAGAGAGAGCAGTGAGAGATGAGAGAGAGCATCGAGGAGAGAGAGAGAGACCGAGAGGACGAGCTCGTGTCGAGAAGAGAGAGAGCTCGCGAGAACGAGAGAGAGCGTCAAGGAGAGAGAGAGCTCGCGACGAGGAGAGAGAGAGCGAGGATGAGAGAGAGAGATCGAGATGAGTGAGAGAGACCTAAGACGAGAGAGAGAGAGAAATAAGAGAGAGAGTGCTGTTGAGAGAGACGAGAGGGATGAGTGATAAAAAAAAAAAAAGAACTGCCACGTAAGGTGTGCGTAAACGTACACCGCTACAGTGACAGAGGCGTATCAGTTCTCTTTAAGTTTAGATTACGGGTAACCGATTTTATTTTTATTTTTTTGTTTACTGAATTTTTTGAGATTATCCCTTTTATGAAAAAATTACTAAATTCACCAGCCGTATGTATGTATATGGGCCACACTCATTAACTATATTGCTCATAAGTCTGGTCCGTGTGCACGGATTCTTCTTTTATGAAAGCATATATATATATATATATATAGAAATATATATTTAGAAGAGTAATGATTCATATATAGCTTTATATTTAAAAAAATAAAAGATTATTATTTTGATATTTTTCTAAACGAGAAATATATTAATGTCGAATGATAAATTTTACATGCATAAAAATTTAGGTCCTTTAGATATAAGAATCATCTCATCTCATCTTATTATTATAAATTTTTTAAATTTTCACACAAAATATAATAAACAATCCAACTTTTTTAAATATTAAAATATTATTATTTTGATATTTTTCTAAACGAGAAATATATTAATGTCGAATGATAAATTTTACATGCATAAAAATTTAGGTCTTTTAGATATAAGAATCATCTCATCTCATCTCATCTCATTATTATCAATTTTTTAAATTTTCACACAAAATATAATAAACAATCCAACTTTTTTAAATATTAAAACAATAATACTATTAAAAAATAATATTCTAACAATATTTTATTCAACTTTTATTTTAATTTATCTCATCTTATCTCAACTCACTATCCAAACGTCACATTAAAATATACATATATGTATGAATTTCAATTGTCAAAAAGTCAATAAATTATAATTTTGTGAAATATTTACTTATAACAACAATAAAAAACTTTGTGAGAGATTTATGAACAACATATTTGATTTGGGATATGATCATTTCTTGGGAATAAAACAAGAATTAAGCTGGGGAGAAGCCACTGTTTGGGAGCAGCCACAGCACACCTTACATGGTTGAAGTGAAATTACTAAAAACACCCTGCAACAAACTCCGCCCGTTCCTCGATTTCTCATTGATTTCTTTTTCCCCCTTCCCTTCTTTCACACCTCTGTGATTTACCCCCTTCCTGTGTTTCATCCCAGCTCCCCCTCCCTTCTGTGCAGCATTGTCTGTGATCGATTCCTTCAACTTGCCCTAACTGGGTTTTGCTCTCGTTGCAGAGATCTTGGGAAGGGATCTGCGTGCTTCATTTGCGCCACTGTAAAGTGGGTTTTTCTCTCGTCGTGGAGATCTGCGTCCTTGTTTCTTGCCATGGTAAGGTATTTTTCTTTGTGTTTCCTTACTTGGGTTCCCTTTATAAAACTATTACCTGTTTTTTCATCCATTGACCATATGGATCTAAGGAATACTTACCCAGATCTCTGGGTATTACTTTTTGTAGTCTAGATGAAATTTTTTTCTGTTTCCTTACTCGGAAAAATACCTCGTGATTGTAGTTTGGACGAAATTTTTATGGGTCTGTTATTGGTTTGTGGGTTCTGTCATATATAGAAGTACTCGATTGGTTTATGGGGTCTGTTAGTTTAAAAATTTTGTTTGGAGCAGAGATGATCAATTAGGAGGAGACTAGACGTGACCTCCTTGAACATCAACATCTTCTGCATATATAGAAGCACTCGATTGGTTTGGAGGAGAAAAACCTGGTGATGATCAGGAAATTGTTGAGCCAAACTGAAGTACTCCCAATAAGGCCACCTAATTTGTAAAAGGAATTGCTACCGACTAATGATTTATATGAGGCCAATTAATTTGATTTTTTTTTTTTGTTATTCAACTTAAATAAAGGATTTTTGAGATATAATGCTTGCACACTCCAGTTATGGATCGAACACCATTTACAGGTCCTTCTCTCTGTCTCATTTTCCTTATTATTAACTACATTTTTCTAACATGCTTGCGAAGCATACTCGAAGTTATTGTAGCGTTGGTCATATATATTGGAGTACTGCTACAGGCAGGCCCGTTGCTATGCCTGCCTGCGGACGACACTGACGTGGCATTTTGCCACGTCAGCAGTTATATTAAAAAAGAAGAAAAGAAGAGCAGAGCAACGAGCGGGAGAGTTTGATATCAGCGCTGTGGAGAAAGACTCTGAAGTCCGATTACTCACATTCGAAGGTTCCATCGCCCCAGTGAAAATCAGTGTAGCTCCGAGCTCGTCAAACGCATCAAAGCCCCTGTTCACCTCGTAATCTCTCCCTCTCTCTCTAGATGTCTATATGCATGTATATATGTGCTATATCAGATGCATGAATAGATGTATATCTGTGTCTGTTTCGGCTGATGGATTCATATCGGGTTCAGTTTTGCCAGAAAATTGCAGGATAGTATCTCTGTTTAAACATGTGATTGCTGGTGTTTCTTGGGATTTTTCTTCGTAAATTTTCTATTATTTGGCCAAGATGTTGGATAGCGGTCGATCTGTGATATTTATCGTTTGTGCTTCTTGATATTTAGTTATGAATTTGATGGTTCTTTTGATGTTCACCGATCATTTGTTCTTTTTTTTTTTTACAAAAACCAAATTTTTTACTTTCTCCAACTGAGGATGTTCAAATTTATTGCATTTTATTAAAATTTTTTGGGCTTTTGATTTTGTGGCAAATGACAATTTCAGCCTGTGTTGTGGTTGGATGGTGGGAAAGTTCATGATCTACGTAGCTACTCAAGTTATTTGTTATTTGAAAAAAAATGAAAAAAAAAATCTTTTGTGTTAGATCTATCTGTTTTTGTATTTTATTTTTTGTTGTTGATAAGTTATAATGACCAAGAAGTAGTTAGCATTGTCGCAGTGTTATAGGGAGATTTTTTCAGAGATGAACATTTGCATTTAGTTTCAAAAAGTGCCAAACTTAGCTGTAATTTTTTTTTTTTTTCAGAAAATTCTGAGTGAAAAATATGGTAAAAAGTTGTATATATATATAAGGAATTCCTTATTACTTGTATAAAAAGTTTATTGAATTTATTTTTTCTTATCCAAGTATTTATGTAAGGAATTTCTTTTTATTTCGATTGCATTTTCTGTTATTACTTTGATCTCCTCCAACGAGAATGGGTGCTTTACATGATTTAAGAATGTTAAGAAAAAACAACAAATAAAGTTTTTAAAGTTCTTTAAAACTCTGGGTCCTTTAAAGTTCTTTCCAAAATTAGACAAGGAATTATATAGTTGCTATGTATGCATCTTATTAAAATAAATGATGTTCAAAAGAAAGTTTCCTATAAACAAACTTCGTTGTAAAGTTTGAAACTGAACCAAAAGGTTTAAACTTTTTAATTGTCATAGTGAAAGTCATTTTAATATAATATTGTTGGCATTACTGAATCTTGGTTTCATTGTTCATTTTTTAGATGGAGAAAGATAAAGAAGATGCATCCCGCATAACAACTCCTATCACTAATCCATCAACCCAGGTATTGTAAACCTCTCTTTCAACAGTTGGCATGCATTTATTTTATGTTTAGTCATTGTCCATTTGGGTTGATTAACATTATGTTGCTATATGTTATGTTAGGACATATCAAGACCACTGTATCTAAATTTTCCAAATTACATGCCCAGTTACTACGGTCCAGTGCCTCATGGGTGGTTACCACAATTTGTGCCTCCTCCAAGTGCCAGCCCATATCCTTGGAGCAACCAGGTGATCGTTGGATATTCCAAAGTAGTTCATGTACTTTATGTTTTGAACTTGAATATTTGGTCTAATTAATTAATTTTAATTTTGAATTTGGAGAACTACAGCAGCACCCATGGAGCTCTACTGTCGCTGCCACGTCAAGTACTGCTGGCTTGAGTAGTTCGGCCATACCAATGATGGGACCTCCTCCAACTACATATCCATATCCATATCCATGGAGCAACCAAGTAATAATTTTTTAGAGTATTTATTGTAGTTAATGGTATACTTGAATATTTGGTCTAACTATTTATGTATACTTTTTTTTTTAAAACTGTAGCAACATCCATGGATCTCTACTTCCGCTCCCATATCTAGTTCTGCAAGTAGTATCAGCTCTAGTGTAGCTGCCAGTTATAATATACAAACTAGCGCTAGTGTCGGTACTAACTCTTGTTCGGCTTTACCAGCATTTGTTCCTCCAACTTCTACCAACCCATATCCATGTGGCAGTGAGGTGAGGTCTTGGATTCTCCACATACAGTGTCTTTTATATTATCAAGAATATATTTTTGCATATAATACTTTTTCCTATTAATTTACAGGAAAAAGTAGTGCAGCAAAGTAACTCTGTTGAAGAAATTAGTGAGGCCACATTAGACTCGATAAAAGTTGAAGCGCAGTCTACTGCCTCTTTGGATAATACGGTTGATACCAAGGAGGTTGGCACTGATGGGGGTGATATTACTGAGGAGCCAAAGCCAGGGATGAGTTTTGAGTCAGAGAATGAGTTGATAAATTACTATAAACTTTACGGCAAACAATGTGGTTTTGAGGTAATGACACAAAGGAGTAAAAGGGAGAAAGATGGAACTATTAAATATGTTACAATGGGATGTGCTAGGGGTGGCAAGGCACGGAATAGGGCATCAAACGTCTCCAAGCCTCGGCCAACAAGTAAGACAGATTGCAAAGCAAGGATGAATGTCATACAAAAGGATGGGAAACTGTGTGTCACATCCGTATTTAACACACACAATCATGGGCTCTCCCCAAGAAAATTCAGGTTTTTCAGATGCAACAGAGAGGTTAATGAGTCTGTTAGGAGAGTGTTGGATACAAATGATGAGGCTGGCATACGGATGAATAAGAGTTTCCATGCTCTTGTCACTGAGGCAGGTGGGTTTGAGAACGTGCCATTTGGAGAAAAAGATTGTCGTAACTATATTGATAAGGCACGACACTTGCGCCTTGGTAAAGGTGGTGCTCAAGCGCTGTTTGAGTATTTTAAAAGGCTGCAACACAAGAATGATGGTTTTTTCAGCCTCATGGAATTGGACGATGATGATAGACTGAAAAGTGTTTTTTGGGCGGACGCCCGTAGTAGAGGAGCCTACAGCTACTTTGGAGATGTAGTAACGTTTGATACCACATACCTGACAAATATGTATGGAATGCCATTTGCACCTTTTGTGGGTGTAAACCATCATGGACAGTCAATCCGTTTGGGTGCAGGCCTTATTTCAAGTGAGAATACAGAATCGTTTATTTGGTTATTTAAAACTTGGCTTGATTGCATGGATGGAAAAGCGCCGAATACTATTATCACAGATCAAGATCGCGCAATGAAAAATGCAATCGCAATTGTCTTTCCCAACACGCGGCATAGATATTGCTTGTGGCACATATTGCGAAAGGTCCCTGAGAAGCTTGGTTCCCATGGTCAATACAAATGTGGGCTGAAAAGTAAGTTGCTATTTTCTGTCTATGACTCGCTTACAATTGAGGAGTTTGAGAATTCTTGGAACAGTATGAAAGATACTTTCAACTTGCATGAAAATGCATGGTTTCAAAGTTTATATGCGAAAAGAGAGTTTTGGGTGCCGGTATATTTAAAGAACTTGTTTTGGGCTGGAATGAGTACAACTCAACGCAGTGAGAGCATGAATGCTTTCTTTGATGGCTACGTGCATGCTAGGACAAATCTTAAAGAGTTTGTTGATCAGTTCGATAATGCATTGAAGAAAAAAATTGAGAATGAAAATCAAGCTGACTTCAATTCATTTAACTTCATCATTCCTTGCATATCACACTTGGCTTTTGAGAATAAGTTTCAAGATGTATACACAAATGCAAAATTTAGGGAGGTTCAACAAGAGATAATGGGAATGATATATTGCCATGCTCGTTTCGAGAAAATGGATGGAGTAATCGCAACTTACTCGGTCGATGATCAAGTCAAGGCTGAAGATTTCATCAAAGAGGTTACGTATACTCTTTACTTTAATGAGGCCGAGTGTGAGGCGAAGTGTGTTTGTGGGTTGTTTGAGATGCGAGGGATAATATGTAGACATATTCTTACTATTTTCTCAGCTAAGAAAGTTCGTGAGTTGCCGGAAAAGTACATATTGGACCGGTGGAGAAAAGACATAAAACGGAAGTATACTATTATTTCGAACAGTTATGACGTTGCTGATCAGAGGCCCGAAACTGTTAGGTATAAACGTATATTGAAGACTTTTAATGAGGTAATAAGTGATGCAGTTTCATGTGATGGTCATACTGAGGAAATGATTTCGAAATTGTATGCAATGAATGAGGTATGGCGCACTTCGAAGCCCAACAATGTAGATTCCAATGTTGGAGGAAGTACAATGAAAACAGTCACAGAAGGAAGTTCCAAAAAGGTACTAAGTCCCCATATTGTTAGAGGCAAGGGAAGACCCCCGTGTAAGAGGAGGATGTCGACGTTGGAGGAACATTTAAAGAAAATTAAAACTAAGGTTGCAAGTAAGAAAAAAGAACAGGAAAAAAGCAGACTGGTGAGAGCATAATAACCATCATGTTCATTTTTTAGTATTTGATAATATACATATTATTACTACTTACTTTTAATATCTAACTATTTTTTATGTTGTCAGAGGCGACGATTGGACACCGAACTACAAGCTCCCATAATGGTGGATCAAGAAAGTGAACAACAAGATGTGATGGGGACACCAAAAAGTGTAGAAACTCCAGTGATGGGGACACAAGAAAGTGTACGATGACTACTTGAATTCATTTTACACTGACATTTGTGCTAATTTACCTGAGAAACTGACTTTGTATGCTATTATGTTCACAGATACAACTAGGAATGGACGGAACGCAACCGGAGATGACAGATGGAACGCAGCCAAGCAGCTTGTTGTAGCTAGAGTTGTATGCCTACTTAAGTTGTGTATTGATGGTGGTGATTTGTTGAAATTTGTGTTGGATGTGGTTTAAAGTGCCAAATTTGCGTGTTAGGGATTATTTGTTAGGAATTTGCGTGTTAGGGATGTGGTTATGTATTAATTGTGAAAATGTACGTTTTGTATCGTATATTAGCCTCTGAGCTCAAGATTTGATCATTTTGTATCTGCTATTTATGAAAATTTGAGTTCATATCGAAGTCCTCAATTTATATGGTTTTGATTGAATGTGAATGGCATTATTTATATAAGTTGAGATTATACTGTGTTTTATATTGCCTCTTATGTACAGGTGAAAAAAGTAAATCTGTCAACCTGTAATTTAGTCCTGTCAAAATGATCATGCTGGTAAGTTATTTTCATGCATATACATACTTTTTTAATAAAAAGTGGCACGTTAAAACAAAATGTAGTCTCAGGATTGAAGATCAAATACAAATGCAGAATAAAGTCTCAAATACATAAATACATAATTTCAGTTGTCTCGATTTACAAATGCTTAATTTGTATAAAATACAAATACGAAGTCATCAACGCAGTAAGAGTATTAAATACAAGTAAATAACTATGGCTATTAGCCAAAGTACACAAAATAGTTTGCGTGCATGCCGCATGTCAGCTTCTTGACTGCGAAACTGGGCTTCATCGTTATGGACTGCCAACTCCCTCTTTCCGATCTTTTCTTCTATCTTCTTAGTCTCTTCATCTTTGTTTAATACTTCTACTTCTCTCTTTTTAAGTTCTTCCTCTTGTGCTAATTTTGCGTATCTCTTCTTAAGTTCTTCCTCTGACTTTAATACTTCTGCTTCTCTCTTTTTAAGTTCTTCATCTTTCCTTAATAAGTCTGCTTCTCTCTTTTTAAGTTCTTCATCTTGCTCTTTGTATTCACTACTATCTGACCACTTGAAAAACTTGCAGTGCGGTAATCCCTGATTATACATACATAAGTTTTAAGTCAAAACTTTGAATAAAGGAATTAATATGAAAACACTGACATGCAAGTAATATGAAAATACTGTACCTCTTTGTTGTACAGTGGACACCCAAAGAATGCTCGACCCGGATTTCTTCGAGTATTCGATATTCTAAGTATAGCTTGTTTTCCACAGGTACACATTGAGACTTTGCTGGATGTATGATTAAGCAACGATGATGAAGCAACTGATGACGACATTCTAAATCTGTCAACCAAATATAACAGCACCTCCAACCATATAGTCAGTGAGTTTGTATATTAGAAAAGAATATACTAGTTCCTCTAGGGAAATGCTATCCCTAGTTCCTCTAAACCTGCTGTATCTACTTTTCAGGACCCAAGCTAATGGGTCAAGTTCTATGGGAAATAGGAGTAGGAGCAATACAACTTGTTTACATGATGACATATAAGATAGGGACCCTAAATTTGCAAAAAATCTGATTATATTGTCATACAAAAGATGTTTCCTGCTTTCCATAGGACTAGATAGAAAATGCATGATAAAGCACATGCTAAAACATGTTCCCCACCTAAGTAACATGTCTGCTGTAAACTGCACAAGTTGGCTTCTTCTTTTCTTTCTTCTTGCTTTTGTTTTGATTGGCATTGTGAAAGTTCATGTATTCTTATAAAAAAATAAAGCACATGGTAAAAGATAGGCATTTTCTTACAAATATTGATGTTCCTGCATGCTTTTCATCTAGATTTGGTAAGATTTACTAGCACACACACATATATATATAGCTTAAATCAACGCAGTAAGAGTATCCATAGATCTTGTGTTTACTGACCCCCACTACTACATCCTGATCCCACTCACAAGTCACAACAGTAAGTAGGGAAAAGAAAGATCAATGTTGACAAGGATTGCAATGCAACAATGTGGCTCATATTGTCCAATATCTTTTCAAGATACATTAGTAATAATAATTATGAGGAAATAATAAATGTTTATGGGACTGAAGTATCCATCAAAGCATGGAAAGTATTCTATTCTATGATTACATATATAAACAAGGCAAAAGCAAAAAGCCAATAAACCTAGCCTATTTAACCTAAGCTCCATTATCTATAACATACATGATATCTAAAATAGGAATTCGGTGATGCTCTTGTATATGTCCTGAGTCTATTGGGCATTTGCCGATTTCATACTCAATCAAAACTATATTTACCGATCAGCAAATATCTAAAGTAAGAACTTTAACGCTCATCGTTTCCATGCTCAAGTAGTACATAGTAAAATAGAGATTACGATTCTCTTCAAATCAATGATAAGTAATTCAATAATTGATTAAATATCCAACAGAGGCAGAGAGAAGCAAAAAAAAAAAATTGCAGATCACCTAAATCTCCATCCCCACTGGGTAGTAACTGAATTGCAAAGTGTACACAAATCTTAGGGTCATAACCCATTTAATTAATAATGAAGAAATGCACATTTTATCTACAAAAAAATAGTTATTTTTACCTATTACAGGAATTATAAAAATAAATAAACTTAAAAATTGAACAAGACAAACCCTCACAGCAAAGGGGATAAACAGGGCATCCACGAAGCTTTTTTTTTTCTTTTCTCATCAGCCGGCAACAAATTCCCCAATACACAACCAAGAAGTGGGAAATTTACCTAGATGGCACCGCTTGGTGGATAGCTGGAGTGCGAATCTTCTTCGGCGTCGCACAGCTGCATTAGGGTTAGGTTTAGGTATGGGGGAGAGATCGGGCATGGGAGAAATCCTGGAAGAATAAACCAAGAGAAACAAAGAAGGATAAAGGGGAAGAAAGATCAAGAATCGAAGAGAACGCACGGGTTGAGTTCGTTCGGGAGAGGAACGACAAACTGGAAGAAATCGCAGGAACGACGTTCGGGAGAGCAGAGAGTTTTTGGGAGAGAGAGGAACATTTGATAAAAATGTAAAACGGTGCGGTTTTGCGTCCAACGAAGGCATTTCAGTGGAATCAAAACGCACCGTTTTATTTAGTCCAAAACGGTGCGTTTTGTTTCCACGTAAGCTGTCGTCCGCGCGCAGGCCCCCTTCGTGCCTGCATTTAGACTTTTCCTATATATTGTGTAGCATTAACTGTTGCTCTAGTTTTGGGCTTGAGATTCACATAGAGATCACAACATATTAAAACTGACAAAGTTATCATGAAGCTATGGTCAAAAAATGAGATCAACTTTTCTCTTGTTTTATATCTTACGAAAAATCTAGTAAACTGAAGAAAAAATAACTGATTTTATCTTTCTTTTGTTTTTTCTTTTTCTGAGCATGGAACTCATTCCTCACGATTTTCATTTTTTAGAGCTGGTGAAGCTGGTTAAAAGAACAATTAGGTCCCAGAATCACCTTTCACCCAATAGGCCCATATATCTTGTTAGAGAATCATGATATTGATCCTGATATTGATCTTGTGCTAATTTTGGCTAACCTAGATAAATTTTGTTTCAAATCAATTAGAGTAATAGGACAAGTTGATCGTATTAATCCAAGAGTCATTAGTGATTGTGTTTTTATGACAAAGCAAAATGTTAAGAGTCTTATGAGCAAGAGCAGTGATAGAGACACAGGGAGCAGTGCTCTTCAAAGTAAGAGCACTTTTTTCACTTTGTTGCATTGCTCATGCAGTGTTGAAAACCACTGCTTAGCATAACAAACAACATGAATGAATCTATACTATTTTATTTTTTATTTTTTCATTTTTTAATTTTATATGAATAAAAAGTAGTCATATAAAAAGATTCAGTATAAATTCGTTGTCATGCCGAGTAGCGGCACCTTTTTTTTTGCTCACTCTTCTTAGTGCCTAATTGATGTTTTCTTTGCAGCTACATTGTTTAGTTACTCTCAACTACAATTATTTATGACACTATTGGACATTATGCCTGACCTACTCCCTCGTGGCCTCCCTAACATGTTGAGACTGATGATGGGTTTGCTTTCCTCATTCTTCACGTTTCCAGCTTTGTGATTCCTAGTTGCTTGAGACACAGAAGCATTTCCACCTAGAGGAGAACATTTTCGTACAAAAGACAATAAAGTTTGGAAGATGTGGGATGACATATTGCTGCGCGAGTATGAAGTTTGAAAAATGGAAGATAAAGTACAAGAGAGAGAGAGAGAGAGACAACTCTTTAGAAGGAAAAGCGAAAATTATTGTGTTGGTACTCGGTTGTCACATTTGTAATAGTTTTGACTTGGTTCAGATAAATAGTATGTAAATAGCACGTTGTATGGAATAGATGGAAATTTTTGAAAACATCAACTGTAATAGTACTTCTCAAGTTGTGACCTTTCAATGAAAAGTTGTGTAATGAAAACAACTTAGCTCTAGACTGGTTTCCTTACTTTTCAATGAAATTTGTATAGTCAATTTTGGTAACATTATGTTTATTGTATATTGGATCTATGCTTGCAAAATTGTACAGAAATTAGGACTGAAGAACGATGCCTAAGGGTGCGTTTGGATGTTAAACTGAGTTGGGATGAGTTGAGTTTAGATAATAAAATATTGTTAGAATATTATTTTTTAATATTATTATTATTTTAGAATTTAAAAAAGTTGAATTGTTTATTATATTTTGTATTGAAATTTGAAAAAATTGTAATGATGAGTGAGATGAGATGAGTTTGGTTGTGTAACCAAACGTACCCTAAATGGTGTCTACATGAAGGCTCAAGCTGTACTTTCATCTTTCATTCACTCAAAATATATGCATATATAAGATTCCCTGTTATGTTACCCAATTAACCCTCTGCCAGCCAAACACCATTTACATCTGATCTTTTTCTTTTTGTTTGTGTTATAGAGTCTGAACAATAGCAACCCATTAAAACCATTCCACAACTTTTTGTGTGCAAACACTGGTTTATGCGCACCTTTACAACTTTTTTGTTTATACAAGAATGTTAATTTAACTCAATTCAATTCAAATAAAGTCTAATTCAATAAGTAAATTGCAATGTCAAGACCAACATTTCACAAACAGTTTAATCTCCAATTCTCTATACTAACAACATAAAAAACAAAAAAAACAATATGCATTTATAGACATTTATAAAAATTTTGGTACAAACATTTATAAACAATTCAAATGTTCGCCCAGATCATCAAACTCTAATAGCCAAAATTATTAACTCATTTTCTACATAATTTAAAAAAAAAAAATCTAAACCATGACAGTAGGCTAGAAATTAATATGTTTTCTAATGTTTTCCATGTTTTCCTTCCTGCATTCTTCCTCCAAGCATTGTTTTTCAACCCGTCTCTTGTCAAGATTAGCCCTACACAAACAAGAATGAGTAGCACAATTAATAGAAGTTGAAGTGAGAACATAAACCAGCCAAATCAGAAGATCCTATGGCAACAGAGTATATACATAGTTGAAAAGTGATGGGCATGATTCAAAACAAATTAAATCCTGAATTGGGTCAGTCAGAACAAGTAAAAAAAGGGTGGGGAAACCCAAAATAAAAATTTTCACTCTGATGCTTCTATAATTTGGGACCAGTACCAAGAAAGCCTAAACTCAGTAGAGTTTTTAACCTCAGGTCCTCATTAGAGCTAAAAATTAGCTCAAAACACAAATTTCTAAAACTTTTCCCGTCATTTTCTCAAACATTAGCTCCGAAGTTGGAAAGTTTGTATTTTCAATGAAGGATATAACAGTATGGTTCAAATATTGACTTCAAAACAAAAAACACAAACCAAATACATTTAAAGTTAGTTTTGGACCCAAAGAAGAGGTTCAAATAAACTTAACAAATTCATGAATAATTCGAGATCCACTCACTATGCAATGGATATTGTTAATATTTGAAATTTCGAACAATCATATCACCAACAATTCTGTAATACATATGCTATCTCATGCCATGGCTATTTGAACCCTACCATTTCAAACCAACATTTCCATTTCTTTGCGGCATATTGATTTTTTCATGGTTGAAAACAATTCATTCAAAAAATAAAGGAATTCCATTTTCTACAAATGAAAATTCCCAACCCAACCAAGAAAAGCAAATTGCATGATAAATTAAGCTTATACATATTTAGATCATTCAGCCAATAAGTTCTCTGTTATTTTTAAAACTCTCATCAACCAAACATTAGATATATAGACAGCATCAACACTTTTCATAACAAATGAAAACCCATAAACAAAAAGAAATAGAAACAACAGTCACAATCAATTAATTGATGAAGTATTGGATAGAAAACAACGAGAAATCAATCTTGAATGCAAGAAAACAAGGATGAAAGCAGCAACAAGAACAGTATCTTTTGCTTATTCCAGGATGAAAAAGCAGTGACAAGAACAAAACAAAAGCCATAAACAACAAATTATAAAAAATAAAAAACCCATTCACTAGTAGAAACCGCGCCAAAGCTAGACCATACAGGAGCAAAAACTTTAAAATAAAAGGTCTAAAAGATTCATAAAGAAAGCAAACGGACTTAAACATACATTGAGGACTGAAAACGGACAACACACATGACTAAGGGACAAAAACATTAAAAAGATAACGGAGATCAAAACTTGATCAGAGGCGAGCGTCTGGAAAAAAAAAAACTCCAGTAAATTACATATTTGACCAACTCAGTAGAAAGGACACAGGCATCTAATGGCAACGAAAATGGAAAAAAATATCTGGATAAAAATAACGACAAAAAAGCTAAGAAGGAAGTGACACAAAACAACCAGCCAGAGATGGAGATTTATAGTACTATAACGTTGCGATCAAGACGCAAAAATGTATGTAATAAGGTGAACGACTATCTAAAGCCAGAGAAATCAAGTATATTTTGAAGTAAAAATCATAAAAAGCTAACACAAAATTGCAATCCATTAAAATGCAAAAAATTGCCTTTGAGGCCTACAGATCCAAAGGAAAGTGACACTCTACACGCACAAACAAGAATGTTTGGAACAAGTATATACACTGCGAGAGAGAGAGAGAGAGGCATACAGAGCAGCAGAGTCATCTGTGAGGTCAGAGATGAGAAAGGTGTAGTAACTGAGCTTCAGCTGAGCAGAGAGAATGAGAGGGAGCTCTAATCGGCTTTGCGCTTGGGGTGCATAGCTCAGTTCGCTGGACAGAGACACGGCGTCGTTGGGTGGCGCTGGGCAGAGGAAGGTGACGCGACGAGGGCAAGGGATGAGGTATTTTGCAATTCGCGGGCTCTGAAATTCGAATGGGGTTTGGGACTCTAGGATTCTGAAATTCAAATGGGGAAGAGAAAATGAATCCAAATGCACGTTTTGTTTTTTAAATAAAAAATGGCAGCCACGTAGGGTGTGCAATGTGTGCACCCCTAAAGTGGCTTCTCTATAGAAGGACTCATAAAACAAAGAAAATAAAAGTTTATCAAAGTTTGAGGCCTTGATGGTTTCCGTTTGGCTGAGATGATAATTAGCACCTCAACTAATGTTGGTAAGCTCGAAGATTTTGTCCGTCGTTTCAGTGGGCGCAGGTGGTTTATTTACGTCTGATCTGCTTGAAGTAGCGTAACTTCACCGATTTTTAAGTTGATAATTTGGCTAAACCCGCGGACTCATTTAACCAGATTAGTCTCTGCAGAATCCCTGGAGTTAAGAATAGCTGAAGCATCTTCAACATTCAAAACTATAATTCTCAATATAGGACAACGCATCACTTCCTGTAGAGAAAAACACTCGATAATTTACCAAAAAATAACTGGGCATCAAACATATTACATAGAAAACAAGAAGAAAATGAAGATATTAAGATTATGTTTGGATGTTTCATCTTATTCAAAATTTTCATCTCATCTCATCTCATCATTATAACTTTTTCAAATTCCTATATAAAATATAATAAACAATTCAACTTTTTCAAATCCCAATACAACTTTTTCAAATTCCAATTTAACTTTTTCAAATCTTCAAACTAAAAAATAATATTTTAAACTTTAAAACAAAACATAAAATTCTCATCTCACCTTCCAAACATATCTTGTGCTGGCTCTACTATATTATATTATGGGGCAGAGGACAAAACATCTTCACTTTTGTCGTCACTGACACGTTAAGATCGAAGAATTTGATTTCAGCTGATTAGTCTAGCATTTAAATAATAATAACACGAGGAATTCCACCAATATGAACAATAAAAAGGTTTTTCTTAAATGTTTCAGGAAACAAAGTGTGCTTTTTGCAAGATCAATTGACAATATCAAGAGGAGGATCTGAGATGGAGGAGTTTTCGGCAGTTAGCAGAAGGGCATCAGATTAAAGTGAAATTGAAAATCAGAAGGATCTGAGATTAGCAACAGAAAATTACTGATCGATCAGTGGAGGTACCACTTACAAGTTTTACAATTAATCAAGCTAAGAAAAAGCAAATAGCTTGTGCGCCATTCCTACTGGAGAGAAGCAGAAAAGTAGGATAGAAAGTTATAGAACTGGTCATGATCATGGGGAGGTGACTTTGTTTCTGATTCTACTGGAGCGCCTAACAGGAGTAATTGTCTCCTCGTCTTCATGTCCCTGATCAACATAAGACAATATGTGGGGTTATATTTTATAAATATTTTTTGAAAAATAAAAGCATGGAGATTTAAATACTTACATGCTTGCTCGTAATCTTCTCGTAGGTGGTAAAACTGCCGTAAGAAGGCGAGCCCATGGAATAGCCTGAGGAAGACGCAATTGAGTCTCTCTTATGGTTCTTCCCTGGCTTCCTCCTCTCCTGGCTCTGAGCTTCACTTGACGCCTCGAATCCTTTCTTGCTGTAAGATGAGATTGTCTGAAAGCTGCTCATTTCCGAAGGACATGATTCTCCATCCACGTCCATCTCAGTCGGCCAATTCCGAGAAGATGGCCTCTCGAGGAATATCTGCGCTGTGCTACATATTGGACTGAAATCCAATTTTTTTGTCAGCAGTGGTTGCTCCACGTTGACAGCAGTAACGGGGGTTGTGTTTCCATCTTTCATCATATAGATGACAGCTGTAGCTGCAATAAGCATCAAAACCAGCAGAGCAATTCCCAGCACGTTGGCTCTCAAAAGTCCATCTTTTGCCACATAAACTGTAGACTCCCAAACTTCTGAACTACGTATATTTTCGGCTGAAGCACCCAATTCTGAGCTTTCAGGATCGACACCATCTTTGGCTGACTCGATTTTGGCAAAGGCAATCTTCTCATTTTCACCTTGTAATTCACCAGCTTCAGAAACTTCAGGTTGAATTTCGTCTGCCGTTGGAACCGTAACTGGCTGTTGCTCGTAGTTTACGTTACTTTGCTCCTGGCTGCCAAGGTTACCAGCAATCAAAACTACTTCCTGGGTCTCCCCTGCTTCTAAATTATCTGGTTCAGTAACCTCGGCCTCTAGAGCCAGAAGCACTTCCTCAGATTCTGTAGTACCATGTTCTTCTGAGACCTCTTCCGTCTCTCGGCTTACTTCTCCTTCATAATCCTTGTCATGCTGTCCTGAAGCCGCCTCTACAATGTTCTCATCTGCTTCAGGCTCAGGCTGACCCTCCTCTTCCGGTGGTTCACTGTCTACTTTCGTCTCCCTCATTGGTCCCAGCACATTGTGTTCAGACTTCCGTCCCCTTCCTTGATGACTGTGATCAAACATAAGATACCCGTCAACGCGAATATCCTCTGACAACGTGGTCAAGTTACAATAATGCAAGGGACCTAAAATATGCACTCCTCTGAAATCTTGCATGAGCTTGGAGACAACGGAGATGGTGTTAGCATACCACAGCCAGAAATTTCGAGCTAAACCATCAAAATTTGCTTTTGCTAATTCAGCAATTTCATATGAGTCATTAATCTTAAAGAAGCTAGACACTTTAAGCACAGAGGGCTCAATGACTGGAGAATTAGTAACTGAGATTGATAAGCAAGCAAGCGAGAGAAGCAAGAACAGCCCGATGCACTTCGATCTAGAAAAGAGCTTTGATCCCCCTTTTGCTTCAATAATCTCTTTTGGCATATAAGTACTGAAGGAGCTTGGTTCAGAAACACGGACATCTTCTTGCTCTTCTTCTTTTGATAGATCACCTGAAGAGGCATCCTCGTTCTCTCTCTGGGAATGATCGGACTGTGTTTCTTCTGTAACTTCAGTGTCAGAAAAGCTTTCCTCGAGTCGTCTGCCATCACTTTCCTTGTTGAGATAAAGCTCGATTCGAGGATTCGGTCTGTAATGCAGGAACTGAGGCCTTGGCGAGAGGTAATTGGCTTTAGGATCATAAGGAGGCATTGAAGGGTCCGCATCAAGAGACGCTACAGTTGGACGCGACCACGAACACGAAGAAGTAGGACTAATCTTAAAAGTCTGGTCAATATTAACACAATCAGGTTCATCCGGTAACGATTTCGATTCAATCTTGGAAGTCAAAGGCACCTCAGAATCAAGGACTTCCTCGCATCTCAAAGCTTCTTGAATTGAAGAAGCTGTAATAGGTGCTTTCTCGTCATCCGCAGCTTCAGTCTTGTTCTCTTGCAAATCAGGATCTTCCTTAGCATCGATATCTTCCACTACGTCCGAGAATCTCACTGATCGGAACGGATTCTTCTCGTTGGAGAACGAAAGGGAAGTCCGAGCAGGCTCGTTCCTCTCACCCAGTATCTTCTTCCTTGGAGACGCGGTGATCTTGGAAGCCGCCGATATCGTCGGAGACATAAAATTCTTTGTGCCTTTCGAATAAGCTGGGGATCGGACAATCCCTACTTTCGCATTCTGGTCTTTTGGGTTTTCTTTATACTCGCAACCTCGCAAAGAAGCTACGCTTTCTCTACCCATCGAGCTTATTTGCTGAAACTCTGCAATTCATCAACACGGAAAATGCCATAATTAAACATTTATATAAACCCACAATTTCGCATTACAATCTAACCCTGACTGTTCGATTTCTGCGAGAATTTTGACGACATAAGGAACGAACTTGGTGCAGAACTATAGAAAATAAGCTCCATTTTATGTAGATGAAGATACTTCCGGGCAAATACTATCCATTTCAAAGTACAGAAAAATAAAGAAAAAAAAATCGTTTCTTTGAATCTTGATTGAGTGAAGAGTATGATCATCGTGACAAAATATTTTCCTGGAAAATATTCCTTGCAACTATTTCCATCCAACCAAACAGACGAAGAAAGAATCACCCAGCCAATTATTAGTAAAAGGGCCTCGGTTCGCGCAAGTTTCCTTTTTTCGTCTTTCTTTCTTGAGAATCCAAGATATAAAATAGAAGGAAACGTTGGGAACCAATAATTTCTTATCATTCTAAGCAATTTGCTTCTATGTTCTCGGAAGCCAAACAGACATTATCACTATCGTAAACAAAACTATAAATAAAAGAAATTAAGGGTGGGAAAGAGAGTCGAACCAGAAGGACTATTAGCCGGAGTATTCGGATTGGAGACTCTCTGGTTGGCAACAATTGAGGGTTTCGTAAATGGGTTCCCACCGAAACTCTTTCTGATGGGATTGCTAATCTCCGAGTTTCTTGAATTGTGATTTTCCCTGCTTGAAATCATTGCCGAGGAGGATGATTTGTTTGAAGGCAAGGCCATGGATTTTTGCGAAAGTTGGATGGTGGGTTTGTAGCGGAGATTCAGAAAACTAGAGTGTAAATAGAAAATCTGGAGTAATAATGGCAATGTTCTTAAGGATCTTGAAGGATTGCAATTTACAATTAGAGGCAGATAACCTGTGGCGGAGGATTTGATGTAACGGCTAGTTTTCTAGGTGAAATGGAGAGCGTGGGTATTTAAAGGTAAACGGTGGGGTATTTTCACCGTTGGTCACAATATTTGAATAGTTCGAAGGGGAAGAAAAGGTCGGAACCGTTAGATCGTGAACGTGTTTGGATTTTGGAAGGTGTAGATTACGAATTGGGCATGAATGATAGGTACCGTATTCTTATTTTTTTTTTAGGTAAGTTGACTACTATTTTATACATGAATAGCCAAGGATACATCAGTAGTTGTTAAAGTAGCAGCGATTAATTATACAGATAAAAGGGGTAGGTCTTTCCCATTACGAAAGTTCAATAAAGAATGGGATATTTGGTTTGAAGGGATGTTATTATAGACTTACGTCGTTGCTGTCCATTATGCTAGACTGTGCGTGCATCGATTTTTTAAACAATGTACTTTCCTGACTTTCCATTCTTTGAAATATAATAGGTGGTGTTTGATATCACTGATGATAGGACTCATGGTCCAATCTTATACAGCTAATGAATTTATTATTTTTGAAATTTTGCTACACAATCTCTTACTATTCATCCACACTCTACACTCCACATTTTTTAATATTTTTTTAAAATTGTTTTTTGAATTTTTTTTTAAACTATTTTTAATTTTTTATTTACTATTCATATAAAATTATATTTGATAAAAAAAATTTTAAAAAAAAGGTGGAGTGTGGAGTGTGGTGTAAATAGTGGAGGTTGTGAAAAATTTTTGTGTCATCAATGCTGCTCTAGCTTCCCCAAAATTTGGACTCACACTGGGAATAAAATCGATAATTACAAAGATGATATCTCTAGAGTTGTTCCAACATAAAGCTGCTGAGCTGTTACGTTGATCTCTAGCTGCCACATCAAACTTGATGAGAAAAAAAATCAACTAGATGCTTATCCTCTTTTGTTAGCTTGTGGTTGTTATCATTAACCCAAACTGCTGAGAGTTGATGAAAGGATGAAAAAACTGACTCAACAAAAACAAAGAGAGATCGGGAGATAGGAATTTTGTTGTACACTTTTTTGTTTATAAGCAAATATTTGAAAAGAATGAATTTCTTCCTCTGGAATCTTTAAGAACCATGAAGGGTTGAGAATATTTTTTATCCAGTTGATGAAGGGCTGCCTTGCAAATGAGGTGGTGTCTATTGGCCATTTTGAATGTCTCTAGAGAACTCTAAAATATATGCAATTGAGGAAAAGATGAATGTCTTCTGTTTCATTGTTGCAAAGAGGGCAAACAATTTGCTCTTTCTCAAGATGAATTATGTTGTTAAGCTTGGTTCTAGTGGAAAGAATATTATGATTTGTTGTCCATAGGAAAATTTTCAGTTTGTCTTGCAATTTCAATTTCTATAACCTCTTCCAGTTTAATGGCTAGATATTGAGATTAAGATCATTATTGTCATCGACAAGGGCAGCGTAAGTTGATTTGACTCCAAAAATTCCAGATGAGTGATGAAGCTATTTTATTTTGTTCTAAACTTGATGATAATTATGGTTGGCCAGGAGGATTTTTTGGATTTATCTTGAGGAAGATTCCAGAAAAGGGTGTTGAGAAGAATGATATTGTCAGGAAAAAAAGAACATTTTTTGTACTTTCATATTGATAGAAAAATTGCAAAAAGGAAAAGAAAAGAGAGATGATATCTTGGATGTTCAGATTTCATTCTTGGCGTGATTGATATTCTAATTCAATCTAATAAAAAGCAATGAAAAAGGTTTAAATATACAAAAGATCTTCCTTTGCATCCAATAAGATATTTTGACACCAAAAATTGAAAGAATTGCACCTTATTAATCAATGCCATGGAATACATTCATATGTTCATGTCTATTTCATTCTAGATCATAAAATTTGGAGAAAAATTATAAAGAACCTTACGCCTTGTTTACTTACACAAATGAGAAGAGAAGAAACTTGAAAGTGAAATAAAATATTATTATAATATTATTTTTATTTGAAGAATTGAAAAAAATCGAATTATTTATTATATTTTATATAAAAATTTGAAAAAATTATAATTATTAAATGAATTGAAATGAGATGATTTGCAATAACAAACCAGGCCTTCATGCTAGACACTACTAATCAACAAGACACATGTTGATTTATCAATTTATTTTATTGGTATTTTTAGTTAAAGAACTTATTAAGGAGTTTAACATAGTGATGAATCCGATAAGATCGTCAAATATGATGTCTAATACATATCAAGAGTGACAAACGAACTAAGTTGACTTTGATGAATAGATCAATGTCGAACCTAGTTTGTTCAAATAAAACATTTTTAACTTTCAAGTTTGAGTTTCAATTGGCACTAAATAATCAAATTTGGGGGACTATGGTTGAGTATGCCTTTACCCTCACGACAGGATCCAAATGCTAATGGTATGATCTAACAAATGATTTTAATAACAGTCTACCGTTATCATATAGAGTCAATTTAGAACACGATGATATTAGATACGATTATTAGTCATAAATAATCAAACTTAAACATGCTTAAGGTTCTAGCTTGTGCATTAAGAGTGCATTTGGATGTTTAGAATATTTTACTATATCTGTTAATGATAGTGAAATAATTTGAATTAACATGTTTTATTTGATTTTAAAAAATGAGAGAAAAAAATTAAATAAAAATATTATAAAATAAAAAATTGCTTAATTAATATTATTTTTTATTAAACCTTCAAAGATGATACAAGTAACAAGCCTTTATTTACGCCCTCCAATAAAAGAGGAATACGTAAGCTGCCAGTGATATTTATGATAGAACCGATTTTAGCTGATGAAGCTATATATCTCTTTCCTTCAATCGCTCTCTTTCTCCTCAACATAGTGTTGTATCTCTCCTCAACATAGTGTTGTATCCAATAATACGATATGTACTCAAATAAATATGTGATAAATAATTTATATAAGTTTTAAATAAACAAATTTCACGTGATTTTGTAAAAAATATACCACACCTTGAAAAATATTTAAAAAATCATTATTTTTTTAATAAAACTCATTATTTTTTTATAAAAAAATCTTGTAGAACTTGTTTATTTAAAACTCGTGCTTAGCTAATTATGTACACGGCGGAAGAAAAAAGAAAAGGCTGAAGGCAAAACCAACAACAACTAGAGTTCCAGGAAGAGGAACTATTTTGCTTTCTAGTATGTATTTGAACGATGTTAAAAGAACTTAGAATAAAAAAGCCTGCAACACAGACCTCTTTCCAAGAATCTTGATCTCCTTATCCATTTTCCCAGGGATCTATGTTCTCGAGGCTTCGATTGGTTTCAGGTTTTTTTGGTTACCCTTTTGCCAAGCTAAAAGTGCCATTAACCTCCTTGGAAATGCACTGGGTTGCTTTGTGTAACTCCTTTCAAAAAAGAGATTAATGGTGATGGGTCTCCAAATGTATTGGGTTGCTTTAGCCTTTGTGTAAGATCTCTTTAGCTGAATTAATTTCTGTAAATATTTTCCAGGTGATCATTACTTTAATATGATAGTTTTTCTTAGTTTCATTTGTAAGAAAAAATTTGAATCGCCGATTGCGAGAGAGAGAGCTCCATAAGCTAAAATCTATTTTAGCGTAAATACCACAGAGAGCTTACGTGTCTCCCTCTTATTGGATGGTGTAAATAAAGGCTTGTCAGTTGTCGCTGCATCTTATATTAAGGATTTCTCTTGTTTTTATATTTTGTTTAGAAGTTTAATAAACTTCTAATAATTATATAAAAAAATTAAAAAATTTAAATTAAAAAAGATTTTACGTTTGAGTGATATTTAAAAAGAAAATACCTGATAATATTTAAGAACAATTGTATTAACAAACAAATATGAGGTGTCTTTGCGAATCACGTTCCATACTTTGATAGACGGATAGCTTAAATCCATCAATCTAAAAGTAAAAAATGAATTCATTCATACTGAAATTATAAGTGAAGTTGACTTATAAAATTAAATAACAATCTTTTTTAATGAAGATAAGATAATTTCTCTACCGATAAAATGTGTATCCAATATTTTATAATAGAGTAAAATTATAGAACAACCACTGTAGTAGTGCACACAATGCACACCCTACGTGGCTGTTGTTTTAACAAAACGTACGTTTTGTTTTGGCCGGTTGAATTTTCTTTCCCCATTTGAATTTGCCCTCGCGAAAAAACTCCTTTCTTGCCTGTGTCGGGTCACCTTCTCTGTCTAGCGCCACCGACGACACTGTTGATACAGGTGGAATCAACCGCATCATGTACTCCTCCCTTGCCGCATCGCGTACTCCTCCTTGGCCAAGCAACCCGCATCGCATTTGACCTATGTCGACCATCCAGCAGCCCCACCGACCACCACACCAGCTCCCCCTCACACTGGCAACCCTCCAATCACTTTCGAGCCTCCATGGCAGCTCCACACTCAGCCCTTTCTCCTCATTTATTTCCTTGATTTACTCTTCTATACATCTTATAATATGATCTAACAGAAAAATTTTTAGACGCTGTATATCTCTAGTACATCTGATCCCTCTCATGTTGTCTAATATCCACTAAATACAACAATCTGAAAAAATTTGTAACCTCCTCAATTTCCCAATCCTGGACAGGTCTGAAAAATCTAACATCCCATTGCACCTCTCCATTAGAGTAACTCATCAACTCTGAGATTGAGGCCTGCTGATTAACAGCCAACCTGAAAACAGTTGGAAAAACTCTAAACAGTGCATTCTTACTACACCAAACATCAACCCAGAATCAAACTCTTGAACCATCACCTACCTCAAATTTGACTTGTTTCACAAAATTATCCTATCATTTTCTAATAAATTTCCATAAACTCACACCATAAACTCCCATCCTTTTTTTACTTATAAAAAAAAAAAAATTTCCCATCCTTTTCAAGTGAATTATTTGAAAATTAATTATCAAACTGTAGCATTAATCTGTAATCAATGAGTGAAAGCCGATTGTGGTATACCAACAAGGCTTAGCCTTTTGGCCCCCTAACTGTGTTCAGGTTCATCTTGTAATGAGCCAAGCTTGCCAACGAACCAATCCAGGCTCATTGGCACCTTTTCATGAATTCTAGGGAAACATCTTTACAACTAGTTTTTCAATTTGTTTTTGACAGTCCAGCCAACTAATCTTATGGTTAGATATTCATGCGTCATTTGTTTTTATAATATATTGTTTCTTTACCGTATTTGAAGATAGAATCATTCCAATTACAAGGTTTATGTAAAAATTATATACGTTTTCAGGTTTTTCTAGAGGTCAAAGGTGTCCAGCTACCAAACCCTTTTCTAGCTACAACCACTGAGCCCCACAACCTCCCAACAACGCCCACCTTTGAACCTAAGTCACGGCAACCCCGTCCTCCCTCTACATCGCAGCTCACAACCTGAAATAGGTCTCCCCCTCTCTCGCCACCATGCCGTTGCTGTACGCTAGCCTAGCCACCATTACTGAGCCCCATGACCTCCCAACAATCCTTGCTGTCGAACTCAAGTCACGGTAAGCCCCTCCTTTCTCTCCATCGTAGCTCACAAGCCGAAATGGGTCTTCCCCTCTCTCACCATTGTCGAACCCAAGTCGCGGCAACCTCCTCCTCCCTCACTATCGTAGCTCACATAGCCTTGGTAGTTTGCCTTCCCTTGTTAGGGATTTCGAATTCAGGAGGACTTTAGGGTGAGGGGGCTTAGGGAGAAATTGGCCAATTTATTTAAGGAGAAATTTATCAATTTGCTTAGACAGGGAAGATGTGTTTTGCTATACCAAACATTGGCTGATGCAAGAGTTTTTCTTTCTAACAAAGTTGGAATATCTGTGGTAAAATTGCAACGGTCTCCACGCGTGTAGGGGTTACAGCATGTTTCTTCCACCGCACGTGCTCACTCGTCTATCGCGCTCTCGCTTGTGTAATCCTTAAACATCGCGTACATCCTCACCTTTCTCGCGCTAAAGGCCTCTCTCGGTCTCAGTAACCCCACCATGTCCCTCCTCCTCCTCAGAGCGTTCCCTCATACATCTCTCCGCTCAAAGTCCCTCCCTCTCTTCCGTGCTATTCTCAAACCCTTCTCCAAAACACTTCCCAGAAATAGGGTCGTTTTCTCTGTCTCCGCTTCCGCTTCCACTTCTACCCATATTCCCGCCACCAAATCATCATTATCACTTCCCAACAACTCTCTCGAATGGGTCAGTCGGACTGGATTCTGCGGCGAATTATCTGAGGCCGACTTGGGTCAACGGGTTCGGCTCTGCGGCTGGGTCGCGCTCCACAGGGTCCACGGGGGTCTCACCTTTCTCAATCTAAGAGACCATACCGGTATCATTCAGGTATGCGTTTCATCGGGAAATAAAAGGAAAATTAACCTCATACGGCGCAGACTTTGCATGATTAGCGCAATATTTTTCTTATTAGTTCCTTAAAAGACAAATGGTACATTTTTTCTCACTAGTATGATTATGAGGGTGGCGGTAGTGGTGATGATAAGGTCTTCTGAATTACATGTACACATAGCAGCTCTCTTCTTAATTTGGGTAGTCGCAAATTTGATTCTGTTTCTTGTCAGCGTAATTGTCTTTTCTTTTGGGATGTTGATTGCATTGAATAGTAGGTTACAACTCTACCGGATGAGTTTCCTGATTCCCATTCCACTGTTAATGACTTGAGGCTTGAGTATGTGGTTGCCGTGGAAGGCATTGTTCGGTCTCGGCCAAGTGAGTCGGTCAACAAGAAGATGAAAACGGGCTCAATAGAGGTAAATATTAAAATGTATAATTTCTTATTTATCAAGGTTGTTTTGGCTGAACTTTCCATGTAATGTTGCATATTCTTGGTGGTCATGCAATTAAAAAAGATAAATGAAAATGTGTGATTTTGGGACGGGTTATCCAATCTACATAATGTGCAATCTACATTTTGATGTAAATATAATGCACGGTCACACAAGTATGCCTGGAATTGATAAAAAAATGAAAGTGGAGTGTACTTGTAATTGGTTATTTTTATAGTTCAACTAGTAATGTTTGAGGGGATAGTTTTCACAATTTGATTGTATCTATTTATAGTCCCTAGATAATGCTAGGTGTATTTCGTTTATAATTCTTGTGTATTTGGGCTATGCCTCTTTCCTTTTAATAAAATCTTATTCTTATTAAAAAAAAAAAAAATCTATTTATAAGCCGGTGTGGATACTAGTAAAATGCTTACATGGCATAATTTGAATTGGAAGATAAATTTTAAAATTTGAATTTTACAAATGAAATCTTATCATTTCAGTGATGTAGATGATGTACCCTACACACCGGCTTGAGAATAACTCTAAAATAATGTTTGAAAGGATGTTTCTTGCATCTTCTCACTTGTTTCCCCCTTGGTTAAATCCGTCTTGTATCATCGTGGATCAGCCCAATTTGTTGTCATTTTCCTTATTTTTGCATATATTTTATTCACTGTCACCTTCCAGTAGTTTGATTGAATATCCTCTATACATTCAGGTTGCAGCAGAGTGTGTTCAAGTATTAAATGCTGTGAAGGCTAAGTTACCATTCTTGGTTACTACGGGGGAGGATGCAAAAGATTATGTCAAGGAGGAGATCCGATTGAGGTAGTAAAACTTTTCTCATCTCAACTTCTGACTCATCTATGTTGGATATTATACCTTCCAGATGTATGACTAGTTTTCTTGTTACTTATGATCAGCCTTTCATTTATAATGCACATTACACTTGTAATGCTTTACTCCTCCTACCACTGTTCATTTAACTGATCAACCAGATAAACTTGAGCAATTCATTCCTACAACCTTGGATCGGGTATCGGTTTGTATGAGAGAGAAATCCTATGCCTTAGTACTAGTTATAGTTGACAAGGCTACACACACATATCAAATGTTCCTTTCTCATATGAACCTCTCGACTTACCAATTTTCTCCCCAACTCCTCTAGCCTCTCTATATCCCCCCTGTTTCATTGGGCCCACCGAACAGCCAAACATCAGAGTGCTCTCTTTTCCTCTTTTAGTGTTTCTCATATAAATTCTCATCTGTTCACATTTTTTTTTCTTTTCTGATTCCAAACCACTTAGCTTTCCTAACTCAAAACCATCTCATATCGTCATCTGCCACATTCTCACTGGACGCTTTTTTGGTTAGACGTCATGCAGAAACTGAGCAATATGATTGTGCTGAAAATGACATACTGAAAGCCTGTGTAAACTGACCAGGGGAATGGCAGATCTTATATGCCCAACTGAACCTGGCCATTTCCAGCCCTTTAATTTCTTATCTGATGTTTCTGACTTGCATTAGTCATATCGTTTGTAATTTTACCATAAGTTATTGTGTTAGGTCTCATTTCTTGGGCCCTAATTATTTGTTCATTGTTCATTAGATCGACTTAATTTTATGGGCTGCTTCCAAAGAATAAAGCACTATAATGGAATTCCTGGTTGACTCCTTTATTTTCTGAGGATATTGTTGTTTGATTTTTGAACTGAGGAGGAATATGTGCTATTATTCTTTTTTCATACTGAGGCAGATGTGGTCATTGAAATTGATATAAATTTCTGGAATTGCTACTGATTAAAAAGACTTATTTACATTTTATTAGATATCGATGTCTTGATCTTCGGCGGCAGCAAATGAGTTTCAACATAATGCTGCGACATAAGGTGGTTAAACTTATTCGGAGATATCTAGAGGACACACATGGTTTTGTGGAGGTATCAGCCTTTGAATTAGTGTATTTTTGTCTTGGAAGAGTTTATTTTTCACTACTTATATTCTTTGCTCGTCAGTAATTCTGTACCTTTGGTTTGTTATCTGTCATTGAATTTTTTTCATGGTTACAAGGTAGATTGAGACTCCAATACTCTCTAGATCTACTCCAGAAGGTGCACGGGATTATTTGGTACCATCAAGAGTTCAGGTATCTACATTTTTCCAGCTGCCACTTGGTTATTTGGTTATGCTTTTTTGGCAGTTATACTCAACAAGCATCACATACCATCAACTTGTGATTTACTCTTCAGAGCATAAACGTGTTTTGTGTTTTTCCCATTTCTGGTGTTATCTGTTTCTTGATAAGTGCATTATTTTGAAATTAAGTGAAAGTATAAGATGATGCCATAAGTGCCTTATATAAGGTTTTTTGTTTTTAAAATCTGGCCTCCGAGATGGTGGCTTCTCATGGATGATTTGTACGTTGAAAGCATCACTTTGATTCGTGTATGAAACTGTTCACATTTCATTTTTGCTACATTTGCTTTGAATTTGGGATGAAAAAAATACTACAACTGTTTAGTATTAGTCTTCAAGATGATGAGTTGTAGGAATGGTATAGAATGATTTTAGACAGTGAAATAGATTAGCGCATCTGCTACGTAATGCCTAACATATGCCTTTGATTATTTCAGAGTGCTTTTCAACGACTAAACACGCAAACTCTGTTGAGAACCATAAATCTTCACATGTATCTCTCTTTCTTGTGCTTCTTACGTTTTGGCCTGCAGGCCTCTTCACACTAATGTCTATTTTGAAGCCAGGAGCATTCTATGCTTTGCCTCAAAGTCCGCAACTGTTTAAGCAGATGTTAATGGTCTCTGGTTTTGATAAGTATTATCAAATAGCAAGGTAACTTCTCCTGACCAGCTGTCTGATCATTTATTTTCAGTGACACGACAGTTGTTTTTTCTTTAATAGCATTGAGCACCGGACTAAATAATTTGTTTTAAATGTGATATGGGCATTCTGACTTCTTCTGTCACAATCGCTCTTGGTGGTGTTCATTCTTAGCCAAGACTCGCATGAAGAAAACAACTGAACTTTATTCTGCTTTCAATTATAAACATGGATTAAGAACTACAATTTTCATTTTTTTCTCAGAATAAGTCTTTGGATTAATTTTCTAGTGATATTCAATGAAATTTGTGATTCAAGTTTTTATCTCATATCTGCAGATGTTTTCGAGATGAAGATCTAAGGGCAGATAGACAACCTGAATTCACACAGCTAGATATTGAAATGGCTTTCACTCCTTTGGAGGACATGTTGAGGCTTAATGAAGATTTGATCAGAAAGGTTAGAAAATCTCCCTCATTCTTTATGAGAAGTGCCAAAATCTATATATGTATATATTTCTATAAGTGCCAAAAGGGAAGTTCAGCAAATAAGTTTGATGGAGATGATGGAAACATCCTTGATTGGGTATGAGAAGAATTCTGATTAAGGTTTAGAAGAAGATAATGGGGGAACATAAGGGATGGGGGGGACGAACCAGATGAATCAGAAGAATATGAAGGAAACCTTCTTGAATAGGCATGGGAATGACCCCGATATAAGTTAGGGAGGGAGGATTGAGGGAGTGATGGGGAGAGAGATGACCTCAAATAATGTTGCTGAAATACTCTGACTCGTGCTTTGCAGTACGAAATAGTGTTGCTTTAGTTGCCCATGACCTCCATCTCAATTAGAACATTCCCCACGAGGATGTGATGAAGGGTGTGATCGTGGGTGTAAAACCCAGCTTATCCATAATAAAAAATAATAATATTGATTTAGTCAATATTAATATGGGTAGAATCAGGTGTAACTCATATTCCTAGAGTTTTTCAATTCAAAGGTCAGATAAACGCTCATTATCTGGTCATTTTCTCAGATAGAAGAGGGTTTGAGCAATTGGCCACATGGTTTCAAGTGAATTATTATTATTTTTTATAAGTAAAAATTTTATTCATCAAATGCAATAGGCGAAGCCCATGTACATAGGATGTATATAAAAGAAACGCCTAAATACATTCTAATACTAGAAAAACGAGGACAAAAACTCACAGACCGCCCCTCCATTTAGTACAATAGCTGAAAACCAACTAAACAAGGAACACATAAAAAATTTCCAGAGTTCCTCTACATTGCATTTCCTATTATTAAAACACCTCTCATTTCTTTCCAACCAAATGCACGACATAATGCACAGAGGAATCATCTTCCACGCTGCTGCCACTTGAGAACAAGTATAAAGTCTAGTCAACATGCGAGTAAATCTACCACTGATTTCGGCATAACCCAGGTCAGTCCGGACCTTCTAAACACACCATCTCATAACACTTTAGCCACATCACAATGTAGAAGTAGACGATCCACTGATTCCGCAGCTTTCTTGCACACGAAGCACTACTCCATAACAATCATTCCACGCTTTCTCAAATTACCAATTGTCTGAATATTCCCAGTTGCTGCTGTCCATAAAAAAAAAAAAAAAATGCAACCTTTGATGGAATATGAGCCTTCCAAATACTCTTCCAAGGAAAACAAATGTAACGCTGATCAGACTGTCAATGGACAGCAAATTGTTTCCTTATTTATTTCCTTGATTTACTCTTCTGTACATCTTATAATATGATCTAGCAGAAAAATTTTTAGACCCTGTATATCTCCAGTACATCTGATCCCTCTCATGTTGTCTAATATCCACTGAATACAACAATCTGAAAAAATCTGTAACCTCCTCAATTTCCCAATCCTGGACAGGTCTGAAAAATCTAACATCCCATTGCACCTCTCCATTAGAGTAACTCATCAACTCTGAGATTGAGGCCTGCTGATTAACAGCCAACCTGAAAACAGCTGGAAAAGCTCTAAACAGTGCATTCTTACTACACCAAACATCAACCCAGAATCAAACTCTTGAACCATCACCTACCTCAAATTTGACTTGTTTCACAAAATTATCCTATCCTTTTCTAATAAATTTCCATAAACTCACACCATAAACTCCCATCCTTTTTTTACTTATAAAAAAAAAAAAATTCCCATCCTTTTCAAGTGAATTATTTGAAAATTAATTATCAAACTGTAGCATTAATCTGTAATCAATGAGTGAAAGCCGATTGTGGTATACCAACAAGGCTTAGCCTTTTGGCCCCCTAACTGTGTTCAGGTTCATCTTGTAATGAGCCAAGCTTGCCAACGAACCAATCCAGGCTCATTGGCACCTTTTCATGAATTCTAGGGAAACATCTTTACAACTAGTTTTTCAATTTGTTTTTGACAGTCCAGCCAACTAATCTTATGGTTAGATATTCATGCGTCATTTGTTTTTATAATATATTGTTTCTTTACCGTATTTGAAGATAGAATCATTCCAATTACAAGGTTTATGTAAAAATTATATACGTTTTCAGGTTTTTCTAGAGATCAAAGGTGTCCAGCTACCAAACCCTTTTCCAAGGCTTACATATGCTGAAGCAATGAATCGATACAGTTCTGACAGGCCAGATGTTAGATTTGATCTTGAGTTGAAAGATGTAGTCTTCTCTTTCCTGACTTGCTTAAATATCACATCATCAATTCCTGGTCTTACTTACAGTTCTTTTTTTTTTTTTGATAAGTAAGAATCTTTATGGAATAGAATGAAACTAGGCAATGCCCAAGTATCCAGGAAGTATACAAAGTGCGACACCTAATTACATTCTAGTGAGCTGAAAAGAAGATAGAAACTCATGGAATCTTACTTACAGGTCTTATGACTGCTAATACCGTTTATGACCTTTCACATAAATAGGCACATTACTTATCAAATAAATAGGCACATTATAATTCATCTGGTAACATATAATATTTTTGTGGTGCCTAATTTTGAAAAAAAAACGTGAAACATTTATTACATTTGACATGGAGATTTACTTGTAAAAAAATTTATATATGTATATATATTTGACATTGAGATGCACCTAGTCTTATGTAACATATACAGTGAAAGTCAAATGTAAAAAGAAGTGTAACACTTCAATACGACTTAGGTCAAGCTTTTTTTTTTTTTTTTTTAGGTCAAGCTTGCATGTGGCTATAGTACACATTATGCTGGGTTCAATAATTGATTAGTGTGCCCATTATCTTGGGTTCAATAATTTATTAGTGTACATACTTATTAAAAAAAGTAATAATCTATTAGTGTACCCAGTTGCTTTGCCTACTTCTATGAATAAAACTTCTTGATTACCTATAAAAAAAAAATCTATTAGTGTACCCTGTTATGGAAGTTCTCTGCTCATCCTGCATCCTCCATCTCTTTTTCTTTTGTACTGATTTGGGGATATGGTTACCGTAAATTCACTGTCATTATGGCTTGAATGTAGAATGAAAAGTACCTTTTTTCTTTGTTGATGAAAGTTATTGATGGATTGAAGTTGCTAATTTGTGTATACGAAATGATCAGGTATACGTGTTATATCAGATTCACAAGCCAAGTGCTTTGATGGAGGAAAAATCTCTGTTTTTCTCTTATAACTTGTAACCATCATCTAGAGGGTCGGATGGAGCAATTTAAACTGATAATTGCTAGTCAAACTTCTTGCTTTTAGATCCCCTCATCCAAATACAACCTACAAGTGATTTGTTTGTGTATACATTGCTGGATATTGCAGAATTGGCAGTTGTTGTTTCCAATTACCTTTAATAGTTATCTTGTTTGCACCTTAGGCTGTAGAATATTCCTTACACAAGGTTCATGCAATGACTATATCAATAGTTATAAGGGGTGTTGATGATTTGTTATGAGAATCGATATGCACTTGGAATGTTCCTTACATAAGGTCCATGCAAAGACTGGACGTCATTAGTAATAAGGGGTGTTGATGATTTATTATGAGAAGATGTAGCATACTTGAACTCTGTTCCTCTTTGTATGGGTTTTATTAAAAGTGCTTATTGATTGGAGCTGCAGGTGTCTGATATTTTCTCAGAATCCCCCTTCAGGGTTTTTGCAGATACCTTGAAGAGTGGGGGAATTATTAAAGTGCTATGCGTGTCCTCAGGTGCTAAAAGTTATTCAAATACAGCCCTTAAGAAAGGTGATATTTACAATGAAGCTATCAAATCTGGAGCTAAGGGCTTACCTTTCTTGAAGGTCATGGATGATGGTAAACATATTATTTTTGGAGGCAGTGGTATGTATATTTGAGGGTGAAGAGATATTTTAGTTCCACTCTTGACAACAGTTTTAACATCCTCATTTAGGGGGTCTTGAGGGAATTTCTGCACTGGTATCTAGTTTGGATCCTACAAACATAGAGCAACTGCTGAGTCGGTGCGCTGCTGGACCGGGTGACCTTATGTTGTTTGCAGTGGGTCAACAAGCATCAGTAAATAGAACTCTCGACCGTCTGAGGGTATTTGTGGCTCATGAGTTGAGCTTGGTTGATCATGTAAGTTTCCAATCTGCGCTCGAGTTTTAATAATATGTATGATCACAGTGTTCTCATTTTATCTAATATTTATTTATTTATTTTCTTGTGCTGATGTTTAGTCCAGGCATTCAATTTTGTGGGTCACTGATTTCCCTATGTTTGAGTGGAATGATTCAGAGCAGAGGCTTGAGGTCTGTTTCATATTTGTAATACATTATTTGTTTGATAAGTATATTAGTAATACATTCTTACACAAGTGATTATTTCTCTTTGTGAAAACCTCACTATTGATGGTTTCTTGATGTTATATGATCGCTATGAATCTTCCCATGTTTCTTTTTCTTCGTTCATTTTGATAAGTTTTGGCTGGATTGTCATGGTATTGAATTTCATAGCTCAAATGATTATTGGCATGATAAATTCTTATATATATATATTTTTTACTTCGCAAAACAAAGTATTGCTACATTCTAATTAATATTTTTAGAAAGTATCGCTACATTCTGTTCCTGTGTTTATTACTTGAAAGTTTGCTTTTCCACTTTGTGATTTATCCAGTTAAGCACTCTGTTTCATTCTAATATCACAGACTCCTGGCATAGGATAAAGCTGTGAGAATTTAAGATTGCTTCTGACTTATGTTAGTTCCTATATCAGCACAGATCATTCTTTCTCCTCTCAAGTAATGGCATTCTGTGTTCACTTTGTTTTGTTGTTTTCATCTTTTTTCTAATGTTATTTTGAAGGATTTTAGTGGCTACCTTGTGAGATGAAATGAGTAGATGTCCTGTATGCATTAGTCAATGACTACTTTCTTTTTGGGTTGTTCCTTAAGGTAGGACTTTTGTGCTATTTAGTGTTGGCAGAAGTAGTTGGGAGTCATCTTTCATAGCATATTTTCTACATCTGTATATGTATGCATAATATTATAATTCTGCAGGCCTTGCATCACCCCTTCACTGCTCCCAATCCTGAAGACATGAATGATCTTGCCTCTGCTCGTGCGTTAGCTTATGACATGGTTTACAATGGAGTAGAGGTGCTTTGTTTTTTTCTTCTTGCCCTTTTATTTTCTGACATCTGCAAACCTGAAGCTTTTACAGTTTCTCCCACTGATATCAACCAGTTATTACCATATTTCCTGTCAGATTGGTGGGGGAAGTTTGAGAATATATAAACGTGACATACAAAAAAAGGTTTTGGAAATTATTGGCATCTCCCAGGAACAGGCAAGTGATCCATAATCTTTTGGGCACTGTGGTTGGCTTTTTATATGGATATTTTGACATATATTTGTATGTCACGTTCATATCTCCATATGTCTATATATTGTAATTGCTCCTTTTTTTCTTCTCTGCATGAAGCAGATGAGTGAATGAAGCCTCATTAGCATTAGCTACAAACGCACTTAAAAGTACCCTTTCTGCTTACAAAAGATCAAATGGTGTTATTTACTTATAAAAAAAAAAGGAAAAAAAGAGAAGAAGATCAAATGCTGTTTTGTACTCAGCAATCTTTGCATCCTTTTTGATTTTGCGTATTCTATTTACAATTTGAACTTTCCTAAAATGGCCAAACCATTGAAAAAGATTGTAATAGGCCAGAATTGGATTGATAATATTGCATTGAGAGATTCATATGCTGGATTGATTCTGCAAAACTTTGTTAAACAGTTAATATACGTTTGATCAAGACCTCAACTGGGGTAGCACTCATTAAAGTTCTTATCATTCAACTTGAGGGTCCAATACATTTCTTAAGCAGATATTAGTACTCTAATCCAATTAAACAAATTGAAGTCTATCTCTATTAACCCCTTCAGTGCTTTGGAATTTCAATTTAAAATTTGTGGCTTTCTCAGAAGTACTCTTTTTCTACGAGTAATATAAAATTTATTGAAACTAGTAAATAGGTATAGCCCAAGTACACGGGAAGTATACAACAGTGAACACCTAATTACAAGTTAGGAGCTAGAAAGTGATACAAGAAAATCATGTAAACTGTTTCCATTAAAAACACTGGCAGAAGCCCAATACTAGAAGTACTCTATTGCAAGGGTCATGAGACTTGGAGTTTCATTTAATCATGGCACCCTTTCTCCCAATTCTATCACCATGTATGTAGAATATACATAATGCCTGTGTGCTTGTATGAAAACGACAACTGCTCGTAGCATGATAAATAAACTCTTGGGTTACTTTGCTGGAATAGGAATGGAATAGGAAAGGGGGAATGTTAAAAAATTTTGTGGAGGGCTTAAAGTCTAGGAGATAGTGGGGCTGAATGAATTGATGAAATTGGTAAGAGTCAAAGAGAAGGAAAGAGAGCACATCTGGAAGAGGCTGGTTTTATTGAATACTCTTTTTTTTTTTTTTGGGGGGGGGGGGGGGGGGTTTTCTGATAGTTGAATCAATTCAGCATTGGTGATCAAAGGAAGCGATTTTTTATTAATAGCCAGAGAAGGCAAGAGTGGAGTGTTACTGATAGGGGTGAGCATCGGTCGGTCCGGACCGAGAAAACCGGACCGGACCGGTCATTTTGGACCGAATTCATTCGGTCCGGGTGTTTTTGGGACCGGACCGGACCGAATGTATTTCTATATTTTTTTTATATATAATTAATTATATATATAATTATACTATATTATAATTAAGTATTGACTATTAATACTATTATATATTTATATAGTTATACTAATGGTTATATTAGTTGTTATATTAGTTTAGTTATACTATATTATAGTGATTTATCATAAGTTATAAGTTTATAAGAAATTATAACTATATTATATATTAGTATAAGTTATAATGATTTAGTATAGTTATAAGTATAGACTATAGACTATAGTTATACTTATGCAATTATACTTATGCTAAATTACTAATATATAGCTATAGCCTATAGCCTATACTATATTACTAATAATCTAATACTTTATACTAATAGTTATATTAGTTTAGTTATACTGTATTATAGTGATTTATTATAACTATATTATATATTAGTATAAGTTATAATGATTTATATAGTTATAACTATTAACTATAGAGTATAGTTATACTTATACAATTATACTTATACTAATATTACTAATATATATCTATAGCCTATACTATATTACTAATAGTCTAATACTTTATACTAATACTATTATATAGTTATACTAATAGTTATATTATAGTGATTTATTATAACTATATTATATATTAGTATAAGTTATAATGATTTAGTATAGTTATAACTATTAACTATAGACTATAGTTATACTTATACAATTATACTTATACTAATATTACTAATATATAGCTATACTTTATTACTAATAGTCTAATACTTTATACTAATACTATTATATAGTTATACTATAATTTTCATTATAGTATTCGAATCATAAATTATACTATAGTTATACTTATACTAATATTACTAATAGTCTAATACTTTATACTAATACTATTATATAATTATACTAATCATGATTCATAATAACTAATCACTATAAGTCTATCACTATATATATTTAGTATCAATGTATTAATATATTCTTTAATGTATTACTAATACTATTAAATATTAAGAGTTATAGTATAAATTATAATATATGTATAATTTATAAATTTATAATAGTATGTATAATTAAATATTTTTATTTTATTTATAATAGTATGTTAAGTATGTATCTTTCTCAATTATGGATATAATATGTATGGATAATTAAATTATTCATGCTTATTGCTTCATATACAAAATGTTAAAAGTTGTATATGGCACATTATGTATTAACATACTTTAAGTTAGTAATAAAGTAATAATTAACATCATTAATAATGTAATTTTCATCTAATTTATTATCATTGACCATATAAAATATTTTTTTATTGAGTTTGTTACATAATCCACATTAATAAGTCACTTAGTTTAATTTAGTATTGTAAATAATTTATTTTATTAATTGATTTAAAAAAAACAAAAAAAAAAAGGCCGGACCGATAGCTACCGGTCCGGTCTCCTTGGGTGTTCGGTCCGGTCCAGTCTGGTCCAATCGATGGACCGAAAACCTTCGGTCCATCGCCGGACTGGACCGGACCGTGTGCACCTCTAGTTACTGAAGAGGACTTTGATTGTTTCATTCTTTTTGTTTTTTTTTTTTGTGTTTTTGGAATTCTGATTAGTTGAATCAATTCAATTCAGCATTGGTGACAAAGGGAGATGAATTTTGTTTGGAGGAAGTGTTGAACACCTTTTTTCCAAATTAATGTGTCAATGTTTCAATTTCCTACAGGCTGATGCAAAGTTTGGCTATCTTCTGGAGGCATTAGACATGGGTGCTCCTCCACATGGTATGAGACTCTATGCTGTTAACAAATAACAGTTCAGTACTTACCATACATACGTATGTACATGGACATTTTCCTTGAACGAATCTACTAATTATGAAATCAATAGGGTATTGGTATGCTGCATCATAGGGTTCTTAAGAGTAATTAATGGTAGATGTAGTACAATTTATGTGATATCTCTTGACTAATTTTTTGCATTGGGCTGTTTTATTGGGGCTTTATGGACGTGCCCTGGACTCTTGTAGAGTAAATAATTTTTATCCAAATACAACCTGTTGATTGATCTAACCATTCGTGTTGGGAACCGTAGTTTTTATGAACAGCTCCCCGCCAGTGCGTTCTTGGAATATTTATTCACTGGAAGTTCTTATTTGACCTGTGCAGGAGGAATCGCGTATGGATTAGATAGATTGGTTATGTTGTTAGCGGGTGCTAACTCTATCAGGGATGTCATAGCTTTCCCAAAGACGACAACTGCACAGTGTGCCCTCACCCGGGCACCGTCGGAGGTGGATCCCCAGCAATTAAAAGATCTGTCGTTCCAAACTCAATAGTTTCTTCTTCAATCGACGTTAATCTACATCAAATATTAATTATTTGAAGTTACTTGTTTCATATTCCCTCATGTTGAAACAACAATATAAGAAGCTTCTCCTGCATACAGCCACATAATGTCTTCAAAGTTTGAACATGATCAATGTTCGTTCCATTTTAAACTTTTAATATTCTGCTGTTTCCATGCCAATGCTTATATTTCAGATAAGTACACGTGAAACTGGATAATTTTTATGTTTTCAACTAATATATTATTACATTATGTTTTCCCAAATTTGTTGACAAGGAAGATTAATAAGGAGGAAGTTTTTGTGCCGTGGAGCAGTCTATATATGCACCACTTTTTTAGGCTATAATGCTTATACGCCTAATTTGATGTGTCAAAAAGAAATAATCGTACTTATAATTACGCCTGCAACTTTTTCATCAATATCCAATTTTCTATTTCTTCTCGTGGGTGTGGAATATTCGCATTTAGGCTACGTTTGGATCCTCAACTTAACTCAACTCAATTCATCATTACAACTTTTTCAAATCACAATACAAAATATAATAAACAATTCAATTTTTTCAAATTTCAAAATAATAATAATACTAAAAAGTAATATTCTAACAATATTTTATCATTTCAATTCAACTCAACTCAACTCAGTTCAACATCCAAACGTAGCTAATCTTTCATCAATATCCAATTTTTTAGGCTAATACACGAATAAATGCACGGGATAAAAAAAAATATGAACAGCTTTACTATTGAACATTATATTTTCTAGGTGTATAGAACACGTAGTAATTTACTTTCATTTGAATCTTATAAATTAAATTTTCTCATTTAAGTGAAAACCGGCTGGAAAATTAAATAACTCTTTTCAGTATCTGTATATATATAAGCAGTACTGTATTATGAACAGTAATCCCTTTTCTTTTCTTTTTTTGCAGTGTTTTTCCCGTGTATTTAGAAGTATTGATTACTGTTCATAATACACTTTCTTTTTGCGTTGTTTGGGTAATGATGAACGACAGTAAACAGATTGCCGGATAAGCGTTGTGGGTTAATAATTCATGGAGATTATTACCATGTATAAAACCTCTAAAACCAGTAAAATGGTTGGTTCATCCTAATTAAGTAAAAAAAACATTGGCAGCCAAATGATAGTGATTTTGGACAGCGTAGGACTTAATGACTGATCCTTACGTCGAAACCCTATAAATTAATCCCCTACACAATCAACCATATATACCAGACCTGTGACAGGTCTATTGATAGTATATATCAATCAATCCGGAAGGAATTCTGCTACTTCATTTTGAAGATGGAGAGGAAGAGCAAGGGCCGGCAAAAGATCAAGATGATGAAGATGGAAAGCGAAAGCAACCTCCAAGTGACTTTCTCGAAACGCCGCTCAGGCCTCTTCAAAAAGGCCAGTGAGCTTTGCACCTTGTGTGGTGCCGAGGTCGCCATCATCGTATTCTCACCGGGAAAGAAGGTCTTCTCCTTTGGTCATCCATCTGTGGAGCCAATTATTGATCGGTTTCTCACCCGAAACCCATCTCAAATAAACTCCGGCACACTTCAGTTGATCGAGGCACATAGAAACGCCAGCGTCCGGGAGCTCAACATGCAGCTCACGCAGGTCATGAACCAACTGGAGACCGAGAAGAAGCGTGGGGAGGAACTGAAACGAATGCGCCAAGCAAGCCTGGGACAGTGCTGGTGGGAGGCGCCTATTGAACAGCTAGGGCTGCCACAACTCGAGCAGTTGAAGTTGTCTCTGGAGGGGCTGAAAAGGAACGTGGCAAAGCAGTCGGACAGGCTCCTATTTCAGACTTCAAATCCTCCTGCTGCTCAGTTTTACGGAGCAGGGAGTTCCATAAACCAATCACCAATCCCTTTGGACACAAAGATCCCTTATTATGCAAAGAATATGAATGTTGGGTACAGTGGGAATGCGATGCCCCGCGTATATAATCTTGGATATGGACGTGGGTTTTTCTGAGCTAGGTTAAATAACATGCAGAAGGAGTAGTACTTGAAAGATATAAAAATTAAAGGGGGTGCCGGAGGGACGGTTAGTCACAGTACGTAGTACTGTTTGTGTTAGCCACAGCATATTGTTACGTTAATATATAATATTAGGCTATTAGCGTTGCATGATCATGATGATCATGGGTATGTACATACTACGATTGAGGTCGTGTCCTGTGCCGTTTGCTTAAGAGAAATGATTTGTAAAGTCCTACAATTAATGTATAAGTTTCATATATTCTCTTACTGATCTATAACTCTATCATTATTTTTTGCTTCAAGACTACTACCTACCATTTAATTTGATGATTAAGACAATTTCCAATTATATTATTTTCTAATATATCTATTTAATTTCTATCCTAAATCTTAACGTCGTTAGTTCGGATAATAATTCTAGAAGATCTTAGACAGTCAAGAGTACCAGCTTGATATTATATAACTTCTAGTATAAATTAAAACATGAATTTAATATGCAAGGAGAGACGTCGTTACATCGATCTCATTGATTTAAATAAATTTTAGTGAGACGGAGACCTTTGATCATACTTTAAATTCACTGCCGCTCACGAGAATATATATACCATTATCGCCAACCCGGCCGGGCCCCATGCCCGAAGGAATAACAAACAATAGTACTTGTGTACGTTATTAATTATGTATGCCAGTGATCTGCATTCTCCGAAGAAGAGTCTTTGCATCAACCAACTCTTAGGCCTTGTTTGTTTTTCCAACTCTCGAGAATGATCATTTTTTGTTACGTTGACATTCACTTCCAAAGTCAAACGGTTATACGTTACAAAGTCAGTAATTAGTTAGTTTCACATATATATGGTAACAGGTACATTTAGCGAATGAGATTTTTTAACTTAATTCCAAATGTTAGATCAATCGTATCAAGTAATTTACAATTAAGGTGCAACCTAATTAAATAGATCCAATGCATGTTTCCCCTACAACCATGCATAAAGAATTAACCCACGTACGTACGTACACCACGAAAACAACTAAACAAGTATTTGCTATAAATATGTTCTTATCTTTATCCTTCAACACAGTGTTTGAAAGAGCAAGAAGGTTCAATCCGCCCAATAACGAGCCCATTTACAAGGTTGAAGTTGTTGGGCTCACTTCATAGTATTAGTCCATCAAAGCCAAAGCCCAAGCCCAAAACAAGTTTAGAAAAAATGAGGTGGCAGTTCTTGGTAGGGGCCAGGATCGGTGGGGTCTGATGTTAGTTATACGGATAAGCGGTGGCCACGTTGTTTATATATTTTGAGGAAATTCAAAGAGGGGCATAATAGACAAGAGCAGGTCAGACTAGAGTCCAACCGCAGTCCTGAATGGAGCCAACTGAGAAGTAGAAATGGGCACAGCTGTTTAGTAGTTGGAGCCGGAATGGAGGGGATTCCCCCAAACTCCCAGTAGATTGCCATGTGGCCAATCAGAATCTCTCAACTGAGAGAACCGACCAAAAGCTGGAATTACGATGGAGAGAGATGGATGCGCATACGCTGGCAATTAGCGGACGTGCGGTATGAGGTTTATCTTCCAGCTCACTCACCCACCCACACGCATGCCATGCATTATCTTTCTAAAAGGCTATGCTACTCTACACCACCCCCCTTCTTTTCTTAGTTTGTACGTACCATTCTTTTCGACTCTTTCTGTTTTGCTTTCTTCCCCCGAACAAGTTAAAATTAAAATAAAATAATCATGATATATTATTGAGCCTCATCAATGTGTTGAAATTTAGTTATATCGGAGTTTAAATGTGTTAAAAATTTAAAATAAAAATAAAAATAAAAATAAAAATAAAAGTTTCATTCTTTATGCAAAATATTGTAATTAAGGTCGTATTTTTATCACAAATCAATCATTCATAAGATTCATTAATTTTTCAACTTCTCTTAAAAAAAATAAATTCATCTCAAACTATTTCATACATTCAATCATATATTTCAATTTATTTATATTTAAATATATCTCAATAAAATTTATAAAATATTACTATTTACAAATTAACTTTATAAAATATTATTATTAATAAATTAATTTAAACCATCTGATTAGTTCAGCATGTAAACGCAGCTTAAGTAACGTGTAAAGTCATGCTTTGTTTCTTTTCTTTTGCAAATTCAGTTTCAGAATTTCCTCCACTTTTTGCTAAATGAAGGTTTATTAAAAGAAAATAAAAAGAAGAAAAGGCAAATCGACCGGTGAGATGTAAGAGCTCATAATAAGAGCATTGAAGATTGGCCACATGATATCCCCACTCATATCTGATACAACACAACAGCTGTGCTTAAACAGGCTGTTGCACCCTCACATCTCTCTCGCTTTCTTCTCCCTCTCTGATCTCTCTCTCTCGGTCTCTTCTCCTGTCTCCTTCTTTTATATCTCTCCCAGACACATCAACACTCAACCTTTGTGTGCAACAAAAACGCTCCAAGAAATCTCCAATGGATCCGTGCTCTTTTGTGCGGATCCTCGTCGGAAACCTTGCCCTCAACTTTCCCATAGCCTCCAAGCCTTCCTTCTCTGGCGTACACCCCTCAACTTCCCCGTGCTTCTGCAAGATTAAACTCAAGAACTTTCCCACCCAGTACGCGACAGTCCCTCTGGTCGCTCCAGAAAGCCAACCCGACTCCCATGATCGCTCCCTGGCCGCTTGCTTCACTCTGAACAAAACCAACATCGACAGACTCGTTGATAAGGGGAACAACCCAGTCTTGCAGATTGAGGTCTACGCGGGGCGGAGAGGTATCGCGTGTGGTTTGAACAGTAGGAAGCTGTTGGGGACGGTTGCAGTTGAGGTGGATCTCCGGGCGGTAGAGACGAGGGCTAGTAATATTCACCAGGGTTGGGTCAGTATCGGAGGGAACAAAAAGGGCTCGTCGGCGGAGTTGTACTTGAGCGTTAGGGCCGAACCCGATCCAAGATTCGTGTTCCAGTTCGATGGAGAGCCAGAGTGCAGTCCTCAAGTTTTTCAGGTCCATGGGGATGTTCGGCAGCCCGTGTTTTCTTGCAAGTTCGGTTTCAAGAACATGAATGATCGAAGTTTGCAATCTTGGTGAGTCTCGATCGTTCTAGACATCATTAATATTTCCTCTCAATTTCCGAAAGAAAGTAAAGCCATCCATCCTCGATCTAAACCACAATATTCTTTTTAGCATGGTCTAAGGGTGATGAACCTATAGAGGACTAAACCCAAAAGCTTTTTATTTCCCTTGCAACCAATGTCAATTGATTTCTTTTAGATCAATAACTCAGGTAGCTCCATTTGAAATCTGTACTACTCTTGCATTAACTCCTCCTAAATATATGCAGGCCGTCGATGAGCGAAACCAGCAGTACTCCAAGAAATTGCTTAATGGGTTCTCATACTCAAAAGGACCAAACGGGAAAGCAGCGAAAGGGATGGCACTTAACCATCCACGACCTCTCGGGCTCGGTGGTCGCCGTGGCCTCCATGGTCACCCCGTTCGTTCCGTCCCGTGGCTCCCACCGCGTCAGCCAATCCAGCCCCGGTGCATGGCTCATCCTCCGCCCCGAGGACGGCGCGTGGAACCCGTGGGGCCGCCTGGAGGCGTGGCGCGAGAGTGGCGGCTCTGACGCCGTCGGATACCGGTTCGAGCTCTTCACCTGTACCGACGAAACCACCACACTCGCCTCCGACGTCATCAGCTCCAGGAGCGGCGGGAAATTCAGCATAGACAGGACGTCCGGTGTCGCCACCACACCAGCGCACACCCCCAGCAGCAGCTGCGATCTCGGGTCCGGGTCAAGGTCCACTCGTGGATCAAGTTCAGGTTCAGGATCCGGGCTGGACATTGGGTACGGGCCCTTGACACCACCAGTGACCAGAGGGTTTGTGATGTCTTCAACAGTGGACGGAGCTGGGAAGTGCAGCAAGCCGGAGGTGGAGGTGGGTGTACGGCACGTGACATGCGCGGAGGACGCAGCGACTTACGTGGCATTGGCTGCAGCCATGGATCTGAGCATGGACGCTTGCGGGTTATTCTCGAAGAAACTCCGGAAGGAGCTGAGGCGGTAGTAATGGGATTCTATGTTGTTGTATGGAGCTAGCAGCATTTTTTTGACAGCAAATCTATTCATCATTCATCTTATCTATGATGTGGCGAGACTATATTTCATCATTTATTTTATTTCATTTACGAATCAATTATTTATCGTGACATTATAAATTTATTTTTTATTAAATATTTGTACAGTCGGGAATTACCTAGGCGTAGAGGTTTTTCTTCCTTTTTGTAATTCTCTATGCCTCTGAGTTGTAGAGGATCAGTCGATTATCTTTATATTATTATTTTTTTTTAAAAAAGAAAACAATGTTGTCGGTATAAATGACAATATAATTGTTTACCATTTATAAATCGATTTATTAGTATATATACGTACATATGGCTAATTATGAGATTATGTTCGGTCAAAGTACAGGAAAATAATTTTTAAAAAATAACACTTCTGAATCAGAGCGACGACGAGGACGAGTTTCAAATCCCCAGTTTGTGCGTACGTTTTTTTTTTTTTTTTTTTGAAAGGCTTCGTGAAGAAAAATTAAGTTTTTTATAATAGAGAGCTGCTAGGGAATCTGTAACTCCTCACACGCACACAATACACTTTTATGTATTTTTTCTTTGAAATGCCAGATCTCTCTCATCATCTCTCTTCAACACTCTCTCTCTCTCATCAAAGTTTTCTCTCTCTTCGACCTCTCTCACTTCTCAAGCTCTCTCTCTCATCAAACTCTCTCTCTCATCATTTCTCTCTCTTCGACCTCTCTCACTCCTCAAACTTTCTCTCTTCGACCTCTCTCTCCTTAAGCTTTCTCTCTCATCAAACCGACCTATCTCTCTCCTCAAATTTTCTCTCTCATCAAGCTCTCACTCTCTGACTCTCAACGTTTCTAACTTCTCTTTTCAACTGTTCTCTCACATCAAGAGGAAAAAAATTCAACGGTAAAATCGGTTGACACATAAGGTATGTGATGACTGATGTATACAGTAGACTGATGCATATATTTTCTCTTTATAATAAGAGTAGTGTTATATACTTCTAATTTTTAGTTATATTTTTACTAACAACACTTATTTTATCAGTTTTGTTTTTAAATTTTAAATTTTATAATTTTTAGCTTATTAATAACTGACATGTAAAAATATAAATTTTTTATAAGTTTTTTTTTAAATATAAATAAAAATTTTCTTATAATATATAATAGGATAAATTTGAACATTAATGACATGTGTGTACAATACAGTGGATGGTTTACGAATAAAATATTTATAAAGGAGTGAATAATAATTGGGCCAATTAAAGCATAATAAAATTGGTACATACAATGTTTTATCTGATATGATATGACCTATGATTAAAAATAGAGTGGTTTGTATAAGATCTAAATAGTCAAGTCTGTCTAATCAAAAATCTATTTTTTTTTAAGTGAAACTAATTTTTTTACAAATGATTAATAGAAGACTTGAACACTTTCAACTCCTAGCATTGTTAGAAGGAAAACTCTTCGCATCCGCCACTGTATGGATCAACCATTCTACACACCTTACGTGTCACTCATTTAATGTTGTCCCCATCACACGGTTCCCCATTTGAAATTTCATCTGAGAGAGAGGCGATGAGAGAGAGAGTAGCATTCGAAATTTAATCTGAGAGAGAACCCAAGATGAGAGATAAAGCTGATGAGAGAGAGAGAAAAGATGAGAGAAAGAGAACCGAGATGAGAGTCTGATTTACCTGAATAGTGTCAAGTTTGAGAAGCAAATCCATTGCTTTGTAAGAAAGAGCGTCGCAATCGAAGTGGGTCTAAGTGGAAAGCGAGGATTTGAACGAGTTGAAAGTGGACTTAATGACAGAGAGATCTCTGAGATGTCTTAATTGTTAATCTTCTCTATCTCTCCAAGGAGCTTAATTTCTCTCAATTTTTTAAGTAATTATACTTCTATGACCATGGATTTTCAAGCACAAGAGGTAAGCCCAGCGGGAGGAGCTCTCTTTCTCCACCAATTCTATTGAAAATTGATTCAATCACAAAATATATATTATGAAAAATCAATAAATTATTTTAGTTTTACTTAGATCCCCATTAAAGTTCTTGATCTGCGAACAAGGAATGCACGGAAATGGGTTTGTATAACACGAGCGGATAAGTCTCTAAGAGTACGGGGGAACAAGAACATGGAGATGGGGAAGAAATAGAAACTTGGATGGAGAGGACTCCAGGGACTCAATGCGGCGAAGCAAGGAGAAAAGCATTGAGCCGGTCCAATGGGTTTCTTTTCAGTGTTGGTTTTTGAATCGTCGTTGATGATTTTGGTAGGGATTTTGAGGATGGAGATTGTGGGTGTTAAGTTTCGTAGATTGAGAATAGGGATCGTGATGATGGTGTTGCTCATGGTTGAGAGGGGTAGAGTGAAGTGGTGGGGAAACTTGCGCTGGGTTGCAGATGATGCAAAACGATGCGGATGATGGAAAAAAAAAACATACACGTAAGGTGTGCTACGGATTAGCCATGAACAGTGGCTGATCCGTAGCATGACTCTTGTTAGAATAGAATACAGTGTGAAGTACACAGCAACCACCAGAAGCCACCCGGAGGGAGAGTGGGTTGAAATGTGAGGTGCAGGAATGGTGGAGCTTTGCAGTTGCTCTTGAGTTAGTGATAATGTTGTGGAAGTGGAACCAACTGATCATATAGTTTTGGTACGAGACTATCAATCAATTTATTTCCTAAATATTTGAAATTATTCTATTCTTGCACTCATTGAAATGCACTCTAAAAAAGATCAAATGTAACGTATGTAAGGTCATGATTTTTTCTTTTTAACGAAATCTCAATTTTATTGATTGTCTTCGCTTATGACGGAAGAATACCTTGTTAACAAACAAGATCCATGAGACCTATAAATATTCAAAAAAACAATCCCAGGCATCATGTAAGGTCAGGATATCATGGTTGAACAATGCGCACAAGGCAGACAAGTTAGCTGTTCATGTTGAACAGGACGTTGGAGTACGTGTCTTCCATGCTGTTGAAGCTCTTTCATCCTAGACAAAATCACAATCTTATTCAAAACAAATTGGTAGCAATTCATTCGTTGGTTTCAAAGACATTCTTTCATCCCGGGATTGTCAATCCCTTGAAACAAAAAGCTTTCAAGATTTAACCGTATGCTCCAACTCTGCCTAGAGTTCTGCTCTTCCTTTAACCATGACGCACAATAAGATAAAAGGACAAAAAAAAAAAAAAAGTAAAATATATTACCAGTTATATATAGTGGAATTAAAAGGAATTATACAAATTAAATCTTTTGATAATGTCCACTAGCCTACACGTTTCCTGCTAAGTTGATCCTCTAGAGAACAATTTTCAACCTACCTTAATAGTTGTATAATGAAGACAGAGGTCCATATAAGAATCTTTCACTTAAAGCGCTTACAAGCACACAAATCACCATTCATCCTCTCACTCTGCTACAACGTCTTTGCTGCTTTCCCATTCTGTTCTAATCTCCGGCAATGTATCCAGATCTGTGAGAACTCCTTTCTCATCAAGAGAAATATGGGAGTCAAAAGCATCAATGGGGTCATGTTCAATAACATCTATCTCATCTCAGGAGTAATTGTCCGAGCTTTTTTTGTGTTAGTGTAACGGGTATTCGAGCGGTCCACTGTTATATTTTGAGAAAGAGCTGAATCAGATATACTCGCTGTTCCATTCTTCTGGGAAGAACCAGAAGTGCCTATATCCGTATCTGTCGAGTTATTGCCTCCAATGCTTACTTCAGCGAAGGTATTGCTGGCAAGGGCGGACCTACGTTGAACAGCCCCCCAAATTTTTTCAAAATTATGCTTTACTATATGGTTTTTTCAAAGATATCCTAATATAAAGATAATCCCCCCAAAATATTTTCAAAAATCTCATTTAGTACTTAGTTGTCTAGGTTTCTTTTAATTTTTTAATAATTTTTTCATAATTACACATTTTTTTATCATTAATAAAATCTCACATTCTCATTTTTTTTAACGTTTCATAAGAGGAATAAAATATCTTGGTCTCTTTTTATAAGCTATTTGATAAATTTATAACCTCATTTTTTTTTATTTACACTTTTTCTTTTAAGTTTTCCACTGACTAGCTTGTTTGGATTAGTTTGTTAGTAAGTACATATATACTACCATCAAGTTAACAATTAGGAGTGAATACAAAAAATCTCACATAGCTATTTCTATCTATATTATATAGACTTCACAATATTCAATCTTAGATTCAACAAAAAAGTTTATCTTTGTTTATTTAATTTTTATCATTTGTTTCAAAAAATTTTACATGACTATTTTTATCTTAATTTTTATCTTTCACTTGAGTCCGATGGAACTCAAGTGAGAGGTTTAGATGAGTGGTTTTAATAATTTAGTTTGTCCTTAGATAATAACCTTATATGGTTAATGTTAAATATCAGTGACACTTTACTACCTTAAATGTCGGTTACTATTTACCCCTACATATGACACACTTTACTAATCGCCCCCCACATACCAAATCCTAGTTCCGCCCCTGATTGCTAGTTATGTTACTCCCCAGTTTTGTGTTATTGGTTGCTTTAGATTGATCATTGGAACGGCTTGTCACTGTTGAATTTGGATCTGATCCATCCACAGAGTTGTTTTAGAAAGAAGAAGTTGCCATCGCGAACTTGTCTTGTTTTTCTCTCACAAGTGCTTCCTTTCCAATTCCAAAGTTTGTAATTTTTTTTTGTGATTCTAAATTATTTATAATCATTGCTTAATCGGTAATGTTTTATACCTTTAATTACTGGTAGTAGTACTTACCGCCATGGTAAAAAAGGTGATCATCTGTATGATCTTGTATTTTAAGTATCGAGGAAAGATAAAATATTTTAAAAATTATTATCATTAGGTACTGATCATGTGATTTTTCTTTCTTTATACTAATAATAGAGATTAATGAACAACATAAATTTTAATATGATCGATATTATTAATCATTATTTTGTACCTCCTTTCCATCAAAACGTACATATATAGGAAGAACAATAACCACACCCACATTATAATTTTACTAGATAAATTACACCCCTCATAGGCTTCATGACCAACATTTTAAAATGGGCGTTCACCAACATAATTACCTATAGGATCGTAGTTGCAAGTCATAAAGATCCCCCCATCCTTATTACACCTTACCCTGGCACACCCAATATGCTTGGTATTGCGCCAGACAACCTGGGTGTAGTGCAGGCACTCACCACCCTTACACGAGCCGGATTTGAGGTCGTAGTATTGTTTCTCATCAACCCACATTTTCACAGCCTCGAGTGCAGTGAAGGTACCCCATCCTTGAGCGATGTTTTCCCCATAGGGTCCATTGGAATGCTCCAAGTTGCAATCCCTCCTCTTGTTAGCATAATTCCTGGCATAGACTTGCAGCGTGTGGTTCCATGTTAGAGGAGCAACACCGACTTGGGCACGAGCAGCATTGTGGGCGTTGAGAAAGTCTCGGTGGGAATTTTGTGCCAGGGAGGCTTGAATTAGGGTGAACCCAATGAAGCATATTGCTAGAAAAAACTTACTAAACCCCATTTTAGAAGGCTTGTCAAGCTAATAGATTTGTGGTGGTTGGTGGGAAAAATAGGGCATATGATCTCGGTTTTTATAAGCCGCTTTGATCTACATGAGTAGGTGTACATACTATATATGGCGATAGTTAGTAAATATTAGTGGCCGTATCTCTCAATTTATCTCCGTTATAATCTCAACTTAATTATAAGTAATTAGGTAGAACGAACGTTGCTAATCCTAGCCTATATTATATATATGATCTAATTACGTACATGGGCAGTGATACACTTACCTATTATGTCTTCATGATGAACTGATAATATATATTTTTGCCCCTCACGCTTTAAACGTCTAATTTCACCCCTTTTATTGAAAATGAATTAAGGGCGGACAATCTTTTGTCATCTGTCAAATAACTCCTAATTTCTAAAGAAAGAAATAGTCGGGTACGTAGACTTTTCGTATTATATATTGTTATTATTATTAAATGATATATTTTTATAATTATTTTATCAATGAGATCATGATAGAAATTGGATACATTTAATTAGTAATCAAGATTATAATAATGCTATATATAATTTTAAGATGTACAAACATTACTCACTCATTTTAAAAAACGTACTGGAGTCCACTTTAACAAATATGTTTTTCATATAAGTTGTAGATTCACATACCTTTTTTTTTAAAGGGAGCTTATACACTTTTAGACTACAAAAATACAAATATAATTTCTTTCTTTATATAAAGGGTATACACTATCCATGTACATAGTAATACATTCACCATGCATATATGAAAATTATTGAAGTCATAAAAGGTCAAAGATTTGTGTGTAATGCGAGAAATGCTATTTGTAGTCGTAGGATATGCAAATCTCACGCATTTTTTTTGAAATAAGTGGGTAAGTCTAGCACCCATATGATAAATTATTTTTTAATAATAAACCTCACTATTTTTTTAAAGGAAGTGGACGGACTTGTAAATTCTAGGACCGTATATAGCATTATTCTACATTAATACCACTAACTTGTACTTCGTATTTCATGTAGCATTTAATTTTTGTTTTCAACTAACCTTCAAAGTCTTTTCCATTAATTTAAGTTTTTAAAATAAATATTAATTTCACATGATAGCATTAGAATATAGTTTGAAATAAATATTCAATTGGTGCATTTTTTTTTATAAAGAGCCAGTATCCACACACTTAGCGGCCCTGTCCCAAATTTATTAAAATCTCCCACTTTTGACGGAGGAAAACTTTGGTAAACATCATAACACTTGAGGGATTTACAAGAAATGACGTTAGGAAATAACCCAAAATCAAGTGTAAAAAAAAAAACCCCAAAAAGAGCCAGAGTAGCAACCCAGTTACTAACAAGCCTAAAACCAACTGAACTTCATATAAAACCAGAGGACCCAACTGAACGGGTACCTAGCAAAGCCTGAAACTCAGAAGACCACTTTGATCGGATTTCAATATGCCTTTTAGCATATGAGGGGCAGAATCGAAATACTCACCAGTGCATCCTTGGCTACCCAAACGAGCAAGCCAGTCAGCTGTAGAGTTTCCCTCCCTAAAAACATGTGTAATCCTCACATTCAACTCTATCCTAAGATTGCAGATCTCTTCCCAAAAATCTTCTAAATACCATACATGACATCTACCTTCTTTCAACCAGTTGACAATCAAAAGAGAATCCATTTCAATTTCAATATTAATAAAGCCATGCACCTTCCATTTGCGCAACCCAAGTAGTAACACCAACAACTTTGCCCTGTTGTTGGATCCAATACCAGTATATTCAGCAATTGCAAACTGCAGCATGCCATCATGGCATCATTTTCTAAGCATGCCTCCTGCACCAGAAACACCCTGGTTACTAATGCTACTCCCATCCACATTTAGTTTGAACTAGTCATTTGTTGGTTTGTCCCAATAAATTGCTTTCAGCTGCTTCGGACGAGCATTGGTTATCGACAAATTTAGTGCAGATAAAATCTCACAATCCTTCCTGTTTATCCTTTGAGATGTTTTCAACCTACTGGCCACCCAATAAATCCAATATTTGACGTTACGCCATAATTCAGTAGACGAGACCTTTTTACTTTCCATGCGAGCTGCACACCGCCAAGACCACAAGCTCCAGGTAATAATTGAAGGAATCAACCCAATAAGATTACTCACCTATGAAGCTTTTTTCGTTCGTTGAAACCAAGCCTCCACCGTCTGACTCCACATTCTATTAGGGACGAAAGGGATTCTTAGATTATTTGAACAAGTTTTCCATAGCTTATTAGCAATTTTTCCAGCATATAAAACATGGTTCAAGTCATCTTTTGCCCCCTTTTCACAACATTCACACTTTTAAACAACAGGAATGACCATTCGCCGAATTCTTTCATCTACACTCAAACTTTGTGACAAAGCTTTCCACATGGCAATGCAATTTTTTTTTGGTAAAGCCACATGCTAGATCCAATCAGACCATTGTCTTTTTGGAGCAACAACACGCACAAGGTCCCAACCCGACGAAGTGGCGAACTTACCATCAGACTTCCCCAACCAGATTAAAATATCCGATCCATTCTTAGCACCCCCTACTTCGGTTAATATCTTCTATGTTACATCTGCTCCCACTAGTTGCACTAAGTAATCCATGTCCCAAATATTCTCAACCATGCATTCCATAATTTTCAGCTTCGGATGGTCACCAATATTGCACTCAGAGCATATTGGCCCCTCTTCTAGCCAGTTATCACGCCAAAATGAAATATTTCATTATCTAACAATCCATTTGGATGTTCCAATCACAAACGGGATTTGCGCCACAACACTTCTCTAGAATTGAGTCCCTTTCAACTTTCACTAGTGACATATATATGTTGCTCCTTAACATATTTAAACTTGAAAAATTTAGCCCACAACGAATTTTCAGTAAGCAATTTCCATACAAACTTTGAACGTAAAGTATTTTGTACCTCAATTAGATTCCGCAGACCAATACCGCCCTCATATATTGGTTTACACATTGACTCCCACTTCACCCATTTCTTTTTTGGTTTCCCATCCGCCGAACCCCAAAAGAAGGTATTGAATAGGCGATTGAGCATAGCAATAACTGCCTACCTTGGGAGCACGTAAGACAGCTAACAAGTGTACTGGCAGACTTTCTAAGACATGCTTTAAGAGAATTAATCTAGACCTTGAGGATAAAAATTGAGTCTTCCATCCCTCTATTTTCTTATGTATTTTCTACACCAAATCATCCAAGTACATGGACTTCATATGTCCAATGATTATAGGAACTCCCAAGTATTTAATTGGGAAATTTTCATTAGTAAATCCTGTAACCTCCAATACTTGGCGCTATCTGGAAGGAGATATTCTAGTAGAAAAATATAGCTGATTTTGCTTCATTAACCACTTGACCCGACCAAGCAGCATATAAATTAAGGGTATCTTTAATCATCTTAACAGACCGTTTACCCCCATTGGCGAAAATCACCATTTTATCTGCATAAAGCAAATGAGAAATCAACGGACCATTACGTGGCTGGGAATATAAACCAATGAGACCATCTTGAAAATTCTGCCTTAGAAGCTGGGTAAACACCTCCTCAACTAAAATAAATAAATAAGGCGATATAGGATCGCCTTGACGAAGACCCTTTCCGCCCTTAAAAAAACCTTTAGCCGTTCCATTCATGACCACCGAATACCAAGGGGTAGTAACACATTGATTGATAAGACCACAAACCCCAGCTGAAAAACCAAGCGCTTGAAGGACTTGTAATAAAGAATTCCAATCAATCGTATCATATGCTTTGGCCATGTCGATCTTCATCATTAGGTTACCTCCTCTAACCGACGAATTTATAGCATGCACTAATTCTTGGGTTATTCTAATATTCTCAAAAATACTTATTCTCGAAAAAAACACACCTTGTTCCATCGATATTAATCTACTCAAAACCGGAGTACGGCGTCTCACCAATAACTTTGAACATATTTTATAGACTACTGAACAAAGGCTTATGGGTCTGAAATTTCCAAAGGATGAAGGATTTGGAACCTTAGGAATTAAAACAATGAAAGAAGAAATATAGTATCTTGGGATAGAATATCCTAAAAAAAAAAAATTCTCGCACAGCCTTCCCTAACTCCGTTTTCACCAAACTCTAGCAATGTCTGTAAAAACAGGGTTTGAACCCATCTGGACCTGGGCTGTTATTCGCCGGAATAGAAAATAGAGCATCCTTAATCTCCTGTTCTGTTGGAACCCTGCAGATATGTTGATTATCCACTTTTGATATCTCATGTTGAATAAGATGCGAGAGACTAGGAACATGCATACTGGATCGTGCCTGAAGGAAATCGTCAAAGTAAATACCGCTTCCTTATGAATTGCTTCCGGGGTTGATAAACTTCTCCCATCACTAAGATGCATCTCCTTAACTAAGTTGTGTTTCTTAGCCTGCAAAGCTGCAAAAAAAGAGGAGGAAACCTCCCCATGTTCAACCTATGTCTGCTTTATTTTTTGAGAAAGCCCGATTTCCTCTCTGTTTAGTCAGGCAGAAAGCTTAAATTGCGTTGCCAACACTTCATTTTCCATATCCTCTGAAAATTGCTCCTGTAAACTTCTCTCACCTTCCTCATTCTTCTCCTCAAGCCTTTTAATATGGTCCCTGTCCAGCCAAACACCTTTCTGTTCCATTGTCGTAGCGCCACCTTCAGCCTTTTAAGCTTAGAAGCAAGCTTTACAAACCCCAATCCACTATCATTCTGCAGCCACACAGCTACAACTAACCTCCAAAAACCGTCGTGTGAGGTCCACATTTATTGGAATTTGAAAGAACTAGGACCATATCTCATCGGGCTTTCTGCCAAACCAAGGATTAAAGGAGAATGATTAGATGACTTGCGAGTCAATTATTGGAGGGTACCCGTGGGGAAAAGGTCTAACCACTTGGTGTTACAAAGAGCTCTATCCAATCGAGCCCAACTTCTTGCCAAACCACTCTGTCCATTACACCACGAAAGGTTATTTCTAGAGGAAGGCACTTCAATCAATCCTCCTGCATCAATAAAATTAGATAAATCCTCCATTGCACAAGGCAACCAAGGATGCCCACCCTTGCGTTCACCGTCGTGCCTTATAATATTAAAGTCACCTATAAGGACCCATGACAAATCTAAAACACCCATAGGCACCAACTCAGACCAAAGGGGTCTTCTATCCAAGTATCTGCATTTGGCATACACAGCCGAAACCACCACAACAGAATTAATCAGCAAAGTTATGTGTTGACCAGAGGTAGCAAGCACACTAACCTTTATATCATCCTTCCAAAAAATCCAAAATTTCCCATCCTTGGGAAAAAGATGCATCAAACCATAACAAGTTTTGCCAACGTAAAATATCAGTATCACTTCTAAAATGTTCCGCCACCATAAGTAGTTTTGGTTTATGAATTGCTAACAAAGGCCAAAATCATTTTTTCGACGTTTCGAGACCTCGAGCATTCCAAAACATAGTTTTCTTAGTCATAAGTTCAGTCTAGAGGGCCTGCTAGGAGCCTTAGAAGAACTTCACAAAAACTGAATTGTACTAATCTCCTTCTTCCCGATTTTTGAATCCGAAGCACCATCATTTTCTTTCCCTAAATGACTGAGTTTTCTGTCACCCTCAGAATCAGATAAAGATGTATGGATAGCCTTTTCCACGTCTTGCTCCAAACAGAGACCAACATTCTACTGGGGAAACAACTCTTCACCATTCGGGCCCAATTCTTCAAAAACCACCACGTCTTCTGGCACCTCCACAGCTGGGGTCCCACTAAATTTGCCTTCCACAAAACCACTTATTTCATACCTAACTCCTTGGAGAATCTGAGTTTGTCTCTCATGCAACTCCAGCTCATTCCCAGTATTCATAATTGGATCTGACACTAATATCTGAGGCTCTGTTTCAGTAAACAACTCCTTAAACTCCTCTCCCCCCATCGACTTGTGAGTATCCTCTTTTGAAGGCTTAACATGTGTGTCATCAACCTTTTTCCTTTTGCACCACATCATCTGATTTTTTATTTTTTATCCAAACACGATTTGGTTCTTTCTTATTTCCTTTATGCACAGCCTCTTTACAGGTCAACTGGTTATGTCCCTGCACCTTACATACAACGCAGAATGTCGGCAAAGTTTCGTAGACTACTTCTTGGCTAATACTTGTTGGGTTCTTTGGAGTCCCAATTCAAAATGATTGGATTGGCTTCTGCGCAATATTCATCAAAACACATACTCGAGCACCATCCGTGCGTGTAGCACAACAGGTAGTGTTGTCTCATCTCAAATAGATTCCTATCAGTGCCGTAACACTCCTTGGCATGGCTTCGTGATAATAGTTTGGAGGCAACCCCGAGAGCATGATCCAGACAGGGGCCATTTCCAGTTCCACATCTTCAAAAAAATTAAGAGACCATTGAAATAATCTATACAGAACCCCATCAATATGACAACTCTCCCTTGTCATGGCCTTTAGAAGGTCTTCTTCATTTGAAAATCTAACAAAAAGTGCCTCGGCCTCCTCATAGCAGGCACCATCGGTTGTGTCGTCAAGCCCCACCTCCCATGAAGAAAACTTCGAATCCGGTCCAAAGATGGTCTCTGACGTAGGAACTTCATCACAATGGCAAAACGGATTGGCTTAGCAAACTTTTCTAATTCCTCTTTTGAAAACTGGACAAAAACCTCACCATTCACAACTTTTGGATGTCGAAAATGAATAGCCACTTCAAGAATGGCCTGTGGTGTTTGAGACAAGAGATCAACAAATGATCTCCTAGCCGACGTCAAGGGACCAGAGGGGCCCCCAACAGCTGCCATGGCTGAGCCTTGAAATTCAAACCTTAGCAGAGCAATATTTCGGTGCTAGACACGTCACCCTAGTTTCCATGTGTTAGGCAATCATTGATGAAAATGAAAGAATAGTTGGTTGCTTCGATCGGTGCATGGTCCGGTTACTAAAATCATAAATTAAATAACTAATTAACCCACCTTACTAATTTAACGTGGCTTACGAGTCTTGATTAGACAAAGATATATATTTCCCTATCTGCAACACATAATCTACTCCAGACAGGCTAGTTAATTAATCAACAGAAATTATGGATTGAGATTGAAAAGATATACGAAAAGAAAACTTTGAAAAATAATAATTAATTATAAAATTAGATATTGTTTCATGAAGCCTACAAGTTGATCAGCTTAAATAGCTTCAAAATTCAAAATTGTGAGAATCTTCTTAACAATGGAAAATCTAAATTATTGCATTAAATAAAACACGTAAGTAAACAAGAATCCTACCAAAATTTTAGTCAAAGTCGAAATCAGAACAACTTCCAGAACTTGAAACGAAATATTTTCTAAAAAGACAAAACTAATATTACCCCGATCCAAAGAAGATTAAGTTTTTATTACCATAATTGTTCAGATTCACCTTCTTAAAGTAGTTCAACGTAATCAATGTAGAATCTAGATCCAGATTCCCTACATCAATTTGGATAACTTGCATAAATAATTGAGAAATGATAGTTGCAGTTCTAGAATATGTAAGTTTCACACACTCCCTTTAAAAAAGTGGTTAAATCCGTGACTCATATGATTTTTTGTTTAATAATGGACCATATTTTTTTTTTTAAAAAGTTTGTGCGAAACTTACACACCATCTAGCATTACTCTAAATAATTTGGATAGTAAGTGGCGTGGATCGCTATTTCTCTCCATTATATTCTCAATTGAATCGTTTTAAATATCTAATTATATAGAAAAATTCTTCATGCAACCGGTTGTGCAACTGGCATGTAATCGCTACATCGTATTTCATTTAAATAGGGGATTGAAATCGCTGAGTGTCATGCAGGGAGATAAGATTGAGTGAAACGGTGTGTTTCAATTAAATTAAAATACACCGTTTTGACCTTCTCTCATTTGGGGCTGCTTCCCGTCGTTCTCCCTTCTTCCCTTTCTCCTTTTTCCTTCTCCATAGCGGTTTAGTAAATAATTACAAGATCTCTCTCTGTCTCTCTCTCAAGTGAAGTGGTTAATGTTCATGGTTCTTTAATGAGGCTGGCAATGATAGTTCACTTACATGGCTCTCAAAAAACTTAGTAGAGAAGTGCTTTAGTAAGTTGGCATTGAGCTCGAGGGAGTAGAATATTCAGTGTGCTTGAAAAGCTTATTTCTGAGAGAAGTTTTGGCATCTCATAGGGAAGAACCTGTGAAAATTTCAGGTAGAGCCTCTGATAAGGTTTAATTCCTTTGATGGAGGATATGATGATAATTGTGATTGTGCAGGGGCTTGCTTATGCTCAAGTCTTGCACTTATTTCCTTCCACTTAAGATAATTTGTCCTGGAAGTATGGAGTGTCATTGATGGGTGCTTTAGCTTGCTCTCATGAAGCAAATATCCCTCATCGGGGAAGATGGTTGGAAATTCCTGCTACACTGAAAATCAACAGTCCATTACTAATTTACTTTTATTAAACCCCACCTCAAAAAAAAAAAAAAACATTCGGTGGCAGCTATCTCTGAAGTTGTGTGATAGCAGAGTAATAAAGAACCAGAATAAAGATTACCTCTCTTGCATGTCTCACAATGCAAGTGATATGGAAATAATGTACAATGAAATTATAGAAAGTCTTTAGGGTTTCTAATTTCTCGCTGATGAACTTCCCTTTATTCTTAATTTTATCCTTTTAGTTTCTCACACATAATAGTTGGCCTTTTTGAAGGATATATTGGGTTTGAGAGAACAAAAATTGAAATGTATAGTCAGATGGTACCTTGCTTTAGTCAAAATGCTCTGTAGTCGAGCACTGATTTGAGCATTTATCAATAAATCGAAATGATCTATAGCAATGGATTTGGGCCTTTTTTAGTCACTAAAAAAAAAGGGTTTGGGCGACAGGGAGGTGCTGGGTTTCGTAGTTGGGCTCTCTAGAAATGCATTTTTCAGTCCTTCCTTCTTCCTTCTACGTCTCACTTCACTCTCGATCCTTCCTTCTTTCTTTCACTCTAGGTTTCAGTCACTATGTTATGCTCTCTCTTGGTTTTCATTTTCTTTTTAAATTTCTGTCAGGTGCTGACGTGGTAAGTTGTCACGTCAGCCAATTGCATGGCGGTTCCACAGGGACGATTGTACATAGCGGAATTGAATTATATATGTTGAGAATAAACACGACTAGGACTAGCTAGAATCTATCATGTGTCATTCGATGGTTCTGTCTTAACAAGTTTTAAGATAGGGTCGATATTCGAGCTCTTGTCATGTATATATGATAAGAAACATAAGTTTCTAAAAAAAAATAATTATTTTTTCTCATTTTCTTTTAGATGAATGATTATTATTAAAATTTTCAATTTAATGACTATACATCACAAATACCACCTGCTTAACACAAAATTAGCTAGCTAGCTAGTTGATCATAATTTGGCCATTAATATTGCATCGGAAAACAATTTCTTTTTTCATAATTAATTTCTTTTTTATTTGATTATATATAGAAAAATGCGTGTCATTTCATTTTTAAATTAGGAGTGCTTTGTTGAGTTCCTAACACATTAAGTGATCTAGAGACTTAGCCAAGAGTAATATTATTTATAAAACCCCACACAAACGCATGGATTGACCGAGATAAAAAAAAATAGTAGAGTTCTAATTGAACGTTAAGAGTAGTTCATGGGCAGAGAACTGTAAGCATTGTTTGGTAGTATATATTCATATATATATGTCGTGTTTCGCAGCCTGAGCAACTCCATGGGGACCTGGTTCATTCACCTGCAATTATGACGAAATGAGAGCTTTAGAGGTGGTGGGGGGACACCTCCGATGCCAAAGTCAATATGTGATTTCCTTATGTGGATTGTGAAAAAGAAGTATCCAAGTCTCCGAACCCCTCATCTCGCTGAAGGATGGGGTATATATACTTGGTCGGGGTGATCCTTGGGAAGGAGATAGTGCATGTGTCGCTCTGTACTCTGGTTGTGTATCCCTACCACCTTCCTGCCGCGTAGCAGACCTATCAGGCTCAATCTTTGTGACCCCTGACAATCCAGGAGTCTTGTCGTGGCGTGCCCAGCTTCGGGATTCATTAAATGCGGCGTGGCTCCCTACTGTGGCGTGCCCATTTCTATCTTCCATTAAATGCAACTGGCCTCGTTCAGATGCATCCATTCCTTAAACCTGTCTAGGCGTTGGGGTTCAAGGATAGAGACTGTCCTTGGATGTCGGCCAATAGTGGTGTCAGACAATTCTGGCTTCCAACCTCTAGTCAACTCGTGTTGCCCTACTACTTCTCCTACCGAGCCTCCTGGGCCGACCTGGCCTAGCCCTTGTCCTCGGGCCTTGGAACTGCTCGGGCCTTGTGGGGAGGGTCTACTCCTCCTGGCCACGCCCTGGGGATTACTCCCCTCACAGTACTGTGGGAATTCAACTATCATTAAGGCCTGAATGTGCCTCGGCTTCTACTGTCTCTCCAACTTCCCGACGGTTAGATTTGGTGGGGGCGTCTCCCTTCGTTCTGGGTGGTGCATTAGCCCGAGCCTTCTACATGCGTGAGATGGACTTTCCATGTTTGCGTGAATTCGCACCGATTGGGTTCCCCGAGACCACCTACCCACATCATTTAATGTTTGCGTCGCCTCAATTTCTGAGGTCTCTTCAACTTCCCGATGGTTGGATTCAGTGGGGGCGTCTCCCCACGTTTCGGGCAGTGCATTGGCCCGTGCTCTCCACGCGACTTCCCACGTCTATGCATACTTGCATCAGTTGTGCTTCCCGAGGCAACTCACTCGTGTCATTAGTGACGCCTAGATTTCTGTTGCCTTGTTGCATGCTCAACACTATATAAGGCCCACCTCCCTTCTCTTTTCCCTTGTTGTTCCTTTGAGCTTTTCGTGCCTCTCTTCTTAACTTTCGCCGCCGTTTTTAGCCGTTATCATGGCTTTGAAAGGTTCTTTCAGGGCAAGACTCTGTACTTCGTTGGGAGGAGTTGGGAGTAGTCGGTCTCCCTTGATGACCTCCGAGCGTTCAGGATGAAGTGCAACATCCCTGCATCGGCGGTTCTGGATGTCTTAGTACATCGAGTACCCGTCGTGGACTCTGACATAATGGCAGCTTGCGTGGCACTCTACTCCCTCATGTTTGTTCATGGGCTTCACCCCGCCTCATTTGAGATGTTCTCAACTTCTTGGGGTTGGACCCTGTGCAACTCCATCCGAATGCCTGACGACTCCTAATGGCCAATTGCATTATCTATCGGAGGGTGCTTAGCGCCAGTTCTGAAGAGTACCTTGACTTTAAGGCTTGGGAGTTCTTGTCAGTGTACCGCGTGCTACGCCTCGATGGGAGTTTGTGTAGTTTCCAGGTGCATACAGCCGGGAGGCGCATCGCCAGCCTTGAGTCATGCCACTGGCACAACAATGGTTGGTCCTAGAAGTTCTTCTTCATCTCGGGCTTGGGATGAGAGTACCTCGAAGTAGAAGAGGTCCATTAGGAGTTTCTTGTTCGAGCCATTTGGTCATATGTCTCTCTATCCAAGAGCATGTCCATTAACTTTTCTAGGAAAGAGGAGGCCAAGCAAGCAACAATGCTATTCTGGGTATTGGCCCACCCTCACGATGTGGTGTTGTCTGAAGTCAACATTTGGAGTCACTTGACCGTTCCCGACAGCTCATACGTGCTTGGTCGGGACTTCTTGAACAACCCCTCATTACCTCGTGGTCAGAAGAGTCAATTTAGTCCTCCTACGACTGGTAGTAAGGGGAAGCGGCCAAAGGTGGGTCGTGACAAAGTTGGTAGGGCTCCCCGAAGCAGAGAGGGGGCATCTCGGAGTGAAGCCAGGGGGACCAAGCCCCTTTCTCCCCATAGGGCATTGAGGAAAGAGGACAAGGGGTCTTAGCGCGTGCAGCCTGAGCACCCAAAGATCTCAATTCCCCCTTCTTGGGGAACCATTTCTTTCTCGAGGGCGCAACGCTCGACGTTCTCCGTGCCTTCATCAAACCATCCGCAGGGCCTTGGTTATGGCGTCTCTTATCTCATTCGAGGAGACACTCACATCAGATGCTGCTCTGCATGTCCTTCCATCAGCCACAAAGGGGTTTTCGGCCCCTTCTCCTATCGTAGACACCGTTGGTCGGGAAGGTGCTGCTCCCTCCATTTCTCCAAGTACTTGGACAGGGGCTCCTTCCTTAGATGAGTCCTGAGACAAGGAGGTGATGAGTTCGTGGGTGAGGAGCAAGTGGTCGATGAGCTGCTTGGCGACAAGCGTATTGGTCGTGGAGTGAAGGTCTTTAGTCGATGAGTTACTTGGCGACAAATGCATTGGCCATGGAGTCTAGTTGATGAGTCGTCATAGGTCGAGGAGATCTCTGACCATGGGTGAGTTGTCACTGGCTAAGGAGGTCTTTGATGGGTTGGGCCTTGAGAACTATTTTGGGCCCAGTGTATTTTGATTTTTACCCCCTCACAGAGTGAATAATAATTGGGCCTATTAAAGCATAATAAAATTGGTACATACAAGGTTTGATCTTATCTAACATATAATTAAAAATAGTGTAATGACTTGTATAAGATCTAAATAATCAAGTCTGTCTTATTAAAAATCTATTCTTTTTAAGTGGAACTCATTTTTTTACAAATGATTTATAGAAGACTTGCACACTTTCAACTTGTACCTAACATTGTTAGAATAGAATACAGTGATTGTTGAAGTGAAATACACAACAACCACTTGCAGCTACCTGGAGGGAGGGTAGGCTAAAATGTGAGGTGCACGAATTGTGGAGCTTTGCAGTTGCTACTGAGTTAGTGATAATCTCGTGGAAGTGGAACCAATTGATCAGATAGTTTTGGCACGAGATTATCAATCAATTTATTTTCTGAATATCTGAAATTATTCTATTCTTGCACTTATTGAAATGCACCCTGAAAAAGTTCAAATGTAGCGTATGTGAGCCTAGGACATCATCGTTGAACAATGCGCACAAGGCCGACAATTTGGCACGAGATTAGACGTCTTCCATAATGTTGAATCTTATTAGAGCACATGTTCCTTTTGCCTTAGACCTCACTACCTCAGAGGAAGTTTCTAGTGCAATCAGCTCCAAAGCAAAACAGAAAGGATTAACAGAATTTTCATAATGGAATATTGTGGAAGAGTCTAGAAATATTCTTTGTAAAAAATTCTCACAAGGCCTGCGTCTATAGTAGTAGTAGTCTTGCATTGTCTATAAATTCTGAAATACAAGTGTATTGTTGTAGCTAGGAAGAATCAATATAAAAATGATTTTTTTAAATTGTTAGATTGTTTGAGGCATTCTTACGAGCACATTTTGTGCAACACCTTTCCTTTATTCTTTATGGTAATTAGAGCCTCAAAACTCAAAAGGACTCATATCCATCACCTTGCTTCTCGTCCACCATGGAACCAAAAAAATTCCCTCCACCCAACCCAACAATCATAAACTCAGCCTCTCATCTAGTAACTATAAAACTCACATTGATAATTATTTACTTTGGAAAGCCTAGATTTTTCCCTTTCTCAAAGGAAACTAGCTATATGGCTTTGTTGATGGAACCGTCCCCATGCTCGCGCCCACCATCTATGGCCTTCCCAATCCTAGCACACTAAGTGGCTCCTTCAAGATCAACTGATCATTTCTGCCCTTAACTCCTCCCTTACGCCAACTGTTCTTGCCCAGGTCCTGGAGTGCTCCACCTCAAGCGAAGTCTGGACCACACTTCACAATCTTTTCTCTGCCCAAGCTTCTGCCCATATAATACAAACCCAGCTCCAACTCGCCACTCTCATAAAAGGCTTAGACATAATTTCTGAATATTTGCACAAAGCAGCTTCCCTAGCTTCCTCCCTTAGTGCTGCTGGACAACCCTTGTCCTCCTCTGAATTTATCATCTATCTTTTAGCAGGTCTAGGATTTGACTATGAGTCTCTAGTAACATCCATCACCACTCGACTACATCCTCTTTCTTCTTCTCAAATCTATGGTTATCTCCTAAACCATGAGTCGCGCCTTGCTCACCAAACTCAGACCCTCCTTTTTGGCAGTTCACTTGCTGCCCACGCCACTTCCATCAGACCACCTTCACCACCTTCACTTCGGCGTGGTCAGGGTAGTGGTCATCACATCCCTTCTTCAAATTCCAACTCCTTCTCCAATCAAACCACCAATCGACCCACTTGTCAAGTTTTTCACAAAGTGGGTCACACAACCATATCATGTTACCATAGATTTAATCAGGCCTACCAAGCTCCTGCACCTTCATCATTATCTGCCAATTGCATAGCTCTTCCAAACACCACTTCCAATTTCACCAATTGGTTCCCTAATACTACGGCTACAAACCACTTCATGGCTGACTTCTCAAATTTGAATCTGGACTCCACACCTTATCAAGGCACTGATCAAGTCAGCATAGGCGATGGCTCCTTTATTTCCATTCAAAACTTTGGCATTGGCCTTCTTCAAACACCCTTTGGCAAATTCCTTCTTTGTCAATTATTTCATGTTCCTTTAATTTCTCAAAATTTATTATCTGTGCTTCAATTTTGTTTAGACAACTCCATTTTCTTTGAATTTAATTCATCTAGTTTTCTTGTGAAGGATTTATACACTCAGGAGGTGCTTCTTCGGGGATCCATTAGGAATGGTTTGTATATTCTTCGGTCTGATGCTGAGGCCGTGACTTCCTTTTCCCATAATTTTTCCACTACACCTCCTCCACGACAAGCTCTCATCGGAGAAAGAACCTCCTCACAAATATGGCATTCCCGCCTAGGCCATCCCTCCCCACGAATCACATCCTTCACCATTTGAAAATTTCATCTCCCAGTTACTTCTACTTCTATTTCTTCCCCTTGTTCCGCTTGTCTCCAAGCTAAGTCTCATGTACTTCCCATCCCCCATCTCCCTCCTGTTCATTTCATCATTTTCAACTTTTATTTCTTTATGTTTAGCGACCAACGCCTGTGCCTTTCAAACAACTACTTTTTTTATAAATTGTATGCCCACGCCAATTCTTAATAATTCCTCACCATTCCAAGTTTTATTTAAGCAACACCCTGATTACTCCTTTTTACGTATTTTTGGTGCTGCTTGCTGGCCCAATTTATGACCCTTTAATTGTCATAAAATGGATCAGAGTTCTTAACTCTATTTTCTTTTATAGGCTATAGCCCCGATCATAAAGGATATAATTGCCACCATGTACCAACGGGTCGCATCTACATTTCTAGAGATGTTCGCTTTAATGAAAATCAATTTCTGTTTGCTTCCCATGTTAGCCTACCTGAAATTCCCAACTCTTCCACTCGGCCCATCCATTTTCTTGAAATACAATCATCCAAATACCTCAGTAGTTCTCGGGTTCTACTCCCACTCAGCCCACTACTCAAATTAACCAGCCCACTACTCAAATGAACCAGCCCACGTCACTTACCTTCACACCTGAGCCCCCTTCACTCAACCCAAACCTAAACACTACTGCTTCTTCCTCTCAACCCGATATTCTTTCGTCTTCTCCACTGCCGCTTAGTCTGTCATCAAACCCTTCTCCTTCCTCTTCTGAGTCATCTGAAGCTCCCCCTTCTCATCCCTTTTCAATCCATCCCATGCTCACAAGGTCAAAAGCCAATATTCACTGCCCCCTTCTCAAGACTAATGGTACCATACGATGGCCCCCCTCTAAACCTTCCCTTTCCCTCACCAAGACCTCTCCCATCCCTGAAGAGCCATCTTCCTACACGGAAGCTTCAAAATTTGCTGCCTGGCGTGCTGCCATGACCTATGAATTTGAAGCACTGCTTCACAACAACATGTGGGATCTAGTCCCTTTCGATCCCAACCAGAATGTACTTGGCTCTAAATGGGTTCTTAAGACCAAAAGGCATGCTGATGGCACCCTTGAGTGTCACGAGGCTTGTCTTGTGGCCAAAGGGTTCCACCAGCAAGCCGATCTAGACTACTCTTAGACTTTTAGCCCAGTGGTCAAACTGGTTACTATCTGACTCTTGATTTCCATTGCTGTGACTCGTCAATGGCCCTTGCATCAGCTTGGCATTTAGAATGTGTTTCTTCACGATGACCTTGAGGAGGCTGTCTTCATGTAGCAATCAAGTGGGTTTGTAAATCTTGACTTTCCTCGTCATGTTTGTAAGCTAAAGAATCCATATATGGTCTTAAACAAGCCCATCGAATTTGGTTTTCCAAATTTAGTTCAAAACTGTTATCTCTAGGATTTCATGGCTCACTTTCGAATTCATCACTATTTATTTTTTCTTTTGCCTCCGCTTGCATTTATGTACCTATTTACGTTGACAATATTATTGTTACTGCCTCTCATCCGTCCCTTATCACTGATTTTATTTCTTCACTTTGTACCTCTTTTCCAATTAAAGATCTTGATACATTACACTATTTTTTGGGTATTCAAGTATGTCGAAATTCTAATGGTTTGTTTATGTCTTAATCCTGCTATATCACTGATTTACTGTTTCGGACCAATATTCACAATTCCAAACCAATGTCCACTCCTATGTTTGCCTCGACTAAGCTTACTGCTCTTGATGGATCCTCTTTTGGGGATCCATAACTCTACCGTAGTGTCGTTGGTTGTCTTCAGTATCTAGCCTTTACTAGGCTAGATATTTCCTTTGTTGTAAATAGAGTTTGTCAATTTATGTACTGTCCTCGTCTTCCTCATTGGCAAGTTGTCAAAAGAATACTGCGTTATCTTCGTCTAACTACTTCATTTGGTCTATGTTTTTCAACTGTCTTCTTGCTAAAACTTACTGCTTTCTCTAATGCGATTGGGCTGGATACCCTGATGATCGAAAATCAACAGGTGGTTTTTGTATCTTTTTTGGGCTTCACTTGATTTCTTGGGGCTCTAAGAAGCAGCCCACTACAACACGATCTTCCACTGAGGCCGAATATAAATTTGTGGCTAACACTGCATGTGAACTTCTCTGGTTACAATTCTTATTAAAGGAATTAGGAATTTTTCTCAATGACCCACCGGATTTGTTATGTGATAATCTTAGTGCTACATATTTATTTGTCAATCCTTTTTTATATTCTAGAACTAAACATGTAGAACTTGATTATCATTTGTGAGGGATTGTGTTGCTGCCAAAGCTCCCAATGTTTCATTTGTATCAAGCAAAGATCAAATTGAGGACATTCTCATCAAGCCTCTCTCCTCAGCACACTTTTCTCTTTTACGTTCAAGCCTCACTATCTCCCTAGTGCTGCTTGAATCTCGGGAGGCTATTAGAGCACATGTTCCTTCTACCTTAGACCTCACTGCCTCAGGGGAAGTTTCTAGTGCAATCAGCTCCAAAGCAAAACAGAAAGGAATAACAGAATTTTCATAATGGAATATTGTGGAAGAGTCTAAAAATATTCTGTAACAGAATTCTCACAAGGCCTGTATGTAGCAGTAGTAGTAGTCTAGCATTGTCTATAAATACTGAAATACAAATGTACTGCTGTAGCAAGGAAGAATCAATACAGAAATGATTTTGTGAAACTGTTAGATTGTTTGTGGCATGCTTACGAGCACCTTCTGTGAAACACCTTTCCCTTATTCTTTAAAGCTCTTTCATCTTAGGCAAAATCACAATCTCATTCAAAACAAATTGCCAAAAAACATAATCGAGACCAATATGGTAGCAATTCATTCGTTGGTTTCCTCAAGATTTAACCGTTTGCTCCAACTCAACGAAGAGTTCTACTCTTCCTTTAACCATGACGCACAATAAGATCAAAAGGAAAAAAAAAAAAAAACAGTAAAATATATTACCAGTTATAAAGTGGAATTAAAATGAATTATACAAATTAAATCTTTTGATCCACTAGCCTACACGTTTCCTGCTAAGTTGATCCTCTAGAGAACAATTTTCAACATACCTTAACAGTTGTATAATAAAGACAGAAGTCCATATAAGAATCTTTCACTTAAAGCGCTTACAAGCGCACAGATCACCATTCATCATCTCACTCTGCGGCAACGTCTTTGCTGTTTTCCCATTCTGTTCTAATCTCCGGCAATGTATCCAGATCTGTGCGAACTCCTTTCTCATCAAGAGCAATATGGGAGTCAGAAGCATCAATGGGATCATGTTCAATAACTTCTATCTCATCTTTGGAGTAATTGTCCGAGCTTTTTTTGTTTCCACCAGGTTCGTCACGACCATCCAACTTGTTCTCACTAGCGTCAGTGTTCTCCTTTGAAATTGAAGACACAGAGCCATCTTCTGCATCAGTTGTGATCTTTTCTGATAGAGCAGACTCAGAATTATTAGCAGAAGTAGATTCTGCCGAACCTGCATCTGCTTCTTCATTTTTAATTGAAACCGTTGAATTACCATCAGACTGATTGCTCTCAGAAATCGTGTTAGTGTAACCGGTATTTGAGAGGTCCACTGTTATATTTTGAGCAAGAGCTGAATCAGATATACTCGCTGTTCCATTCTTCTGGGAAGAACCAGAAATGCCTATATCCGTATCTGTTGAGTTATTGCCTCCAATACTTGCTTCAGCGAAGGTATTGCTGGCTATGTTACTCACCAGTTTTGTGTTATTGGTTGCTTCAGATTGATCATTGGAATGGCTTGTCACTGTTGAATTTGGATCTGAGCTATCCACAGAGTTGGAAAAACTATCATTTCCCTTCTGTTCGACAGTAATTACATTCAAAGAAGTGCCATTCTCCTGCATTCCACCTTCTACCAACTTTATTTCTGGATTGTTCTGATCCCTATGAATTTCCTGAGTGCTATTGGATTTGTTCTCCTGCTCTACGATATTCATTTCAGATTTCTTAGTTGAATTCTCTGAACTTAAATTCTCAGTCTCAGAGATGATAGTCTGGGTATCATGGGCCACTGCACTGGAAGCATCATCTCCCTTGTAATGTTCCTCTCGTGCCCCGTGAATGTTCTCAGTACCATCATCATGGTCCTGATCCTCCAAAGAAGTTTCTACTTGACTGTCTTTGTCCTCACTCTTGTTATCATCTTCTTTTCCCTCTTTCTCGTCATCTATAGATTCCTCATCACGGTCAGCTTCCCCATCTAATTTCTCTTGATCATTTTCATCTATCTCATCGTCTCCAACTCCTCTTTCCTCATCTTCTGTCTCTTCACTTTTGTTTTCCTCATCCTCTTGCTCATCTACTTCATGCTTGTTTTCTTCTTCCTCTTGCTCTTTTAGTTCATGCTTGTTTTCTTCTTCCTCTTGCTCTTTTAGTTCATGCTTGTTTTCTTCTTCTACTTCTTCTTGCTCATCTTCGCCATGCTTGCTTTCTTCTTCCTCTACTCCAGTTTCTTCTTCCTCTTCTCCCCTGTGCTTTTCTTTCTTAGTTACTTCTTTCACGTAAGGATGGAGATCTTTTCTCCCAAAATTAAGAAGCTCACCACCACTCTGTGTCTTGGTTGATAGTTTTGCATCATTCTCATCCAATGCCTTCCTTTTATCGTGGGAATGCTTGACTTGGTAGATTAACCAGAAACATACACCAAGCAAAAGACAAATTTGCAGAACATGCTTTAGCCTGATGCCTTTGGACCTGTGGTTTCTGCTTGGAGATTGCTTGAACATGATGGAATTCCCTAAATTTCCTGCTCTTATCTTCTCTGTAAGTAAATATCAGGTCTAATGAGCTGCCCAGAGAAAAAATTACATAGATTAATGAAATGAACAACGCAGTCAATTCATTAATTTCACAAAGAAGTATTTTATAACTTTAATTGGCTAATTCCATTGTAGTGGTGGCAGGAAGTTTAGTGTTAGTAAATTTATTTGGCAAACCCAGTTATATAATTTTTTTCCCGTTCGAAATTTAGATTACTCTTACGCCTTTGCTACACTCAGCTTTAGTGAAACTACTGGAAAAGCAGAGACAATAAAAATCTAATTTTTTTAGAAAAAGCTGCCTTCTCGAGCAAGTCAAACACAATTATTAAATTTGGTTGATTCAAACCTATTGGGGCCCAAAATACCACTGCCTACAACCGCTCTAAGAACAAGCTCGTGAGGTACAAGGTCGAATGCCATAAAAGACTACAGTGTCCCCCTTTAACACCAATTAGTTTTAAGTGGATTGGAAACTCATAGTTCAACAAGACAAACTTTCTACTCTTTTCATAAATAGTATAAAATGAAATCAAATAAAAAAAAAAAAAACCACATCAAACCAAAAAATGATTTAGCGACACTCTTGCTCAGGTCTTCGGAAGGTTTAATTGACAGAAGATCTCATTACAAACAACCAAAGCAATTAGGAAGCTACTAAAGATGATACTTTACAGGTTGTCTCAACCCAAAATTGTTCCTGATTTCCAAACATGAAAACAACTTCTTAAATCTTTCTGCATAACTCTATTTTCAGTCTAATGGAAACGAGGAACACTGTTACCAAACAAGCCTTTGCTCTATTTTTTTGTTCTCAATTTACATAGCATTAAACCGCTGCTTAATCCGTTCCTTCCGTTCAGTAAGGGTCTACAAATAAACTGTCCCAACATTCCAAATTTATGTTCTTGTCTGACTAACTTATGCAATCCAACACATCAACCAACGCTAGATCACTTCACAGCTCAATTTATTCTTAAAAAAAAAAAAACATTAACCCATAATTGGAAGCAAACCCACATTCTATCCCACAACAATACGCATAGTTTCCGAAACAAAAGAAAGCCCAATACGATGAACAAAAGAAAACAGAACAACACAGATGTAAACAAATTTTTTTTTTTGATAAGTAACACAGATGTAAAAAATAAAATTCCACTGACGCCTAATTCCAAAAAAAAAATCCATAAGCAAAGAAAACCCTAGAACCCCCAATGCAAAGCCAACACCAGTCGCACCAAAATTCAACCAAAATCTTAACTTTGCGTTAATAACCCAAACCTATTTCCCAAAACGGCTAATTACAAGAACCACACAACTCTGAACCAGAGACACAAACAACAAAAACGAACAGGATCTTCTTTCTTGCACACATTATTCCACACAAACTAATAAAAGAAATAAATGGGAAATGAAGCTGATAAACAGGATAGAAAGTGGTATATTACCCGGAGAAGCAAAGTCAGGGAGTCAAGAGGAGGAAGGCGAAGTTATACATGTACTTGTTGACCGTCCAGGAACGGTCTTGTCTAGCGTGAGCACGATCCTGAAACGAAGAACACCCGGATCCAAGTACAAAGAGGGACGCTATAATTTTTCTTACTTGATACAGACTAGTTGCGAATATTTGTAGTTGTTATCGCCTACTTCCTAGTGCGTTATTCCCAAACCCATTCTGCAACTTTCTTTCTTTAATTATCATTTACAACCGCAATATTAAGGTTCTTTTTTTATATTATTATTATTACAAAAAACAAAATATTAAGGTTATTAATTGCATAAGTCTCCTATTTTTATTTTAATAATGAATTATCTCTATATTAAAGCAGCATTAAACCCTACAACAATCCCCCCTACAAAAAGAAAAAACAAAAAATCGCAGAGAATATCAATTTAATTGGCAAGTTTCGTTATTGGAGTTATCACCTTAAAAATTAAAAAAATGGGTGTCGTGTTAATTAACCGAATTTCGTTATTTTTTTTAATGCGATAACTTCAGTAGATGTTAAAAAGGCCGTAGATTTGCTAGGGAGAAAAAAAACAAAAGGAAGAGGCTATTGCTACTTTGTCAGTTCTACTTTTCTGATAGCCTGATGAGATGATTCGACAAAATCCATTTTGTGAACGAATTTGAAGCTTACCATCACACGTCTATTTCTTGCGCGACTTTTCAATGTCACGTGCCCACTAAGTTCAGCAATACTTTTTCTCCCTTCAACTCGAACCAATTGATTATTGATAAATAATAGTATAAATGTATTGCAATTTTTTTAAAAAATAAAATTAGATTCACGTGAAAAAAAATTAATATTTTAATAGTAAATTTATTTTTTTTCAAATCGATTATACAACATTTGAGCACTCTATGACTGTATGTAACATTACTCTAGAAATTTTACACTTTCGATTTATATCATATTTAAATTATGTGTTGAGAATATATTTTTCATACCCATTTGTGAATATAATTAATTTTTCACAATCTCAAAATTATGAACTTTACTGATTACTCTTCTAAGTTGGGCCTAGGAATTGGGCAGTCAATGGGTGTAGACTTATAAGTCCATTAAATAGACCCAACTAAAGCTTGGACCGAAAGGCATGGGAAACAAAACCTTCCCTCCACAGGTGAATGGACTAATTGCAGGAGTGAGCGTTTCTCCGAGAGCTTCATTAATCAGCAGGCAAGGCCCATTTTTGCTCATTAATGAAACCCAATCAAAGGATCCTGATTAATGAAGCCCTCAGCGAAAGGCTGATAAGAATTACAAGGCCACAAGGTGTGATTGGGTAAGTAAAGCGACGGTTCACTAAAAACTAAATATCCTGCATGGTTCCCTTTCGGAAAAATAAGTCATATCGTCTCTAAACGTAATCTGGAGTTCATATTATATATTATATTTATTTTATAATAAAAATAATTTTATAATATAACCTACTATATCAAATTGCATCATTTTACGAGTTTTCTTTTATAATTTTTTTTGTAACTAAAGAATTTATCTTAATAACATTGAAAATCTGAAGCTGCCTTTAATTTTGAGTTTCAGTCCCCCACTAGCCGACTTGACAATAACTCGTTGTGGGTTTTTTTTAGTATATGTGTGTGGATTTTCAATGAGGCTTGGTCATGGAGCGCAAGCTGAATTTTGGATCTGTTTTTCTGCTTTTAATTCGATCCAATCCGCTAATTAAGATTTACCATATATTGTATTAAATCATCATACGGCCTCCAATTACAGTTTACCATATATGCACTATTTCTGTATGTATGGCCACACTATATCTTTGATATTTCATTTGAATAAAATTCTCTACAGTTTCGTGGATGTAAGTATATACTGTTGAACTATGTAAATCTTGTATTCGTGTGTGATTGATTTTATTTTTTGCATTAATTTTCTCATATCGTTCTTAACACTGTGACATCATAATAATGAGCGCCTTGATCTGTTATTCTCGAAATTATTAAGTTCAATTAGTATACGGTTCCATGTTGAAGTTTATAATAATATAAACGAGGAGAGGATTTTAATGGCTTGTATATATTAGCTCTAACATAAGTATTATTATAATTAACTCGCAAATAAAGTAGTATTTATCTATATAATTAACTGCATGCATGCATACATGCTATTAATTAATTAATTAGAGACAGACAAGCACTGAGCACACACCAAATATAGGGGTTTGGTTCTTGTAGTAGCTAGGACGTCCACGGATGACGGATTTACTTTGACTATTTCAGCTTGTCGACCATGCATGCATGTTTGTAGTGAATGGATGATCAATTGAAAGCAAACAATTCACAGCTCCACAAAAGGATCGAATTAAGGAATCAACGTAAAAGTTTTCCGATCATCGATCGAGGCTAGCTGCGGGAAGCTGCTTGAATGACCAAATTAATTATCTTCAAAAGAAAAGCTCACAATTAACAGCTAGAAGATAAGAAAGCGAAGAACTCTTGCATGTTTTCCTAAACTTTCTGCTAAACTGACGGATTAAATGGGAAATTATATCACGTACAAAAGTCATCAGGGAAAATCCGTACATAATTTGTCCCATGCATAGTTATATATAAGATTAAAACTGGCTGCATGGGTAATTAGCTTTAGATATTTATATATATATATATATATATATATATGTTTTCATCTAGCGACAATCTAATGTGAAATATTCTAACGACAATCTAATGTGAAATCTAACGACATCATGTATTAGCTGAAGTACCAAGAATTCCTGTACTTACGGGCCGGAGATCAATTAGACATTCTTGCTTTAACAAAATTACCTTCCTTAATTACTTCTTATCTCTCAATACCTATATATAGCTTCTTTGAACATATTATATATCATCCTGATCCATAACACAAGTTAAATAGAAAACTCAGAATCAATCCGGCCATGAACAGTTACCAGAAAATCATGGCCGGCCTTATTGTTGGGCTTCTCATGCTCGGATTGATTCAAATTTCAGTTGCTTCTGTTGTTTCAACCGGAGATTTCAATAAGGATTTCTATATTATGTGGTCTCCTAGTCATGTAAGCACTTCGCGTGATGGCCGAACAAGAAGTTTGAAGCTTGATCAAGAATCAGGTACGTCTAGCTCGCGCGAGAAATTCGTGTAGTACATGATGATATATATCGAACATTATCGAATCCCCTCCAGTTTTTCACTTACGTAATTCTTGATGATTAATTCGTGATCAATTCTTTCTAGGTTCTGGATTTTCTTCGAACCAGAAGTTTCTGTTTGGACAAATTGACGTGCAAATTAAACTAATACCAGGTCGTTCGGCAGGCACAGTCGTGGCCTATTACGTAAGTGGTCTTTTTTATTTATTTATTTATCATGTTCTTCTTGATCAATTAATATTCCTTATCATTAATCTAATGCTTTTAGAAATGTATTAATTGCAGCTGACTTCTGATGAGCCTAACCATGACGAGTTAGATTTTGAGTTTCTTGGCAATGTGGTTGGGCAACCATATCTCCTTCAAACAAATATTTATGTTAACGGCTTTGACAACCGTGAAGAAAGGATCAAGCTATGGTTTGATCCGTCAAAGCACTTCCATACGTATTCAATCTTGTGGAACATTCACCAAATTGTGTAAGCCATTGTCCTGAATGCATGACACCATGCACTGCTAGCTGTTTCAATATTATTAACGTCGAGTACGTACGTTTTCCCATCAAAGCAGCTATCAAATCACCAATATTTCAAAATGGTATCATTAATATGAGGATAATAATTACTTATACGTTATCCGATACTCTTATATAATTAACATATATATGGAAAAATAACATTGGCTTCTAAGGTTTTGCATGCATAAATATGATCTTTTCCTTGATCATCCTTGAAGGTTCATGGTGGATGGGATTCCCATAAGAGTGTACAGAAACCATGGAGAGAAGGGAGTGGCATTTCCAATGTGGAGGCCAATGAGTATCAAAGCCAGCATATGGAACGGCGAAAGCTGGGCAACAAATGGAGGGCGTGATAAAATCGATTGGTCAAAGGCCCCCTTCATAGTTTCTTTCAGGAACTACAAGATCGATGCCTGCGTGTGGAAAGGATACGCAAGGTCTTGCAGGGTAGATAGTCCTGGATATTGGTGGAATAACAACAGGTTCAGCACCCTTACATTTAGGCAAAGGAGGTTGTTCAAATGGGTGAGGAAGCACCACCTTCTTTATGACTATTGCCATGACTATAAGAGATTCCAATTCAAGCTTCCCAAAGAGTGCTCTCTTCCCAAGTATTGACCAAACCGGAGATCCCCACAGGCTGCATGCAGTTCAGTTGAACTTTTTTATTGTGGCGCTGACATATCATTCATGTCAGGACCACTGGCCTATGAATATCAATTGTGCTGATCTGATCCGGTCCCCGACAACATATGTTCACTACTCTATTAAATTAATAACTGTTATTTCAATCTTGTGTATGGTTTTTTTTTTGTTAATAAGGGGTTGTTCCTAAATATTTTGAGAAAGATGATAAATGTGATCATCGTAAGACTATAAAGTTTTAATTTGTAATATATGAAAAAATCACATTTTATTCGATAAATTAAAAAACCAATAATTTTATTTCATAAAAAAACATAATCATATAAAAAAGTTGTTTAATTTATTATTTTGAATATTAAGATCAAAGTAAACGCAAACCGACTTTAATGAGTGAAGTCTAGCTTGATGCCTATCCTGAGCCTTTAAATGTATGGCAATAATGAGCCCGTGCCAACCTAAGACTACATATGGCCAGACATGATTCAATTTCTAATGCAATGGACTTTTATTGGTTAGATTTGGATCAAACAGTCTCGTGGATAAAAAACTAAAATCTTTATTTATGATAAAAGAGTGAGTACTCTGGCCTCAAAATTAGTATTTTTTTTTGTACTTCTGCAGATAACTAAAATATCCTTCACGCTGATTATGTAAGTAGTTAATTTTGATAAATAAGTGACATTTTGTTAATTTGAAGCATTGGTACTCTTGTGTCATGCCTCTTCTTTACGTTCAACCTTTTCTCTTATGATTTGAGCATGTCCATTTCTTACGTGCATCCTTTTTGATTTTTGAAAAAGCAGTGATTTTATCTAACATAACACTTAGAGAGGGTGAATAGGTGTAGTTCAATTTTTCTCTGGTCTAATAAAAATATTGACAACCGTACAATTAATCAAATATACAAATCACACAAATAATCAAAGCAGAGATTTGTTCACGAATTGGAAACTCATTTGAAGAACTTCTTCAAAATATAAAACCATTCCGGGTGTAGGTCACCACTACAAATCCACTATAAAAATATGAGTTCGTTACAACCAATTTAGAAACACTCTTAAAACCTTTGTAGTAGCTAAAACTTGGCTTGCAATTCCATGAGTGACCTACTCAATCTCTACACATGTAGTGCCGAAATTCTGACCTTTTTATAGTATCCCGCGAGAACCTCTCAATTTTTTCAACAACAGCAGCTTTGCAAACTTTTCAGTCAATGAACACATCCACTTCAATGGACTCAATGGTGTTTTTATCTTGAGTGTGATTTGGTGGAGGTATATTTTCCAAGAGATTCAACTTTGAATGTGAGAAAAGTTTCTCTCAAATGCTCTTGGAAAGGGGCTTTGTTTTTGCTCTAATTTTCCACACCAAGGGAAGAACAAAAGGTTCCCTTTTATACTTCCCAAGAAAGAGGTACTCAAACCTAAGGGAAAAATTAGGTTTTCAGAACATTGGCTGGAGCGAAGTGTCAAAAGTTGTCAAGCAAACTCTCTGACTTGAATTTAGCTCGAGCGAACTGTCGAGCATAGTTGAGTGAACTCTCTAACTTGAAATTCGCTCGAGCAAAGTGTCGAGCCGAGTCAAGTGATCTTTCTGACTTGAATTTAGCTCGAGCGAAGTGTCGAGCGTAGTCAAGCGAACTCTCTGACTTGAAGTTCGCTCGAGTGAAGTGTCGAATCGAGTCTAGCAAACCCTCTGACTTGAATGTAGCTCGAGCGAAGTGTCGAACCATGTCAAGCGAACTCTCTGACTTGAATACTTTGACACATTTCAACACTTGTTATAACACAATTTTACAAAAATTTTCACAAGAATAGACCAACACACTCATTTTTACGTTTACACTTTTATCTTATCGTTGAGCCTGCAGATGTTTTGAGCACTTTGCTTACTTTTGATCCCATAGTCAGGGTGAGAACAAGGGAAGGGAGAGCACTTATTTCCGTTGACCATGCTCGAGAGCTAAGCACTTGGGTGATTTAATCTATTTCATCAGTGCCTAGACCTTGGGCAAGTCAGGGCGGGATGAGCACTTAAGCTTATGGCGACCATTCTTGGAATCCGAACTCTCGAGTGATTTGATCAATTCCATCGGTGCTTGGATCCTTGGCCGGATTAGTTGGATTAAGCCAAGGTTGGAGCTCATGCTCCCGGTTTGAGTTAAACAACTCGATTGAATCACATGGGAGCTCTTGGTCATGAAATGCCCATCCCCAATTACAAAAAGTATCAGACCCCCAATGAAATTGGTTGGATCACGTTGGAGCTCGACTCCCAAGCATGTTAAGAGTAAAGGAACAGTTTGTTTTAGCGCTCTAATCTTGAGAGAAACAAACAAAGACTACCCGATGCCTAGGAGGCCAGCAACAACTCGGGAAAACAAACAAAGAGTGTGTGCGTGATGTGGTCAATTGCATTGGTGCATGAATCTCGAGGTGAGCAAAGTAAGTTCGTGGTTCTTGTCGAGGTAGCGAGAACTATGCTTCCCACCAAGATTACCCGCCTTCATGTATTTGATTGGGGGCGAGGTCATTGTTTAGAGTGCCTTGCTCAACTTGAGCTCTAGCAGTTTCGAAACCATGGTTGTCGAGCAACAGAGGTGAACACTTGTAATTGTAGACATGATGAAAAATTATAGATATGACAGAAAAACCGAGCTATGACGGAAAAATAAAAATAGGACGAAAAATGGATATATGAAGGAAAAATGCAGTTAGGATGAAAAAAAAAAGACAAAAGGGAAAAATATAGCGAAGATAGAAAAATAAAGATAGAACGAAAAAATGATAATGAGACGAAAAAACATAGGTATGCAACATCAACATGACAGTTCAGCTATATGGAACATATACTTGTGCTTTTACTTCCCCACTATCCATATACTTGTGCTATATGCAACATGACATTTGATCAGCTACCTTGTTATGATCCTATCTAGCCGATTCTTTGAACCAATCAATTCTAGGTTCACTCTGGGAATTTTAAAGGTTCTCATTTAGATGCACAAAAGCGTGTCATTTTTAACCCACGTTTGCCTCGTTCTATATAACTCTAAATATGTGCATCCGCATTTTAAGTCAATTGAAAAGGATTTCTTTTTATCTATCCGTTCTCCCTTTTTTTTTTTTTTTATAATTAGTTGGCATATATCTGCAACCAATGCGTGATATAGCCATATTACAGGAGTTTCAGGTTCCCGTGAAGGTCCCGAAGCAGAGGCTTCCTTAGTTGGTGCGATGACATCGTCCAGTTGCTGGAAGGATGAAATTAAATGTAGATGGGGCTTCTAAAGGGAACCCGGGAGCAACAAGAGCAAGGGGTGTAGTCCGGGATTCAAATGGAAACATCAAAATGGCTTTTTTGGTAGCGCTAGGATTTGGCACTAACAACTATGTGGAGTTGATGGGGTTATTGCATGGTCTTCGGTTGGTTAAAGAGATGGCCATAATTGGTATAGATGTTGAGCTAGACTCCTTGCTGGTAGTGCAGTGGCTGAAAATAAAAAAAAAGTGCAACTTGGTATCTTGAGGATTTTTGGGAAGAGGAAATGGATATTTCACAGGGCCTTAACGTTCACTTCTCTCATATATTTTGGGAAGGGAATAAATCTGCGGATTATCTGGCAAGGTCGGGGGCGGAAGGTACTAGCAGTTAGGGGTGTCAAATTGTGTTAACGGGTCGTGTTCGTGTCGTGTCAAGGCATGTATATTATACTATATAGGTCAACCCTAACCCGACTCGTTAAGCTTATCGTGTCAAAATCTCAAACCCTAACCCAACCCACTAACATAACGGGTCGTGTCAACCCGTTAATATAAATGACTTGAAAAAATCTGAAATTAACTCGTTTGACCTAATTAAATTTAGTATAATTTTATATAAATATTAAAATCACAATATCTAAAAAAACTATAAAACGAACTACAAGTCTAAAACTACAATTCTAAATAAAAATAATATCAAAATTAAAATCCTAACAATTTTATTTTTAGGTATTAAGGGTATAATTGTAATTTCAACTTTCTTAACGGGTCATAACGGGTTGACCTGTTATCAACACGTTAAGTAATCGTGTCTTAACGGGTCAACCCGTTTTGACCCAAACCCGTTAAAGCTAAACCCTAACCCGCTTTTATCGTGTCGTATTCGTATTGGGTTAACGAGTCGTGTCACATATTGCCACCGCTACTAGCAGTCAGTAGGGGTCCGCTCGGGAGCTGCCTACCTTTCTTAGAGGCATCTTGCATCTGGAAAAAATTGGTCTTCCCACTATACGGCTGCTCTAGCCATGAAGGGCGTCTTTATTTACAACTTATTTTATTGATAAGTTGTAAATAAAGTGTAATTCGATTGTAAGGCTATCATTACTCCTTTCATTTTGTCTTGGGTATTGGTTTTGCTGGTTTAACCGGGGTTTTTGTAATGGTTTTCTCCTACCATGAAGGGGTCCGTTGCAATAAATCACGGAGGTCCTTCCTCCAATTTTTTTTTTTTTTTTTTTTAAATCTGCAGCCAAGAAAACCCAGTACTTGATTGATATCTTGGGATATTGAACGTTGTCTATACTAAATTAGCCCGATTGTGTGCAGAGAATTTACTACAATATAGAGTGCTATTAATTCAAAATACATGCATTGGACGATAAAAGGGCTCTGCAAGTGTTCGAGCGGCCGTGAGCGCCATGGAAAAAAAGAACGAAATAATTAATTAGCCGATATAGGATAAAATAGATGGAAAAGAACCAGCTTCTAGCATTAATTCAGTCTAAAATATGAAATATTCTGATCACTTTACATTATTTTTGACAAATGAAATTATCAAAATAGTCTAATTAATTCCTCACCTTTAACGAAGCAAAGATCAGTAGTGCACCATCTTCATCTTTTTATTAAATAAGAGCAATATATTCTTTATTTATTCTTTATATAAATATATATAAATATATATTCTCTTAGCATGCAGTAGTCATGCATGATGCACGGATTAGAGGTGATTTCCTAGCTTTCATGACTAATAGGGATGTTGTCCAACATAATTGCCCGGGGGATTGTAGTTGCAAGTGACAAACCACCACCCGTTAGTGCATTGAACCCTGGCGCACCCAAGATGAACTGAAGTATTCTAGACAACTTGAGTATAATGCAGGCACTGTCCTCCAACACAAGAATTGTTGCTGTAGTAATAGTAAGGCCTCTCTGTCGCCCACAAATTCACTGCTGTTGTCCCCGTAAAGGTACCACTGCCTTTGGCCAGATTCTCCCCATAAGCACCGCTTGAATGCAACAGATTACAGTCCCCAATCCTTGAGTATGCATAGTTTTGAGCATAGGCTGCTACCGTGTTGTCCCACATTAATGAAATAAGTTTCCAGAATATGTATATCAAATGTTTGACACAATACCCAGGAGAAAATGAAATGAATTCATTCTCTGTTTTTGACATCTCCTTTCGTGAATTTACAATCTATATGTAGACAAGTATTGCTACTAACAGAATTACATAGGGTTATTTAACACCTGTCCTATATTTACAATTTTAGAATATTCACTATTTCTCTGCTGCATGTGTATGTGAGGTGTTTGTTGTGAGAGTTTTGTCTCTGTTGTGCTTCTATGTTGTCTGTTGTGCATGCGTGATATCTGGTGTGGCTGCTGTGATGTTTTTGCTTTGTGCAATATTGTGGGCCTCTATCTTGACATATTTAATTTGGCCCTTCTCTTCTTCCTTAATAGCCTCCCTCGATGCAAGCGACACTTGTGAAATAGTGAAGCTTGATCGTAGAAAAATAAACTGAGTTGTAGACAATGGTTTGATGAGAATATCAGCCAACTGATCTTTGCTAGAAACAAATGAAATAGTAAGAGTTTTGGCAGCCACCCGATTCCTTACAAAATAGTAATCTAATTGTAAATGCTTGGTGTGAGCATGTAGAACTGAATTTACTGACAAATAGGTTGCACCCAGGTTATCACACTACAAAGTTGGTGGTTTTTCCAAGAAAATTCCAAGTTTCATCAAAAGATTTTGAATCCAAAGGAGTTCACATGTGGTATTGGCCAATGCTTTATACTTTAGTTCAGTGGAAGATTAGGCAATCGTGGGTTACTTTTTGGAATCTCACAAGACAAGGTGAGATCCAAAGAAAACACAGAACTCACCAGTGGACTTTCTATCATCAGGACTACCGACCCAATCAGCATTAGAAAAAGCGGAAAGAGTTAATTTTGAAGATGAAGAAAAATGAAGACCAAAGTTGGGAGTTTGTCTAAGATATCTAAGAATATGTTTGACAACTTGCTAATGTGAAATTTTTGGACTATGGATATATTGAAAAACTTTGCTGAAGACAAATGAAATGTCAAGACGAGTGAAAGACAAATATTGTAAGCTACCAACTACACTACGGTGGAGATAAGGGTACCCAAAGGAGTTTCCTTCAAAGGCCAAAAGTTCAACTACATTGGAGATGAAACTGATTTGGCGTTATGCATATTTGTTTTTTTGAGAAGATCTAAGTTTTAGTTGTTTTGTGAAACTGATTTGGCATTACACATATTTGTTCTTTTGAGAAGATCTGACACATATTTGGATTGACATAAGTACAAGCCTTGATTATTTCTAGAAATTTCAATTCCTAAGAAATAATGAAGGTGTCCTAAGTCTTTAACAGAAAACAATAGGCCAAGGTCAGAAATAAACTTAGAAATTAATTGAAAGCTGGAACCAATTACAATAATTTCATCTACATATATCAAAACAAAAATAATATGAGATGCATTATGATAAATAAAGAGAGAAGTATCAGATTTCGACTCTTGAAAACCAAGGGAAAATAACTTGGTGTTCAGTTTGGAAAACCAGGCTTGAGGGGCCTGTTTTAGGCTTAAATGACCTTTTTTAGTTTACACACATGAAGGAAAAAATCAAGATGAACAAAACCTGGGGGTTGTTGCATATAGACTGCTTCCTCCAGTTCACTATATAAAAATACATTTTGTATATCTAACTGCTGTAGTATCCAATTGTAAGAAACTACTAAGGATAGTATGATTCGAATTGTGGTCGGTTTGACTACAGGAGAGAAAGTCTCATTGTAGTCAACCCCATCTTGTTGATGAAATCCTTTAGCTACTAGGCGTGCTTTGTGCCTTTCCAGAGTACCATTAGCGTTCTATTTTGTTTTAAGGATCCATTTGGGTCCCAAAACATTGAATGAATATGATGGGAGAACTAAGTCTCACGTATGATTGTGAAGAAGTGCATGAAATTTGGTTTGCATGGCTTCTCGCCATTCAGGAAACCTAGATGCCTTAGTGTAAGAGATGGGTTCATTAGGAATTGGTGTAGGTGCTGAAATTGTGAGTGAGAGTGAAGGTTTTCGTGTAGGCCATGGCACCATGTCATCTGTGTGAAGAAGAGGTTTCAAGGTGTTTACCTTTGCTTGGGTTACCATGTGATGCAGATTGTGAGTATGAACCAAATCAGTTGGAGGAGACGGCGCTGAATGAGCAGGTGCAACTGAACGAGGGGAAGTTGAATATAGGGATTGGGGGAGGTCTGAATTTGGGGAAGATTTTGAATCGGGAAATGAAGCCGAGGTAAGTGTATGAGGTGAAGTTGGGCTTTGAATAGTCGGTGGAGGACTGGGTCGAGTGCTAATTTGAACGGGCTGGGAAGGAGTACTGTTTCGCTCAGGAGAAGAGGGAGTGTTTAAGCGTGGTTGGGTTTGAGTGGTACGATGTAGAGGAGTGGGCCCTAAATGTGTGGAAGGAGTGCAATTTAAGTGAGGTAAAACCGTAGGTTGGTTATGGATTGAGTCGTTGGGCTGAAATTCAAAAGGAAATTGGGTTTCATTAAATATGACATCCCTAGATGTGTAGATCCGGCCCAATGGTAGATGAAGACACTTATACCCCTTGTGATCGGGGCTATAGGCCATGAACACACAAAGTGTGGATTAAAGATCCATTTTGTGTTTATTATAAGGTCGTAAATTTGGCCAACATGCAGTGCCAAAGATGCGAAGAAAATGATATTCGGGAATTTTTTTCAAAAGGATTTGAAAAGGGGATTTATTTTTTTAGACAGGTATAGGCATCCGATTAATTAAAAAGACAGATGTTTGAAACGCGTATGACCAATATTAAGAAGGCATGGAGGCTTGAACTAAAAGCGACAAGCCAGTCTCCATTATATGCCTGTGACGATGTTCAATGGTTCCATTTTGTTCATGTAAATAGAGACATGTAATGGGATGTACAATGCCAACAATTTGAAGAATTTTTTTAAGAGGTCAGACACCGCCTCAGTCAGATTGAACAACCATTACATTTAAAGAAAAGTAATTACTCACATAATGCAAAAAAGGCAATAAAAATGTGACAAACATCTGATTTTGATTGAATAGGAAAAAATCAAATATATTTATTGTGATCATCAACAATGGAAAAATAAAACCTATAACTGTTTGTGGATAAAGTTGGGCCAGGACCCCACACATCTAGAAAAAGCAACTCAAATGGTTTGATGGATCGTGAAGTAGTTAAAGGGTGTGAAAGTGCATGAGTTTTGGCTTGTAAACAAGCATTACAGTGATGAACAGGTGCATTTGAACTAGTAGGTAAATTAAAACTACAAATAACAAAGTTTGTGATACGTTGAGATGTGTGTCCAAGCCGAAGATGCCATTGACAAGAATAGGTTTGTTCACCGATGAAAGCTTAGGGAGAAACAGATTCTAACGATGAAGAAGTGGCCTCCGCAGGTAAGACATACAAACTATTGTTAGTGGTGCCCCGAACTAGAATCCCGGGAGTTAGTAAATCCTTCACAAGAAAATAATCAAAGTAAAATTCAAAATAAACTGAATTATCAGAACAAAACTGACGCACAGATATCAAATTTTTTATTATTAAGGGAACATGCAAGAGTTTAGAAAGAAGAAAATTGCTGTATGAAGTTGTGCTGAACCAATGTGTTTGTATGGGCATGGTTGAGCCATCTCCGATGCTCACTTGGTTGGAGCCCTGATATGATGATGAATCCAAGTTGAGGTTGCTGAAATCAGATGTAAAATGATGAGTTGCAGCAGTGTCGGGAAACCAAGAATTAATATATGATGCAGGTGAAGTCGTGATGGTAAAATTAGCAGATAAAGAAGGAGGGGGTGCTGACTGATAACTGTGATTAAACCTGTGATAGCATGAAAGGGCAATATGCCTAGGTTTGTTACAAACTTGACAATGAGGGCGATTATCTTGGTGAATGGAGAATGAGGTAGAGTTCGGCCTACCTAGTCCACTTCTCCCTCTAAAACCTCTAGCACCTCTCCCACGATTAGAACCATAAAAGGTTGGTGTTGGTTTGGAGGTAGTGAGATGGGCAGCGAATCAAGGACCGGGAAGAAGAGAGTTGGTTTGATGCTGTAGCTGAGACTTATGATTTAAAAGAAAGCTATAAATCTGTTGTGGTGAAAGAGGGTCGGCACGGGTGGTAAGGGAGGTGACTGGCGCATCATACTCAGTGCTAAGCCCTGCAAGCAGGTAGACCGAAAACTCAAGAGGAGAATAATGGCTGCCCAGCTGCACCCAACGACGAGGAGAGAGTCTTGGCTTTATTGAAATATTCTGTTATGGAGTCGGGACCTTTTTTAAGAGTGGCTAGTTTGTACTGGGTCTGCATAATGTGAGTAGAAGATTGAGAACAAATAGGGTAGTTAATGTATCCCAGACCTCTCTAGCCGTAGCACACTCTTGGACTTGTGCGAGGACAAGTTCAGATAAAGATGAATTTCTGGCAGACAGTATACGCTTGTCCAACAGCAGCTATTGATTGTATTTAGTATTGGGCTGGTCGTCGATCGTGGTGAGAGGTATGGGAGCCGAACCATCCACATGATCAAATAGTTGATGGCTCTAGAAAGGGAACCATCTGTGCTTTCCATAAGAGAAAGTTGTCTACTGTAAGTTTAACAGTGACAAAATTACTTGCAGAGTTGAATATGGTGGGGATGGGAATAGGAGATGGATTTTGTGTAGTAGAGATAGGAGAAGACTCATTAGAAGCAATATGACTCTGAAAAAAAAGAGGAGAAAAGATGTTGGTCTTAATAGGCTCTCAATACCATAATGAAATAAGTTTCCAGAATGTATATCAAGTGTTTGACACAATACCCATGAGAAAATGTAATGAATTCATTCTCTGTTTTTCATATCTCCTTTCGTGAATTTAGACAAGTATTTCTGCTAACAAAATTACATAGGGTTATAATTTGACACCTGTCCTATATTTACAATTCTAGAAGATTCACTATTTCTCTGCTGTGTATGTAAGGTGTCTGCTGTGAGAGTTTTATCTCTGTTGTGCTTCCATGTTGTCTGCTATGCATGCGTGATATTTGTTGTGGCTGCTATGATGTTTTTGCTTTGTGCACGATTGTGGGCCTCTTGACAGCTTTAATTTGGCCCTTCTCTTCTTCCTTAATACACGTCATATTTTGGACACCAACTTGTTTTCGAGCAGTGTTGTGAGCATCGATCATGTAGTCTTGTGGTGAGTTTTGGGCAAGAGAAGGGGGAACCATCGCTAAGCCCATGCATAAGACAAATAAGAAGGAAAGAAAATTTAGACAAACCCATGTTTGTAAATTCGTGTTGAAGCTAGGTAAGGTAAAATCTTAGGCGCTAGCTGGATGAGAAGTGTGCAATTACATGAGTGGCTATATATAAGGAGAAATTATGAATTTTCTATTAACTAATTTATATAAGTTACCAATTTTCTTATTCAAAAAAAAAAAAAAAGTTACCAATTGTTGCCATTTTAAGCAACTAATTAAAGTTACAAACTTCCCCCAGCTTGGACATGCATTAACACTTTGCGGTCAGTTCCAGATAAGTTTTAATTAGAATGGAGAAAACTAGAGATCATGATCAAGGCGGTGCACACATCCAAATGAAGGGACTCCTTTTCCAAAATCAAGAAAGCTCCTAGCATTTACTTTTCTTATATATAGAAGAAAATTAGAGAAAATTACGAATTACTTCATAATAAAATGAATCGAAACCAGCTGATATTTCTTCTCCCAGCAACGTCGCAATACCCGCGTGGACAGGAACTTATAATTCTCACCTTAATTATATAAGCTTTTTAGACATTGATACTTTGACTTTCACCTTGATATCCCTTGTGGATTGCTGTCATGTTTATTTGTATTTCATACAGGTCTAGGAACATATATATATATATATATATATATATATATATTTATATGTATATATATTTATATATGAGATTCTTTTTAAGAAAATTGTCTAAAAAAGAACGACTAAGGGTGACACAAATTACGGCCCCTTGGGATCTCCGTATTATAATTAATGAAGAGGATTACAAATTCTCTCCAATATTTTTGCCGTAAGACTTCTTTTTTTTGTGCCAATGAATTTCATGACCGTGTTAACGAGCGCCTTCCAATAGGCCCGTGATCACGCTGTAGATTGAATATTTCTTCTCGATCGGGATATATTGGGCCATATGTAGCACGTTTAATATAGTCAATATCCTTCTACATAATTTAAGGAATTAAATTATCACAACCCTCCAACTAAATTATTTTCTATGTTTGACCAAAACACATATAAATCTCTATGTCCTACATTAATATTCTCTCAAAAGTAGATGACATAAATTATCCAAGACAATGAGCCTACGTACGTGCAATCAAGGGCCATAAATTATGTTAAATCCTACATATATAATTTGTGTTCCCCCGCGTATTTATCAAACCATACATATGGTCTAATTAGTGGAACAAAAAAATATGGTTTCAAGTGGCAGGGAGGGGGCGCTGTTATTGTCAATAACACGTACGTGCATGTTTTCAAGTATATATAGAGTTACAAATTAAATAGAGAAAGGGATGCCATGCATGATTGTGAATTCAATCACCGTTCGTGCATTTCTCAGTCAAGGGAGATCAATGCCAACAATATGGTCGGATGATCATGATCTCATTAATTTCTCGCTTACTGTTTGAACTGATCTAAATTTTGTAAAATAATAAAATCGTCGCCGGACTTCACTAGGTCCCAAAGGACCTAGCCGGACACTCCAATGATTAAGTTATTGATCACTCTTTTCTTATCTCTAGTGAAATTCAAGAGAGAGTGAGTGAAAACATTCTCTTTCCTTCGTCTCTAATATCCCTTTTCCATCTTATAGAGTGACCTTTTATAAGATTTTCAGAGCACATTGTTGGGGACTTCGTTCCAGACAGAGAATAATTCTAGATTATAGAGAGACGAAATTTAAGTGGTTCGGCAACTGCCTACGTCCACTGTTGCTGCGCTTCACTATGAAAACCGAATTTACAAACTTTGTAAACTCTCTTACTCTCTGTCACTCACTTGCACCACTATACACGCTGAACTCTCTTATTTTGCACTCTCTTGTATTCTACATCTCTACATATCACAACACTTCTATTTATAGCAATAAACGGAAGAAGAAGGCGCTGGGGTAGTTGAGCAGCCGCTCCTTTTGAATCTGTTAGTGCATTAATTAGGCAGCCGCACCTTTTGATTCTTGGTGCATTCGGTGCTTGCATGAGACTTTGTCTCCATCCATAACAATCTCCCACTTGGAGACAAATGAGTCTATATGTCTTCATAGCGTCACAGCAACTTCAAGTTATGCCTTAAGTATGGAGACCAACTGAAACTATACACAACTTCAGTTTGTCAGCAGTAACTACTTTTGTGAGCATGTCTGCTGGGTTCTCTGTTCCTCGAATCTTTTCAAGTATCAGTTGTCCACTATCGAGAAGAGATCGAATAAAATGGTATCGCAACTGTATGTGTTTTGTTCTGGAATGAAAGGCTGGATTCTTTGCAAGAAAAATAGCACTCTGACTATCACTGTGCAAAATACCTTTTTTATGCTTCTTTCCTAATTCTTCCAAGAATGACTGCAACCAAACCATTTCCTTCCCTGCTTCAGTTATTGCAACGTATTCGGCTTCTGTAGTTGAGAGAGCAACAATCTTCTGCAACTTAGAAGCCCACGATACAGCTGTACCACCCAGCGTATACACAAATCCAGTAGTACTTTTCCTGCTATCAACGTCACCTGCTAAGTCAGCATCTACATATCCCTGTAGCTTTAAACTTGCTTTTGTAAAGCATAGTGACGTATCTGACGAGGCTTGTAGATATCTCAAAATCCACTTGACTGCTTCCCAATGCTGCTTTCCTGGATTACTCATGTACCTGCTCACAGCTCCCACTGCTTGTGCAATATCTGGTCTTGTACAGACCATGGCATACATAAGACTACCAATAGCAGATGCATAGGGTATTCTGTTCATGCATTCTTGCTCTTCTTCCGTCTTTGGTGATTGATCCTTAGTTAGTCGAAAGTGACTAGCTAAGGGTGTGCTTACTGGTTTCGCCTTGTCCATGTTGAACCTTCTGAGCACCTTCTTCACATACTCCTCCTGTGAAAGCTTAAGAGTACCATTAGCCCTGTCTCTAATGATTCTCATACCAAGGATTTGTTTCGCAGCACCCAAATCCTTCATCTCAAACTGCTTTGACAACTGATTCTTCAGCTTATTGATCTCCTCGATGCTTGATCCTGCAACGAGCATATCATCCACATACAAAAGTAGAATGATATAAGAGTTGTCAAAATTCTTTATATAACAACAATGGTTTGCTTGCAGTCTTGTGAACCCATCACTGCACATGAAGTTGTCAAACTTCCTATACCATTGTCGTGGAGCTTGTTTTAGGCCATACAAGCTTTTCTTTAGTTTGCAGACTAGATTCTCTTTTCCTTTCACTGAGAATCCTTGTGGTTGGTGCATATAAATGTCTTCCTCCAAATCACCATGAAGGAATGCGGTCTTCACATCTAACTGCTCAAGATGTAGATTCTCTGCAGCCACAATTGCCAACACTAGCCTGATCGTGGTCAATTTTACAACTGGAGAGAAAATGTCTGTGTAGTTTCCTTCTGCTGAAACCCCTTCACGACCATTCTGGCTTTGTAGCGCTTGCTACCATTGTGCTCTTCCTTGATTCTATACACCCATTTGTTGTGCAAAGCCTTCTTGCCTTTTGGAAGCTTAGTCAGCTCCCATGTCTGATTTGACATCAGTGAGTCCATCTCATCTTGCATGGCTTTCTCCCACTTGATTGAATCTTCAATTTGTAGTACTTCATTATAACTTTCTGGTTCACCACTATCTGTTAGCAGAATATAGTGTAGAGATGGTGAGAACCGCTGTGGTGGCCTAATTGTCCTTGAAGATCTTCGAATGGCAGTGGGTGGTGTACTTTGTTCGATCTGTGGATCATCATTCTCTTGATCCTCGATCTGATCAGTGTTGACTCGAGTAACATCAAAGTCAACAACCTCAGGCTTCTTTGGCTGCTCCTCAAGTTCAGCTTGTGACCTAGCTTTGTACAGAACCTGCTCATTGAATATCACATTTCTACTTCTGATGATTTTGTGATTTTTATCATCCCAAAATCGATAGCCAAATTCTTCATCCCTATAACCGATGAAAAAACATTTTCTAGATTTGGCTTCTAACTTGTTACGGTCAGTAAAATCTATGTGAACATATGATACACAGCCAAAAACTTTCAAATGAGAAATATTCACCTTTTTTCCGCTCCAGACTTCCTCTGGTAGATCAAACTTCAAGGGTACTGATGGTCCCCGGTTAATTAAATAGGCTGCAGTGTTAACTGCGTCAGCCCAAAAACATTCAGGCAATCCTGAATTCAGCCTCATGCTTCTTGCGCGTTCATTAAGAGTTCTGTTCATGCGTTCAGCTACGCCATTCTGCTGCGGGAATAGTCTTCTGAAATCTAATCCCATTTCCAGCACAGAATTCTTTGAACCCTCCGTCAATGTACTCTCCGCCATTGTCTCACCTCAGACATTTCAACTTCAAGCCTGTTTCATTTTCAACCATGGCTCTCCACTTCTTGAAAGTGTCAAAAGTGTCGGATTTATTTTTCAAAAAATAAACCCATACTTTTCTGCTTGAGTCATCAATGAAGGAAACATAATACCGCGATCCTCCAAGAGAAGCGACTGGGGATGGCCCCCACAAATCTGTGTGCACCAACTCCAACTTTGTAGATTTTGGAGTTCTCCCATTTTTCAAAAAACTAACTTTTTTCTGTTTCCCGAAAATGCAACCTTCACATATGTCGAAATCAGTTGATTCCAACTTTGGTAGCTTCCCTTTGGATAATAGTACTTTCATCCCTTTCTCACTCATGTGACCAAGCCTTTGATGCCATAGGTTGGCATTTGCATCAGCAATTGCAACAGTATCTCTAATACTTGAAGTCATGTACAAAGTACTTGTTTTTGTGCCTCGAGCTACTACCATAGCTCCCTTCGTTATCTTCCACGTGCCACCGGTAAATAATACCGAATGCCCATCAGCATCAAGTTGTCCTACAGAAATCAGGTTCCTCATGAGCTTAGGAACATGTCGCACCTTCTGTAGCAACCATGCACTTCCATTGGGCAGATTGATTCGTACATCTCCCATGCCTTCAATGTCCAACGCTTCACCATCTGCTAAGTACACCTTCCCGAAATCGCCAGTGACATAATTCTGCATGATTTCTCGGTGTGCTGTAGTGTGGAAGGAGGCTCCTGAATCCAACACCCAAGATTCAATTTGGCTGTCGACTGAAAGGAGTAAGGCATCTTGGAGGTCTTATGTTGTGGCATTGGCGGAGTCATGTCCATTCTTCTTCTTTGCTTCCTTGCAATTATTTCTGAAGTGGCCAGTCTTGCCACAATTCCAACACTGTACTTGTTTTCCGGACCTAGATTTACTTCTGCCTCTTCTGGACTTTGACCTGCCTCGATTTGAACTTTTATTGGCTCCTCTACCTCTCGTCTCGAGGTTTAAGGCAGAACTGGAAGTTGATGATTCATCTGCATCTTTTCTGCGAACTTCCTCACTAAGAATATGGTCTCGGATATCTTGGTACTTCATCTTTGTTTTGCCATAAAAGTTGCTAACAGCTGTTCTCATGGTCTCCCAGCTTTTTGGTAGTTGAGCCAAAGCAATCAGTGCACGTACTTCATCATCAAATTCAATTCCTACTGAGGCCAATTGATTGATGATGGTGTTGAACTCATTCAAATGTTGAATAACTGGAGTTCCTTCTGCCATTCTCAAGTAGAATAACTTGTACATCAGATGCACTTTGTTGTTGGCTGATGGCTGCTCGTACATGTTTGATAGAGCCTTCATTAGATCTGCTGTGATCTTTTCTTTTCCCACATTGTGTGCAACTGATCTTGACAATGTTAGTCGAATGACTCCCAACACTTGTCTATCAAGGAGACTCCAATCTTCATTACTCATGTCAGTTGGCTTTGTTCCTAGGAGTGGAAGATGTAGTTTCTTCCCATAGAGGTAATCCTCTATCTGCATTCTCCAGTAGGCAAAGTCTGTACAGTCAAATTTCTCGATACCAGCGACTTTAGCTTCATCCCCAGCCATAACTTTATAACTAAGTCCAAATTTGAGGAAACAAAGATTACCGTTGCGTTCGGAACACTCGAATTAGCTGGAAACGAGTCCGAAATCGTGAAAATCAGATCAAAATTGAGCTTAAACGGGGCAAAACAATTTCTGCCAACCAGAGTGCGACATGTGGCAGGATGCGGCTCGGCTCGGTTCAGGGACACGGCTCGGCTTGGCTCGGGGACACGGCTCGGCTCGGCCCGTCTTCAACCTCTGGAAGCGCGTGCGGAGCGTGTGCGCGTGGGGGCGCGTCTAACTGAACTGCGTTGGCGCGTGTGGAGCGTGCGGCTCACTCCGGGCTCCGTTTGAGACGAAATTTTCACCAGAATTTTCTTCTAGATCTATGTAATCTAGTGGTAATTTTAAAACTTGATTTCGATCAAGTTTAAAGAATGAGTTTTTTTAAAAAAAAAAAAAACTCCCGTCCTCCAACACGCTCTGATACCAGTTGTTGGGGACTTCGTTCCAGACATAGAATAATTCTAGATTATAGAGAGACGAAATTTAAGTGGTTCAGCAACTGCCTACGTCCACTGTTGCTGCGCTTCACTATGAAAATCGAATTTACAAACTCTGTAAACTCTCTTACTCTTTGTCACTCACTTGCACCACTATACACGCTCCACTCTCTTCTTTTGCACTCTCTTGTATTCTACATCTCTACATATCACAACACTTCTATTTATAGCAACAAACGGAAGAAGAAGGCGCTAGGGTAGTTGAGCAGCCGCTCCTTTTGAATCTGTTAGTGCATTAATTAGGCAGCCGCACCTTTTGATTCTATTTTTCTTAGTGCATTAATTAGGCAGCCGCACCTTTTGATTCTTGGTACATTCGGTGCTTGCATGAGACTTTGTCTCCATCCATAACACACATAGATGCTTATAATCATGTATCATGCATGATGGGTTAGATATAGTTAGGATCACTACAAGAAAATTAAAAAAAAAGAAGTAGGTTAAAAGAACGTCTGATCTAATGAAAATAGACAAATATTATGCTTCGAGTTTTTTTTATTATATAATAAAAAATTTTGGGGCCACAATTTAATTAAGTTTTTAGTTAAGAAGAATTTAATTTTTTATCGGGGTTATATATATTTTAATTTTAAAAAAAGAACTAAATATATATAAATTATCAAGTTTTCTCAACAAAACAATTACTAACCATATTTTGGGTATAGAAGTACTTGAACGGGTTACTTATTTTTAAACTTCTTGTATGTGGGGCAAGAATAAGTTTTTTTTAGATCATGAAGGAAAAATGGTTAATTTGCCTCGATCTGCTCTCTTGAATCCGCCGGTGATAATTTAGGTGCCTAGCTAGCTAGCTTGCATGGCAGAAGTGATCTATATACGCCTTTTATCCTGTAATAAAACGTGTGTATATATATATATATATATAGAGAGAGAGAGAGAGAGAGAGAGAGAGAGAGAGAGTCAACATTCTCTACCCCTAACACTAGCAGTCAATTAATTAAGTACCGTATTGTAAATATGCAAGCAACGAATTAACTAATTAGATATATGTCGATGACTCGATCATATATGGCCTAAAAATCAACGTACTTAATTAGCCGCCCCCGTCCAGGGTGGGAGTCGGACCTGATCTGTGAGTCAGAAGTACTACATATGCTAATGATCATGAACGGAAGCTAAAGTTGATTGCGAACTCATGCGTGCACTCGGTTGGTCCTAATTATGAACGTCGCATTGAACAGTACGTACTAGTACTGCATGGTCATGACCCGACGAGCACGGCTCGATGCATGCATGTAGTGATGAATTAATTAAGTTAATTAATTGTGGGTAGAGAAGTAAAACTCGTGACCGAGTGTTATATAATATTCGTGTTTACAAGTCAAGCTGGTACTTATGATCAATCGAAAATCGAATGCCATTTAATTCGATTATCGATGAGGATTCTGGATCGAAAGAACCAATATTTGCGCAGCTGCCTTTGGATGACTAAAAAATAGGGTCGAGTACAGACTGCCTTGCTCATAATATGCTGCAAAAGAAAAATCCAAAGTGTCCCCATCATTTTCTCCATTTTTTTCCATTGATCATGGGTGCACGTTCTCTAGAATCATCTGCAGTACTGTCACGGAATTCCAATGGTCATTGGCAGCTAGCTAGGGAACTTGCATAGCATTGTGCGTCGACCTTTACTTTATTTGTCTTTTTATTTACTTGGTCGGTCTTAATTTCTATTTATTTTCTCATTCTTTTATTTGCTGGAAAATGTTGGCTGGCCGGCAGAGTTTCATAAGATTCTTTGCCCTTACTTTTTGCATGGTGCCTGGGACTTGTACTGAACCTACAATACAAATTAAGAAAACGTACGTACATAGTCATGAATTCTCAGCGCAACCTTATAATTTTGCTTGAAAAGAAAAATATTATTTATACTTATAATTTTTACTTATAAAATAATGTTTATTGACATATGATCAATTATTGATATACTAAAAATTATAAAATTTAAAATTTAAAATTTAAAATTTAAGTTTAAAATAAACCTATAAAATGAATATTAATTTAATATACGTAAAATTATAAATATATATAGTATTACACTGGTCACTAAGTAAATCAGAGAGCCGGTTATATATGGTGATAGCCATGATTAAATATAGCCGTCGGCCTTTCACATAATTTAAGGAATCAAATTATCACAACCCTCCATCTAAAGTTTGTTCTTATATGTTTGACCAAACCACATACAAATCTGTCTTACAGTATTCTCTACCAAATAGATCAAATCAGTTAGTCAAGACGATGAGCCTACCATTGTGGGCCACAAATTATGTTAAAATCCTACATATATTGTGTTATCTGCATAGGCTGTATTCGTCAAACCATATATGTGGTATAAGTGGAACCAAAATAATATAATATTGTCTCCAGTGGCTGTGATTGTCAATAACACGTACACTACAGAGTTATAAAATAGAGAAAGGGACGCCATGATTGTAAATTCAATCACTACTCGTGCATTTTCTGGTTATAGGAGAATGCCAACATTAATATGATCGGATGATCCTTTTTTTTTTTTGGGCTGTTGTTGGAATTTATTTTGTAAAACAAGAAAATCTCGTCGCCAGACTCTGCAGGTCCCGAAGTACCATGCCTACTGACTCTCCGATGATTAAGTTGGTCATTATTTTTTTCTCTCTAGTTAAATTCAAGAGAGAGTGATCAGTGAGAGTATTAATTTCTTCCCTTCAGCAATCCCCTTTCCATATTACGGAGTGACTTTTTATTGAATCGCTTAGATATATATAATTGAGAGTTGGTGGTTATTCCCTAAAAAGGGGCTCAATGGTCATTATCTAATTAAGAAGCAAGCTTTAATTATCCCGTTAGTCACCTGATCATTGAGCGGGGACTACTAATTATTCTTATCCCAACAATTACCATTAATAATCGAACTTCAAATGCATATTGGGAATACTTGGAATGTGATAAATCAATGATCAACACGATGCATATAAAGGTTATCAATTAAAGAATATAATGGCTTTATTATATATGTTTGTCATTCTATTCCATAAGAACAAGAAAGTAAAAATCTGATCTAGCTAGGAACTAAGCAACTAAGCAATTTGTGGCGTATAAATTAATTAAGTTTTCGCAATATGCATGTATAGTTGGGAAGAAGCCAAACTTGCGCCCTCAAAAAGAAAAAAAGAAGCCAAATGTGCGGGGTAAAAACAGGCAGCCCATGCAAACGAAGTCGATGGATGACCTGATCCTCATATATAATAATACTTCACGAGTTTCACTTTATTTATTCAGAGTTTGGTGCCAATATTACATGACTTATTTAAGGAACTCGTAGATGCCTGCATGCTTGCTTTGATCAGGAACTATAAGCAACGAAAAGCTCTAATTATTAATTAGTAAGGCTTCTGCCCGACAATGTTGCCCCGGGGGTCATAGTTGCAAGTGATGAAGGTGCCGCCATTGTTGCATCTGACTTTAGCACAGCCAAGGCGCACCGAATTGCGCCAAACCACCTGAGTATAGTGGCCACACTGGCGGTCGGCAGCACATGAGTTAGAGTTGTAGTTGTAGTCTGCCTTCTCTGCTACCCAAAGGTTAACGGCAGCCGTTCCTGAGAGGTCACCACTGCTCCATGCAATATTCTCACCGTAAGGGCCACCCGAGTGCACAAGTCTGCAATCACCCTTACGTTGATTAGCATAATTCTGTGCAAATGCCGCAACGGTAGCATCCCAAGTAATAGGTCCGACTCCAACCTGTGATCGAGCTGCGTTGTGAGCGTTGACGTAGTCTTGTGGTGAATCTTGGGCGCTGGATTCATGGACGAAGGCAAAGGTCAGGACAAAAACAAATATCATTGCTGGGGAAATGTTTCTCATGATCGTGAGTCCCTGCATGTTGGTTTCTCGTATGTAATGCAAAGAAAAAGCTAATTAGCGTGCAGGATGGTAGAGCGAGCATGCCTGAGTGGTACTATATATAGGGAAATTATAAATGCTTGGGGCAATATGCAAATGAGTTAGGGTGGGGACACGAAATTCCGTAATTTTATCGTTTCCCAATCTAATTTTATCATTTCCTAGCCACCAGTAGTACTTTGTGGAAATTTCTTGTGGAAATTATGCCATGGCCGGGTTTTGGAAGAGTGAATGATCTTTAGTAGAATGTTCAAACGTGGGAAGCGTAAAACTTTGGTGGAACTAAAGAGACCAAAACACCACTTGCATGCAGTACCATAAATAATAATTAATGATGATATTAAGTTATATATATATTTCATATATATTTCATATATATAATGCATATTGTACGTACCATCTATGATTCGAAAAATACAATTATACACATAATCTGAGAGAAAAAAAAATGCTATCAGTTATCGTATATTAATATCAATTTTGGGATTATATATGACGCGCGTTTATAAGAATCAAAGACAGGTAAGTGTTTTCTGATCTCTAGCTATAGTATCTAGCAGAAAACTAACATGTTTAGCTAGCTTTAATTACAAGAAAAAAAATGTTAAAAGAAATTAACTCAAGGAAAATCATGGCAAAGTAGTGTCTTGTACTCATGTAGAAAAGATATTCTATAAGATAATAAAAGAAAAAGGTTGAAAGAACTCTAATGAAAATAGACAATATTATATGCTAGCTTCAAGTATTTTCATATATATATATATATATATATATATATATATATATAATAACAATTTTTAGGTACGCAATTTAAGTTTCTTATTAAGAAAAATTCAATTTTTTTTTATTGCGGTTATATATTTTCTATATATATAAATTCTCAAGTTTTCTAGACAAAACATGAATTACTTATAACCATATTTTGGTTTTGCCTCTGCTCCCTTGAATCCGCCGGTGATTTAGGTGCCTTAAGCTTGCATATATGGCAGAAGTCTACGCCTAATTTATCCTGTAAGAAAACTTATAATTCGAGTCAATATTCCCTACTCCGGTCTAACAGTACTACTAGCGACCAATCATGTACCGTATTGATCATGTTATTGTTATTCAAAATATGCAAGCAATTACTAATTAGTTAATTACATATATGTCGATATATAGCCTAAAAATCAACACATGCATGCACTTTGTCCAGGGTGGGAGTCGTACCTGATCTGTAAGTCATGAGAAGTATGCTAATGACCAACGTAAGCTAAGTTGATTGCGATCGAACTCGCGCGTGCGTGAACTCGGGTGGTCCTAATTATGGTGATAGATCTAACATATATCGCATTGAACAGTACTACTGGTCATGACCTGACGAGCACGGCTATCTCGAAGCATGCATGCCGTGATCCTGAATTAACTAATTAATTTGTGGGTAGAGAAATTAATTAAAACTCGTGAGCGGATGTTGCACTCGGAATATATTCTCCAATATCTCTAAGCTGAAATCTCTGATCCTCTTATCCAATTGGATCTCTTAAATAAGTAATCTGAAAACAGTTTAAATTGCAGTAAGATTCTGCTGACGGAGTAACTTTGTTGCGATGGATTCTTCTGACAAGATGCTGACACTTGGCACTTAATCTTCTCAACAGTTGCAGTTTCTCATTCAAACTCTTATATGGATAATTACAGAACCCTTTGAACTCGATTTTTAAACTCTTGACTTATCTAAAATACTTCCTGTAATTTCTAAATAAACTCAAAATAGTTATAGATAAGTCAAAGTATTTTACATTTATTCAAATTACAAAACTAAAGATAAGATAAATTCTATTATCTTAGTCACCTAGTGCTATTCAAATTTATCTAGTCACTTCATCCTAGCCAAACTCTTACATCTACATAATGGATAGAAAATTTTAGCCATTTACCAAGACTTCCCCACCACCTTGGAAATTAAGAACCAAAGAACCATTTGCTTGATCTGCATTTGGATGACTAAAAAATAATGTCAAGTATAGACTGTCGGGCTCATTTGCGGGGCAAAGGAAAAATCCAAAGTGACGCATCATTTTCCATATTTTTTCTCTAGAATCATATGATCATCATGTAGTAATTGTCACGGAATTCCAATGGTCATTGGTAGCTAGGGACTTGCATAGCACTGTCTTTACTTTATCTTTTCATTAATTACTTGGTCGTTCTTTCTAATATTTATTTTCTCATTCTTCTGCTGGAAAATGTTGGCAGAGTTTCAGAATATTCATTGGGCCTTACTTTTTGGTGCCTGCGACTACTGAACCTACGATACAAATTAAGAAAACGTATTCATGCATGAATTCTCAGCGCAACCTTATTTTACTTTAAAGCTGTGTTCATGATGATCAGCCCTAATTAAGGATCGGTACTATATAATATATATTAATACATATATGTGGGTACAGATAGGTTTGGATGACAAAACAAAACACAAAATTCTCATTTCATATCATCTCATCATTACACATTTTTCAAATCTCCATACAAAATATAATAAACAATTCAATTTTTTTAAATCCCAATACAACTTTTTCAAATACCAATTCAATTTTTTCAAATTCTAAAACTAAAAAATAATATTTTAAACTTTAAAATAAAATATAAAATTTTCATCTCACCTCCCAAACCTATCTTAAGTCAAACGACGGGATATATATAGTAGCAATATGCGCAGAGAAAATTACGCTTCCTAGTTACGTGGTATTTTAAAAGGAAAAGAGAAATACTATAGCTACAAAGTGATTATATAAAAATAATCTCACAAACTAATATAGTTTAATATTATTTGTCAGATTGTAAAATTATAAAATTATTTTTATTGTAAAGTAAATGTTAAGAATTATATAAAATATGTCTGTTTATCAGATTATTTTTATGTAAATATCTTTTGTGACTCATGTAACACTCCTCAAAGGAAAATGATAGATTCACCGGCCGATTATTTGTATCGAAATGCGTTCTTTTAGTATTTATATATTTATATATTTTAGTATTGTGTTTATTATTTTTTAATATTTTTTTAAAATACACAAAAAAATACTGTTGTAAAAAAATTTGCTTTAACATTGTGTACAAAGTGTCGGTACACTTTGTCTATGGCGGTAGCACCCGCGTCCATATTGTTGTAATACTTGATATAAGTGTCAAATAGACAAGTCTCATATAAACATTTTATAAAAAAAATAAGTCTCATTAATAAATAATAATTTTTTTATACTTTTTTAAGGTGAGATCCACTTTTTTATAATGACTTGCATGAGATTTATCTATTTGAAACTTCTACAAATCAGTTTTCTTTAAATTTGATCAAATCGGTTGCTGCCTTTGATCTTCAGCTAGCTAGCGTCAATAAATCTTGTACAGTACGTTCCAAATTGTCTGCTTGATGATCTCTAGTTCTTCAAAACCTCGTGGTGAATTTCCACAACCTAAGCGATAATTAAACATTCCCACGCATGGCTTCCTTAGGATTACTATTACAACTTTCCCCAACCAAATTAGTCGAAAGCTATTAATTAATTTCTGAAATTGGTCCCGTAATTGGTGCGAGAAATATGGAGTACCCATGTGTCAATTATGAATACATACATGCATGAAGCTAGCAATTCAACATGCAATGGATATTCTCATGGGATATTTGGGATCAGGTCAAAACCTATTACTATTGATTTGTAAAAAATTCTACTCATCATCTCTATATCATATATCTATTTTTATTTTTTATCTATTTTTATTTTTTTCCATAACAAATATATAATGTATGGATAATATGAAGAAGAACTCTTAATTTATATTATGCTCATGACAGAGTATTTGATTAAGAATTTTGCTACTCGTCATGTCTACACACCACACACCATAAACTACTAAGCCCAATATGGCCAAGCCCTCGACACATTAACAAACTGCTATGAATGCATCATTATTCATGTTGGTTTCTTTTGCTTTCTTTCTTTTTTTTTTTTTTAAAAAAGAAATAATTGTAAAGTAATATAATCATTTGTTAATCTTCTGAAACTAGTGTAATTTTATCGCTTTATTTCATCGAGAAATTCTCCACCTTTGAAATTACAGTAAAATTAATTAACAGTTAAAGAAAGGTAATGGGCGTGGTCATGACTCATGGATCCTGGATGCACGATGGGGGCCGGCCTACGGAGATGCTTGAACTTTTCTACTAGAGCCACTTGATCTCCTACTGTAACGCTTACGTGGGCCCAGAAATAAATGCCCAAAGTGCTGCGAGGTGTTTATTCGGCCCATTTGGGCTTATTCGGCCTTTTTGGTATCAAATTTATAATGAATATTTCATGGCCAAGCTTACGAGTCTACGACACAAACAATTGCTAGAGAAAGCCTCGTGAACATCATCATATTGGTTTCTTTTATTACACGCACAATGCAAAACAAAATCTTAGACAATTGATGGATAAAGAAGGACATGGATGAAGGGTATATATACATATAGAGCGAGAGCGAGAGCGAGAGAGAGAGAGAGTGGAAGATTATCTGAACAAGTCTATGAAGGCCGCTGCATGATTGTTGAAGAGCATTAAAAAAATGTAGCCTCCAGAAACATGCATGGCCCTTGGACATAAATCAAATAGCCATCGCCTTCGGGTAGCTTAAAGATAAGATTGTTTAGTGGCACTAGCTTGATCAAATATGACTTTCCTTGTATAAAATTATAAAGGTACCTTGTTTTACATAAATAACGTATACAAGACAAATTCTATAAAGTCTGTGCACCCTTTATCTCAATCATTTTGGATGATAAAGTTCATGTTAGGCTAGACATGACTGTTTTATTTTAGAAGGAACAAGTTGCCATGGCGAGCTTGTCTTGTTTTTCTTTCGCAAGTGCTTCCTTTCCAATTCCAAAGTTGTAATTTTTATTTTTATTTTTTGTGATTCTAAATTATTTATAACATCTCCGGCCCAGCGGGTATATATGTATTTGAGTACCCATGGCCGTGGCTGATTATCGAGATCAAACAAGATGCTCCAACGAATAAATTAATGATGCCATTTGATTATTCCAGCCTTCTCCAGCTGCAAATAAATGAATATTCCATAATCATAAAAAGCCAAGCTCAATCCTTTATCTTAAGCATCAAGGAAATATAAAATATCTTAGAAATTATTATCATTAGGTACTGATCCTATGATTTTTTTTTATACGAATAATAAAGATTAACGAACAACATAAATATCAATATGATCAATATTATTAATCATTATTTTATCCCTCCTTTTGTCCCATCAAAACGTACATAGAAAGAACAATAACCACACCCACATTATAATTTTATTAGACAAATTACACCCCCCATAGGTTTTATGACCAATATTTTAAAATGGACATTCACCAACGTAATTACCGATAGGATCGTAGTTGCAAGTCATAAAGATCCCCCCATCCTTATTACACTTGACCCTGGCACACCCAATACGCTTGGTGTTGCGCCAGACAACTTGGATGTAGTGCAGACACTCACCACCCTTACACGAGTCGGACTTGCAGTCGTAGTATTGTTTCTCATCAACCCACATCTTCACAGCCTCGAGTGCAGTGAAGCTACCCCATCCTTGAGCAATGTTTTCCCCATAGGGTCCATTGGAATGCTCCAAGTTGCAATCCCTCCTCTTAGTTAGCATAATTCTTGGCATAGACTTGCAACGTGTGGTTCCATGCTAGAGGAGCAACGCCGACTTGGGCACGAGCAGCATTGTGGGCGTTGAGAAAGTCTTGGTGGGAATTTTGTGCTAGGGAAGCTTGAATTAGGGTAAACCTTATGAAGCATATTGCTCGAAAAAACTTGCTAAACCCCATTTTAGAAGGCTTGTCAAGTTAATAGATTTGTGGTGGTTGGTGGGAAAAATGGGGCATATGATCTCGATTTTGATAAGCCGCTTTGATCTGCATGATTAGGTGTACATACTACATATGGTGATAGCTAGTGAATTTCAGTGGCCGTATCTCCAAATTTCTCTCATTTATAATGTCAATTTAATTATAAGTAATTAGGTAGAACGAACGTAGTTACTTCTGGCCTATATATATATATATATGATCTAATTATATACATGGGCAATGATGCACTTACCTATTATGTCTTCATGATGAACTGATAATATATGTTTTTCCCCCTCACGCTCTAAACGTCTTTCACCCCTTTTTATTGAAAATGAATTAAGGGAGGACAATCTTTTGTCATCAAATATTTTTATAATTATTTTATCAATGAGATCATGATAGAAATTGGATACAATTAATTGAATCAAGATCCTAGTAATGCTATATACAGTTTTAAGATGTGCAAGCATTACTCACTCCTTTTAAAAATATACTCGAGTCCACTTTTAAATTTTCATATAAGTTGTAGATTTATGTATCCATTTTTTTTAAAGGGAGTTTGCATACTCTAAGATTACAAATATCATTTCTCTCTTTATATATAGGATATCTATTATCCACGTACATAGTAATACATTCACCATTCATATATGACAATTATTGAAGTCATAAAAAGTCAAAGATTTGCGCATAAAATCATACCTTAATGCGAGAAATGATTTTGCAGTCGTAGGGGTGTGCAAATTTCGCATATTCTATTTGATAAAAGTGAATAAATCTAGTACTTATTTAAATTTTTTTTTTTTAAATAGTAGATCCTCCTATTTTTTCAAACGGAGTGGGTGGACTTACAAATTCTAGGACCGTATCTAACATTATTTTACATTAATAATACCACCACCTTTTTTTTTTTTTAATGTAGCATGTTTATTTTCAACTAACCTTCAAAGTCTTTTCCATTAATTTAAGCTTTTAAAATAAATACTAATTTCACATGATGGCATTAGAATATAATTTCAAATAAATATTCGATCTCTGCATTGTCCGGATACTAAAATCATAAATTAAATAATTAATTAACCCACCTTACTAATTTAGCGTGGCTTACGTGTCTTTATTAGACAAAGATATATATTTCCTCGTCTGCAACACATAATCTACTCCAGACAGGCTAGTTAATTAATTATCAATAGAAACAATGTATGGATTGAGATTGAGAAAAGATACTACACACAAAAAAAAAAACAAAAACTTTGAAAAATAATGATTAATTATAAAATTAGAAATTGTTTCATGAAGCCTACAAGTTCATCGGCTTAAATAGTTTCAAAATTCAAAATTGTGAGGATTTTCTTAAATAGGAAAAATCTAAATTATTGAATGAAAATGAAATACCTAAGTAAACAAGAATCCTATCAAAACTTTGGTCAAAATAGAAATCATAATTAGTTCCAAAATTTGAAACCAAATATTTTCTGAAGAGAAAAGGCTGATATTATATACCCTAATCCAAAGAAGATTAAGTTTTTATTACCATAATTGCTCAGTTTGACCTTCTTAAAGTAGTTCAATGTAATCAATGTAGAATTTAGATTCAAATTCCCTGTATCAATTTGGATAACTTGCATAAATAATTGAAAAATGATAGTTGCAGTTCTAGAATGTATAAGCTCTGCGCACTTCCCTTAAAAAAGTGGTTAAATCTGTGACTCATATGAAAAAAATATATATTTTAATAATATACCATTTTTTAAAAAAAAAAATGCTCGAAACTTATACATTATCTAGCATTACTCTAAATAATTTGGATAGTAAGTGGCATGGATGCTGTTTCTCTCCATTATATTCTCAATTGAACCGTTTCAAATATCTATTAGATAGAAAAATTCTTCGTGCAATCGGTTGTGCAACCGGTGTATAATCATCACATCATGTTTCATTTAAAAGGGGGATCAAAATCGCTGGGTGTCATGCAGGGAGGTAAAATTGAGTGAAACAGTGGATTTCAATCAAATTAAAATGCACCATTTTGACCTTCTCTCATTTAGGGCTGCTTCGTGGATCTCAACTCTTGTACTTATTTCCTTCCATTTAAGATAATTTGTCCCGGAAGTATGGAGTGTTATTGATGGGTGCTTTAGCTTGCTTTCATGAAGTAGATATCCCCCATCGAGGAAGACGATTGTAAATCCCTGCCACACTGGAAAATAACAATCCATTACTAATTTACTTTAATTAAACCCCACCTCCCCCAAGAAAAAAAAAATTGGTGGCAACTATCTCTAAGGTTGTGTGATAGTGGAGTAACAAAGAACTAGAATAAAGATTACCTGTCTTGCATGTCTCACAATGCAAGTGATCTGGAAATAATGTACAATGAAATTAAAAAAAGTCTTTAGGATTTTTAATTTCTCGCTGATGAACTTCCCTTTATTCTTAATTTTATCGTTCTGGTTTCTGACGCATAATAGTTAGCCTTTTTGAAGGATATATTGGGTTTGGGAGAACAAAAATTGAAATGTACAGTCAGATGGTACCTTGCTTCAGTCGACATGCTCTGCAATTGAGCACTGGTTTGGGCATTTTTTAGTCACTCGAAATAATCATTTGCAGCAATGGATTTGGGCCTTTTTCAATCACTCAAAATGCTCTGCAAAAATGGGTTTGGGGGACAAGGAGGTGCTGGGTTCTGCAAAAATGCATTTTTTAGTCCTTCCTTCTTCCTTCTACGTTTCACTTCACTCGTGATCATTCCTTCTTTCTTTCACTCTAGGTTTCCATCGCTGGGTTATGCTCCATCTCGGCTTTCATTTTCTTTTTAAATTTCTGTCAAGTGTTGCAGCCGGTTGCATGACGATTCTACAGTGATGGTTGTACATAGGGGAATTGAATTATATATGTTGAAAATAAACACGACTAGGACTAGCTAGAAGGAAAATTCAATCACGGATCAGTCATTCTAAACCACTGGTACTCAGTCTATGCATCAGCAACAGTTTTCCTAAGAATCAGGTGGATATGTCGAGCTCGAGCTCTTGTCACGTATATATGATCAGAAACATAAGTTTCTAAAAAACAAATAATTATTTTTCCTCATTTTCTTTTAGATGAATGATTATTGTTAAAATTTGTAAATTAATGACTATACATCACAAATACCACCTGCTTAACACAAAATTAGCTAGCTAGCTAGCTAGTCGATCATGATCTGGCCATTAATATTGCATTGGCAAACAAGAAGATTGATGCCTGCGTGGGTAGATAGTATCTTTTTTTTTTTTTTTGTACTTGTGCAGATCACTAAAATATCCTTCATGCTGATTATGCAAGTAGTTATAAATTTTGATAAATAAGTGACATTTTGTTAATTTGAAGCATTGGTACTCTTGTGTCATGCCTCTTCTTTACGTACAACCTTTTCTCTTATCATTTGAGCATGTCCATTTCTTACGTGCATCCTTTTGTCTTATATATTGTTGAGCCTGTAGACGTTTTGAGTGCTTACATTTGTTCCCATAATCAGGGCAAGCACAAGGGTAGGACGAGCACTTATTGCGACGATTATGCTCAGGAGCCTAGCACTCAAGCAATCTAATCAATTAAATCGGTGCCTGAAACTTGGGCAAGGTCAGGGTGGGACGAGCACTTAAGCTTGTGGCAACCATGCTCGGAAGCCAAGCTCCCGTGTGATCCAATCAATTCCATCAATGCTTGGATCCTCAGCCGGATTAGTTGGGTTAAACCCATGCGGGAACTCGTACTCCTGGTTAGAGTTAAACAGCTTGATTGGATCATGTGGGAGCTCCTGGTCATGAAAAGCCCATTGATAAATGGTCAATTATGCTTTATTAATACTCTTAATATCTTGGGTTAAATGAGTTTTAGTTGTTAAAATAAGAGTATTAATAAGTTAATATGAATTAATTGGGTTTTGGCATGTGGAATAATATTTTACCTCTAATAAAATATAGATGGGTTTATGTTTTTTTTGGGCTAGCTAAAATTTAACTAAAGTTAAGATTGATTTTGGTTTATGCAGGATTGTGGCCCACAAATGACATCTGTGAATAAATCAACCCATGAGAAATAAATCAACATCAACCCATGAGAAGTCCAAGTCAATTGCTGAAGTTCAAGCTTGTTACAAGCAGGCCATACGTGACTTTATTTGAAGCCCATGTGGAGAAAGCAACCTGAGAAGGAATTGATTTGCTTCAAGCCTAATAGAAGGCCACGTGAAGGACCCATAGACACATGACCAATAGACACATACACGATTATTCTTGAGAATTTGGGGACCACGAGAAGCAGAGAGATGAGGCAGTTATGCACGATGGAGAAGCTGCGATCCGTGGCAAGGAGAGAGAAGAGGAGAGAAGATTCTGAGTATAGAGGAACCTTTGGGTGAAGTTAGTTTTTATTTTATTTGTCATTTTATTCCCCTGCTTTTTTTTAGAAGATTTTTAGGATTTTTTTTTCATAGGGTTTTTCATTTTAGCATTTTATGCTTTTGTGATGAAGACAATAGGCTAATTCCATAACTTGGGTTGCAGTAAAGCTCTCTTTTGCTTACTTTATTTGTTGGATTTCTGTACTTCACTGCATTGGGAATTAGATTTTGAAAATTGGGTTTTTGTAAGATCTTCTAGCTATTGCTCTTGTTCTGTTGTACACACTAGGCACATCAGAACCTTGAATGAATCGAGGTGTCTCTCAGCTGAGTGTTAAAGCAAAATTTGGTTGATGTTTAGTGATGTATTTTTACAGAGTCTGGGTACATAACCTTTAAGTTTATGATTTTCAAATTGCTTTTTATTAATGCCTTGAATGGATTAATAATCGATATGTGGTACCCAGGAATCCTTGTGAAGAGTGAAGTCAAGGGAAATCTTAAACCGTAACCCAAGTGTCTGTCAAATTGTTTCTACTAATTCTGTGATTTCAAAATTCTCCAATTAAAATTCTGGTTGCAACATAGTGAGGTTATAATTACAGTTTGTTATAGGATACATTTTTTTAATGCTTGAGTTTATACTTTCATAGTTTAAATTGTCTTACCAAAAATTTCTAAATCCGAGACTGTGTAAAATTCCATCATACATTTCAATGGCAACAAATTCTTCATTGTAAATAAACTGTTTTTTTTTTTCATCACTATAAAAATTCAAAAAGAGTTTTACATAGCATTTTACATCACTATATTTTACAATAAGTCTTCACAAGTACTTTGAAAATCATTTGTTCTTATAGAATACGATCTTGAACTTATCTTTAATATAACTTGACACTTTTATACTTGGAAGTACATTTGAGACTAAGCTTCGTTTGGTTCTCCAACCAAACTCATCTCATCTCACTCATCATTACAACTTTTTCAAATTCCAACACAAAATATAATAAACAATTCAACTTTTTCAAATCCCAAAACAATAATAATATTAAAAAATAATATTCTAACAATATTTTATCATCTAAACTCAACTCAACTCAACTCAACTCACTTCAACATCCAAACGCACCCTTGTCACCCCTCCTCAATCACCAAAAGTATCAAACCCAATGAAATTGGTCGGATCACGTTGGAGCTAGTTTGGTTCAGTGCTCTAATCTCGAGGGAAACAAACAAAGGCTACCCGTCGCCTAGGAGGCCTGCAACAACTCGGGAAAACAAGCAAAGAGTACTGTGCGTGATGTGGTCAATTTCATTGGTGTATGAACCTTGAGGCGAGCAAAGTAAGTTTGTGGTTCTCGCCGAGATAGCGAGCACTATGCATCCCACCAAGATTACCTGCTTCATGTATTTGATTGGGGGCGAGGTCATTGTTTAGAGCGCCTTGCTCACCTTGAGCTCTAGCACTTTCGAAACCATGGTTGTCGAGCAACACTTGTAATTGTAGACAGGATGAAAAAATATAGATATGACAGAAAAATCGAGATATGACGGAAAAATAAAAATAGTACTAAATTATGGATATATGAAGGAAACATGCAGTTAGGATGAAAAAAAAAAGAGAAGAAAGATAGAAGGGAAAACTAGAGCGACGACAGAAAAATAAAGATAGAACGAAAAAATGATAATGAGACGGAAAAACATAGGTATGCAACATCAACATGAGTACAGTTCAGCTACATGGAACATGTACTTTTACTTCCCCACTATCCATATACTCGTGCTATATGCAACATGACATTTGATCAGCTAGCTAGCTCTTTATGATCATATCTAGCCGATTCTTCGAACCATTCAATTCTGGGTTCACTCCGGGAATTTTAAAGGTTCTCATTTAGATGCACAAAAGCGTGTCATTTTTAACCCACGTTTGCATCGTTCTATATAACTCTAAATATGTGCCATCCGCATGTTAAGTCAATTGAAAAGCATTTCTTTTTGTCTATCCGTTCTCCTTTTTGTTTATAATTAGTTGCCATATATCTGCAGCCAAGAAAACCGGCCAGTACTTGATTGATATCTTGGGATATTGAACATCTAAACTAAATTAGCCCGATTGTGTGCAGAGAACTTACTACAATATAGAGTACTATTAATTCAAAATACATGCACTGTACGATAAAAGGGCTCTGCAAGTGTTCGAGCGGCCGTGAGCGCCATGGAAAAAAGAACGAAATAATTAGCCGATATAGGATAAAATAGATGGAAAAGAACCAGCTTCTAGCATTAATTCAGTATAAAATATGAAATATTCTGATCACTTTACATTATTTTTGACAAATGAAATTATTAAAATAGTCTAATTAATTCCTCACCTTTAACGAAGCAAAGATCAGTAGTGCACCATCTCCATCTTTTCATTAAATAAGAGCAATATCTTCTTTATTTATGCTTTATATAAATATATATATATATATATATATATATATATATATATATATTTTTATATGCTCTTAGCACGCAGTAGTCATGCATGATGCACGGATTAGAGGTGATTTCCTAGCTTTGACTAATAGGGACGTTGTCCAACATAATTGCCCGGGGGATCGTAGTTGCAAGTGACAAACCACCACCCGTTAGTGCATTGAACCCTGGCTTACCCAAGATGAACTGAAGTGTTCCAGACAACTTGAGTATAATGCAGGCACTGTCCTCCAACACAAGAATTGTTGCTGTAGTAATAGTAAGGCTTCTCTACCGCCCACAAATTCACTGCAGCTGTCCCCGTAAAGGAACCACTGCCTTTGGCCAGATTCTCCCCATAAGCACCGCTTGAATGCACTAGATTGCAGTCCCCAATCCTTGAGTTTGCACAGTTTTGAGCATAGGCTGCTACCGTGTTGTCCCACGTCATATTTTGGACACCAACTTGTTTTCGAGCAGCGTTGTGAGCATCGATGTAGTCTTGTGGTGGGTTTTGGGCTAGAGAATGGTGAACCATTGCTAGGCCCATAAGACAAACAAGAAGGAAAGAAAATTTAGACAAACCCATGTTTGTAATTTCGTGTTGAAGGTGGGGTAAAATCTTAGGCGCTAGCTGGATGAGATCAAGGTGCCATTACATGAGTGGCTATATATAAGGAGAAATTAATAATTTTCTATTAACGACTTTATATAAGTCACCAATTGTCGCCGTTTTAAGCAACTTAAAGTTACAAACTTCCCCCTTGGACATGCATTAACAGTACTTTGCGGTCAGTTTCAGATAAGTTTTAATTAGAATGGATCAAGGCGGGGCACACATCCAAATGAAGGGACTCCTTTTCCAAAATCAAAACTAGTTTTCTTATATATAGAAGAAAATTACGAATTACTTCATAATAAAATGAATCGAAACCAGCTGATATTTCTTCTCCCAGCAACGCAATACCCGCGTGGACAGGAACTAATAATTTTCACCTTAGACATTGATACTTTGATTTTCACCTTGATATCCCTTGCGGATTGCTCATGTCATGTTTATTTGTATTTCATACAGGTTTTTGGAAGAGATATATATATATATATATATATATATATATATATATATATATATATATTATATATATGAGATTCTTTTCAAGAAAATTGTCTCAAAAAGAACGATCGACTATTGGTGACACAAATTACCCGCCCTTGGGATCTGCGTATTATAACTAATTAAGAGGATTAATTATAAAAAAAAAAAGACTTTTACGATCCATTTATTACAACTAACAAACTGAATTGACTGTAAATAATCTGTATTTTAATTGTGAACAATCTGTTAATTATAATAAATTGATCGTAAAAACCTATTTTTCTTGTAATGATTACAATTTCTCTCCAATATTTTTGCCGGAAGATCACTTGCTTTTTTTATGTGCCAATGAATTTCATGACCGTGTTAACGCGCGCCTTCCAATAGGCCCGTGATAACGCAGTAGATTGAATATTTCTTCTCGATCAGGATACATTGGGCCATATGTAGCACGTTTAATATAGTCATCCTTCCACATAATTTAAGGAATTAAATTATCACAGCGCTCTAACTAAATTATTTTCTGTGTTTGACCAAAACACATATAAATCTCTATGTCCTACAATATTCTCTCAAAAGTAGATGAAATAAATTATCCAAGACAATGAGCCTATATGACATACAATAATAAACACTTTTAGAGAGAGAAATTCCTCATTCTCTCTATAAAACACTTCCAAATCCGTGATCTAGTTTTGGGGGGAGGGTGTTTTGCTCCTGCCCCTCCCCTTCCCTCCCTCCTGTCGATATGTTCAGTCTGTTTTTTTGTTTTTTTAGTGTGTTTTAGTTTTAGTTTTTAGCTTTTATTAGGGTAAGCACTTTCGGGTGTCCCCAATTTTGCATAGGTTTTGTTCCTCCTCCTCCTTTCTTAGATCTGTGTTTCAGATTTTTACTCATAGATCTTCTTCTCAATCTTCCGAAAACCTCATCTTTATGTTTTTCTTTCAGACCCTTGTCTGGTATTTGAGTTACCTGGAACGGCCGCAACTGGGGCAAGAGTTGGTCAAGAGGGGTGGCCGATGCTATGGCCGGTTGGTCGTGCGGCGGAGCTCGTGCGTAGGAGGGTCTTCTGCGCAATGGTTGGTGCTCGTGCGAGCTAGGTGCTCGAGTCGTCTAGGCTCGCGACGCTGATGCTTGCAGTGGGTGCACTGTTCTGGGCTCACGCCGGCGCTCGGAGGGTGGTTGTAGCAAAGAGGGTGTTGGGCTCGGGAGAGAGCGATGAAGGGGAGACGGGCATTGATGAAGAAGGAAGAAGAAGGCAGTAGAATGAAAGAAAAGAAAAGAAAAAAGACAAAAAGAAAAAAGAAGAAAAAGGAAAGTTGAAGGGGGTGGCGCACTTGTAAAGAGATGCAACCCTAGCCCCTTGTTTTGTGTTTTTGTATTTTTTAATGTGTTTTTTCTTTTTTCTGTTTTTAGTATTTAATAAAAAGGAAATAGGCTATTTGGACTTTGTGTTCATAGTAGCAGAGTCCCGTATTCCTCCTGCCTAGAGGATGAAGGGGGCTAGTGCTTCTCTTCGTTAGAAGATGGGTCGTTTTAGTTCTGTTTTTACACAGCGCTCTCTCTATTAGGAGAGAGTTTTATAGAAGTTAAGACAATATCCGCCATAAATGAATTTGTGTGCGGAGGTGCTAGAGAGCAGATGCGTAATTTGACTTGTAGTTTAAGTTTTTTCCTGTATTGATAAGTTAACAGCTGTAACTTCGGTTTATGAAATGAAATAAAGTCTGTTTCCATAAATAAAAAAATAAAAAAAAGACAATGAGCCTACATACAATTAAGGGCCATTAAATTTTGTTAAAATCCTACCTAATTTCATGTGTAGAGCAATTTCAATGGATTAGCCAAAGCTAAATTTAGGACACTTTTGATAAATGTGAAATGAATTGGACTTCTGACTTTTCCATTCATATAAGTCCCCACATTGGAATAGCTATTTTTTCTTTATATAAATATAAAATAATATATGATAAGTTTGGCTTTGTCTATTCACATCAAATCCCCACATTGGATTATCCATTTATTCATTATATAGTAATAAGTAATTAATAACTAAAAAATATTTAATTTTTTTAATTATTAATTTATTTTATTTATCATATTTTACCATTCTACCTATTATATATTAATTAGTAATCATATTTTTACTAAATTATGTGAATTAGTAATCATATTCTAATTAAATTCTGTTAATTAGTAATCATATTCTAAATAAAAAAGAGAAGGTCGATACCATGTGAGGCAACCCCAGCACATGAGCCATGCATTGATGGTTTTTTTTTTTTTTGAGTAAACTGAAGCAATGCATTAAAAGTTACTTAGAAAATATAGACATTTACTTGAAAGTAGTTAATTTACTTAAAGTCGTGCCCCGCAAATATCACTTGGTAATATTACTCTCATTCAAGTTGAAAGTAGACATGAAAACAGAGAGAGAAATAAATGATAAAATATACATTTTGTGTATCTATGGTAACTAGCAAATTTGAAAATGATTTTGGTGTTTACTGTAACTAAAATATAAATATTTAGATTTTAACTAATCTATTGTGATCATATTTTAGGGTCTAAAAGATTTAGCTTTTAGCTAATCTATTAAAGATGCTCTAATTACCCCACGTATTCATCAAACCATACATATGGTCTAAGTTGAACAAAAAAATATGGTTTCAAGTGGCAGGGCAGGGCTGTTATATATTGTCGATAACAAGTACATGCATGTTTTCTAGTATAGAGTTACAAATTAAATAGAGAAGAGTAATGCCATGATTGTGAATTCAATTACTGTTCGTGCATTTCTAAATCAAGGGAGATCAATGCCAACAATATGGTCGGATGGCCCTCATCTCTCGCCTACTGTTTGAACTCTTAGTTTTGTAAAATAAGAAAATCGTCATCGGATTTCATTGGGTCCCGAAGGACCTGGCCGGACACTACAATGATTAAGTTATTCACTCTTTTCTTATCTCTAGTGAAATTCAAGAGAGAGTGAGGGAAAGCATTTTCTTTCCTTCGTCTATCCCCTTTTCATCTTATAGAGTGCTGACCTTTTATAAGATTTTCAGAGCAGACAGATGCTTGTCATGTCATGATCGGTTAGATATAGTTATAAGGATGATACTACAAGAAAATTAAAAAAAAAAGGTTAAAAGAACGTCTGATCTAATGAAAATAGACAAATATTACATGCATGCTTCAAGTTTTTTTTATTATATAATAAAATTTTTTGGGGCCACAATTTAATTAAGTTTTTATTTAAGATCAATTTAATTTTTTATTGGGGTTATATATATTTTCTAATTTTTTAAAAAAACGAAATATATATAAATTATCAAGTTTTCTCAACAAAACAATTACTAACCATATTTTGGGTATATAAGTACTTAAACGGTTAATTATTTTAAACTTTTTGAATGTGGGGGCAAGAATAAGTTTTTTTTTTAGATGAAGGAAAAAATGGTTAATTTGCCTCGATCTGCTCTCTTGAATCCGCCGGTGATTTAGGTGCTTAGCGAGCTAGCTACCTTGCATGGCAGAAGTGATCTACGCCTTTTATCCCGTAATAAAACGTGTGTATATAATATATATATAGAGAGAGAGAGAGAGAGTCAACATTCTCTACCCCTAACACTAGCAATCAATTAATTAAGTACCGTATTGTAAATATGCAAACAACTAATTAACTAATTAGATATATGTCAATGACTCGATCATATATGGCCTAAAAATCAACGTACCTAGAGCACTAGTAATGACTTATTTATCTTTATAATCTTCATCTTCATATTTACATAATATATATTTAAATTCATCTATATTGACTTATACATCTTTAAATTTTTACATAGTTATGAATAGTACTTCCTTAAGTTTGAAGAATACTATTTACTCTTTAAATATTATTTTTAATACTTTTTCTCTCTCCTATCCATTAAAATTAATTTTGTAAAATTTGTATTAAGATGATTTTGATATATGAATTTTGTATTAAGTTAATGGTACAAAATGTTTTATAGTATATATTAATATTTATTGATAAAATCGGTCATTTTAATATATGAAATTAATAATATTTAGATATATGGAATTGGTATTTTTGAGCACATAGTGTTAATTGTAAAATATAAAATAATAAAAATTTTAAGAAAAAAATAAAAATAAAAATAAATTTTTTTTATTATTTAGTTAAAAAATGCATAATCCAACGTGAGAGTTTTTCTTAATATGTAAAATCAATTTTTAAAAGATGTGATTTTGAAAATACATATAGAAAAACTAATGTTAGTGCTCTAACCGCCCCAGTCCAGGGTGTGGGAGTCGGACCTAATCTATGAGTCAAAAGTATATATGCTAATGATCAACGGAAGCTAGGTCTCGTTTGCTTTTTTAAAACTTTTCAACTCATTTAATCTCATCTAATTATTACAATTTTTTTAAATTTTTACTTAAAATAAAATAAATAATTTAACTTTTTTAAAATTTAAAATAAAAATAATATTAAAAAAATCTATTATAATAATATTTTATTTAATTTTTAAATTTCATCTTATCTTATTTTAACTGTAAAAATAAACGAGACAAGTTAATTGCAAACTCGTGCGTGCACTCGGGTGGTCGTATATAATTATGAACTCCGCATTGAACAGTACGTACGTACTAGTACTGCATGGTCATGCCCCGACGAGCACGGCTCGATATATGCATGCATGTAGTGATGAGTTAAGTTAATTAATTGTGGGTAGAAAATTAAAACTCGTGAGCGAATGTTATATAATATTCGTGTTCATAAGTCAAGCTGGTACTTATCAATCGAAAATCGAATGCCATTTCGATTATCGATGTGGATTCTGCCTTTTTCCTCGAATGCAATGGATTCTATATATGTGGCCATAATGCTTATTGACATATAATCAATTATTAATATATTAAAAATTATGAAATTTCAAAATTTTAAATTTAAAATTAAAAATAAATTTGATAAAATAAGTATTAATTTAATATACATAAAATTGTAAATACGTACAGTATTACAATACTCATAAATCAGATAGCCGGATATACAGTAGCAATATGCGCTCGAAGAAAATTATGCTTCGTACGTACGTAATATTTTAAAGTTAAGTAATATATGCTTTCAATTTTACAATAATTTCAAACTCTCTCCATTTAATTTGCTGGAAAACTTCTTGCTTTTTTTACGTGCCTATGAATTTCATGACCGTGGGCCGTCGGCCTTCCACATAATTTAAGGAATCAAATTATCACAACCCTCCATCTAAAGTTTCTTCTTATAATATGTTTGACCAAACCACATACAAATCTATGACTCACTGTATTCTCTAACAAGTAGATCATCAAATCAATTAGCCAAGACAATGAGCCTACAATTGTGGGCCACACATTAAGTTAAAATCCTACAGAGATTGTGTTATCTGCATAGGCTGTATTCGTCAAACCATATATATGGTCTAAGTGGAACAAAAATAATATTGTCTCAAGTGGCATGGCAGGGCTGTGATTGTTGGGAAGAAGCCAAACTTGCGCCCTCAAAAAAAGAAGCCAAAAGTAAGGGAAAAAAACATGCAGCCCATGCAAACGAAGTCGATGCATGACCTGATCCTCATATATAATATTACTTCACGAGTTTCACTTTATTTATTCAGAGTTTGATGCCAATATTACATGACTTATTTAAGGAACTCGTAGATGCATGCATGCTGGCTTTGATCAGGAACTACAAGCAACGAAAAGCTCTAATTATTAATTAGTAAGGCTTCTGCCCGACAAAGTTGCCCGGGGGGTCATAGTTGCAAGTGATGAAGGTGCCGCCATTGCTGCATCTGACTTTAGCACAGCCAAGGCGCACAGAATTGCGCCAAACCACCTGAGTATAATGGCCGCACTGGCGGCCGGCAGCACATGAGTTAGAGTTGTAGTTGTAGTCGGCCTTCTCTCCTACCCAAAGGTTAACTGCAGCCGTTCCTGAGAGGCCACCACTGCTCCATGCAATATTCTCACCGTAACGGCCACCCGAGTGCACAAGTCTGCAATCACCCTTACGTTGATTAGCATAATTCTGTGCAAATGCCGCAACGGTAGCATCCCAAGTAATAGGTCCGACTCCAACCTGTGATCGAGCTGCGTTGTGAGCGTTGACGTAGTCTTGTGGTGAATCTTGGGCGCTGGATTCATGGACGAAGGCAAAGGTCAGGACAAAAACAAATATCATTGCTGGGGAAATGTTTCTCATGATCGTGAGTCCCTGCATATTGGTTTTTCGTATGTAATGCAAAGAAAAAGCTAATTAGCGTGCAGGATGGTAGACCCAGCATGCATGAGTGGTACTATATATAGGGAATTATAAATGCTTGGGGCAACATGCAAATGAGTTAGGGTAGGGACACGAAATTCGGTAATTTTATCATTTCCTAGCCACCAGTAGTACTTTGTGGAAATTATGTCATGGGTTTTGGAAGGGTTAATGATCTTTAGTAGAATGTTAAAACGTGGGAAGCGTAAAACTTTGGTGGAACTAAAGAGACCAAAACACCACTTGCATGCAGTACCCTATATAATAATTAATGATGATATTAAGTTTTATATATAAAAATCGCATTGTACGTACCATCTATGATTCGAAAAATACAATTATACACATAATCTGAGGAAAAAAAATGCTATCAGTTATCGTATATTAATATCAATTTTGGGATTATATATGACACGCGTTTATAAGGATCAAAGACAGGTAAGTGTTTTCTGATCTCTAGCTATAGTAGCTAGCAGAAAACTAACATGTTTAGCTAGCTTTAATTACAAGAAAAGTGTTAAAAGAAATTAACTCAAGGAAAATCATGCCAAAGTATCCTGTGCTCATGTAGAAAAGATATTCTATAAAATAATAAAAGAAAAAGGTTGAATGAACTCTAATGAAAATAGACAAATATTATATGCTAGCTTCAAGTATTTTCATAATTATATAATAAAAATTATTAGGTACTCAATTTAAGTTTCTAAGAAAAAATCAATTTTTATTTTATTGGTGTTATATATTTTTTATTTAAAAAAAAACTAAATATATATAAATTCTCAAGTTTTTTTTACAAATTAACAAAACATGAATTACTCATAACCATATTTTGGTTTTGCCTCTGCTCCCTTGAATCCGCCGGTGATTTAGGTGCCTTAAGCTTGCATGGCAGAAGTCTACGCCTTTAATTATTCTCTAAGAAAACTTATAATTCGAGTCAATATTAATTCCCTACCCCGGTCTAACACTAGCCGCCAATTATTAAGTACCGTATTGATCATGTTATTGTCATTCAAAATATGCAAGCAACTACTAATTAATTAATTAGATATATGTCCATATATGGCCTAAAAATCAACGCACGGGCTCGTTTGTTTTTATAGATAAGATGAATTGAAATAAAAGTTGAAAGTTAAATAAAATATTGTTAAAATATATTTGTTTAATATTATTTTTTATTTTAAAATTTAAAAAAATTGAATTGTTTATTTTATTTTATATAAAAATGTAAAAAATTATAGTGATTAAATTAAGTGAAATGAGATGAGAATGACTTGATGATCACGGCTATCTTGATGCATGCATGCCGTGATCATGAATTAACTTAATTTGTGGGTAGAAAAATTAATTAAAACTCATGAGCGCATCATGTTATATAAATATATATAATATATATATATATATATATATATATATATATATATATATATATATATATATATATTATTCGTGTTTACAGGTCAAGGTGATCAATCGAAAGTCGAATGACATTTCGGTTATCGATGAGGAGGATTATATGCATGTCCATGGGTATCACCGTATCAATTAGGACATAGCTGCACCACCAACCAGGGTAGTCCATATTCTAGTACTGAGCTAGCAATCCCTACATATAATATATAGATCATTAATTAATACATGTATATATTCATATTCTCCTCGATAGACGAAATGAGTTATAAATTGTAGCAGTATTCGGTTTTAAGGACCAAAGGCAACAATTGAATGCATGGAAATTAAGCTGGGAAAAAACCTGCACAATACAAAAAGAATGAAAGGATCCATTTTTAATGGTGATCGAGTACTGAGCATGCATTGAGGCAGTCTTGTGATGAATTAATTAATTGGCCTGCATGGGACAAGAGATCAGCTAATATTGGACAAATAAGGTACTGAAAAAATCCATGCAGCTAGCTAGAACACGATTAATTAACAAATGTTAGTGAATTGTCACGGAATTCCATTAATGGTCAGTGGTAGTTAGGGACTTGCATATAAATCGGTTGTTGCCTTTCATGATCTTCAGCTAGCTAGCTGATCTTCAAAACCTCGTGGTTAATTTCCACAACCTAAGCGATAATTAAACATTTCCACGCACGGCTTCCTTAGGATAACTATTACATGAACTTTCCCCAACCAAATTAGTCGAAAGCTATTAATTAATTTCTGAAATTGGTCCCGTAATTGGTGCGAAAAATATGGAGTACCAATCTGTCAATTATGAATATTCTCATGGGATATTTGGGATTAGGTCAAAAACTATTACTATTGATTTATAAAAAATTCTACTCATCATCTCTATATCACACACCTATTTTATTTTTATCATTTTTTTTTTCTTAACAGATTATAATGTATCATGGATAACGTGTAGAAGAACTCTTAATTTATATTATGCTCATGATGATAGAATATTGGATTAAGAGATTTGCTATTTGTTATTTCTACCCATTACACACCACACATGACTGCTAAGCTCAATATGGATATGGACATGGACCAATATGGCCAAGCCCACGACACATTAACAAACTGCTGCTATGAACTCATCAGTACTATTCATGTTGGTTTCTTTTGCTTTCTTTATTTTTATTTTTATTTTTATTTTTAAGAAGAAATAATTATAAAGTAATATAATCATTTGTTAATCTTCTGAAACTAGTGTAATTTTATCGCTTTATTTCATCGAGAAATTCTCCATCTTCATGAAATTACAGTAAAATTAATTAACGGTTAAAGAGCCACATGATCCTGGATCCTTACTCATGGATCCTGGATGCACGATGGTGGCTGGCCTACGGAGATGCTTGAACTTTTCTACAAGAGCCACATGATCTCCCAATGTAATGCTTATGTGGGCCCAGAAATAAATGCCCAAAGTGCTGCGATAGGTTTGGAGGGTGAGATGAGAATTTTATATTTTATTTTAAAGTTTAAAATATTATTTTTTAATTTTAAGATTTGAAAAAATTGAATTGGAATTTGAAAAAGTTATATTGAGATTTGAAAAAATTGAATTGTTTATTATATTTTGTATGAAAATTTGAAAAATGTGTAATGATGAGATGAGATGAAATGAGAATTTTATATTTTGTCTTGTGCCCCAAACCTATCTTAATGAATATTTCATGGATGAGAATCTCCTAAAACTTTTGTCTAAATTCTCCGTGAGATAAGGCTTGGGAGTGGGGCGAATTCCACCCGCTTTGACTGGTGGCAGCTAGGGAGAGGCGAACATATGAAATGAATCAACTTGATTCAAATACAACGACTGATTTCATTAATATTTTTAAATAACAACGCTCGTTGGGAGGAGGGAGATCAGATCAATCATGGTACTATCATTGTCAACGAAATGAAAAGGAAATATTCAATTACTACTACATATAATTGGAAAAAATAATCATTTTTTTTCCATAAGCTACAGCTGTTAATTAGTACGGCCGCTGCCCGACATAGTTGCCGGGGGGATCATAATTGCAAGTGATGATGGTGCCGCCGTCGTTGCATCTAACTTTACCACAGCCCAAGCGCAAAGAATCGCGCCAAACCAGCTGTGTATAGTGGCCGCACGGGAGGCCGGCAGCACATGAGTTAGAGTTGTAGTTGTAGTTGGCCTTCTCTCCTACCCAAAGGTTAAAGGCAGCCGTTCCCGAGAGGTCACCACTGCTCCATGCCATATTCTCACCGTAAGGGCCACCCGAGTGCACTAGTCTGCAATCACCCTTACGTTGATTAGCATAGTTCTGTGCGTATGCCGCTACGCTAGCATCCCAAGTAATAGGTCCGACTCCCACCTGTGATCGAGCTGCATTGTGAGCGTTGACGTAGTCCTGTGATGATGAACCAATCTGCAGGGGACAGGAGAGATGGATAATGGTATAATCCAGGACACAGACAATTGCTAATGAAATGTTACCCATTGCAGTATTGTCCCCCGGCCACCTTGGAAAGAAGGGAGAAATTGACTTGCGGTTGCCTTTGGATGACTCAAAAAGTAATTCAAAACAGGGTTAGTTTAGACTACGTACGTACTGCCATACTTATTTGCTGCAAAAGGGTTAATGTTCCGCAGCGAGTGCAGCAATGAATGATTGATATTTTTCTAGATTCTCATCGTTCGCCGTGGCGTGTGGGTTACGAGTCACGACTTCATTCCAATCAGACTCGATCGTGGTAGGGACTTGCATGTATAAGTCTTTATTCCGTCGGCTGACCCAATTGTTATATTTATTAGAGATTGTGATATTAAATATATGAATTTATTGAATATAAATTTTTATTTATTTACATAATTATTTATAAAAACAAATGAGACAAGTCGATTGCAAACTCGTGCGTGCACTCGGGTGGTGGTATATAATTATGAACTCCGCATTGAACAGTACGTACTACTGCATGGTCATGACCCGACGAGCACGGCTCGATATATGCATGCATGTAGTGATGAGTTAAGTTAATTAATTGTGGGTAGAAAATTAAAACTCGTGAGCGAATGTTATATAATATTCGTGTTCATAAGTCAAGCTGGTACTTATCAATCGAAAATCGAATGCCATTTCGATTATCGATGTGGATTCTGCCTTTTTCCTCGAATGCAATGGATTCTATATATGTGGCCATAATGCTTATTGACATATAATCAATTATTAATATATTAAAAATTATGAAATTTCAAAATTTTAAATTTAAAATTAAAAATAAATTTGATAAAATAAGTATTAATTTAATATACATAAAATTGTAAATACGTACAGTATTACAATACTCATAAATCAGATAGCCGGATATACAGTAGCAATATGCGCTCGAAGAAAATTATGCTTCGTACGTACGTAATATTTTAAAGTTAAGTAATATATGCTTTCAATTTTACAATAATTTCAAACTCTCTCCATTTAATTTGCTGGAAAACTTCTTGCTTTTTTTACGTGCCTATGAATTTCATGACCGTGGGCCGTCGGCCTTCCACATAATTTAAGGAATCAAATTATCACAACCCTCCATCTAAAGTTTCTTCTTATAATATGTTTGACCAAACCACATACAAATCTATGACTCACTGTATTCTCTAACAAGTAGATCATCAAATCAATTAGCCAAGACAATGAGCCTACAATTGTGGGCCACACATTAAGTTAAAATCCTACAGAGATTGTGTTATCTGCATAGGCTGTATTCGTCAAACCATATATATGGTCTAAGTGGAACAAAAATAATATTGTCTCAAGTGGCATGGCAGGGCTGTGATTGTCAAGAGCATTAGCATTAATTTATGTATATGTATATGCAAAATTACCTCTTTTACTTAACTATTTTACCATTCAAACAAAACTCTCACATTGGTAATTTATGTATATTTGAAACCAAATAATAATAAAATATATATTTTTTTTCTAAAAATAAAATTTATATATATTTTTTGTAATTAACATCCACTATATACATTTGACATAAATAATACAAATGCAATGATAAAAAAATATTTTTTTTATATATTATATTAAAAATATAATAAAATGAAAAATATATATAATATATTATAATAATAAAATGAATGTGTATATGAAGATTTGTTGTGTTGTTGAGGAATGTAGAAGAGAAAAAGATTGAGAGAGAAAGAGTGGAAGGAGATAGAAATAACAATTAAAATATGTTTGATGGAGTGATAACAACTGTTCACTGCTAGCAAAATTTATGCATATGCACAAGTCAATGTGAGTGTTTTTTGAGTCATATTATGTAAATATAGTTTTGCATATAGATATATATAGATCAATACTAGTGCTCTAACACGTACACTTTAGAGTTATAAAATAGAGAAAGGGACGACGTGATTGTGAATTCAATCACTACTCATGCATTTTCTGGTTAAAGGAGAGTGCCAACAATATGATCGGAAGATCTTTTTTTTCGGCTATTGTTTAACTCTGCCAGCTGATCTCGAAGGACTAGGCCTGCAGACTCTTCAATGATTAAGTTAGTCACTATTTTCTTATCTCTAGTAAAATTCAAGAGAGAGTGATTGGTACTGAGAGTATTAATTTCTTCCCTTCAGCAATCCCCTTTTCATATTACGGAGTGACTTTTTATTGAATCGGTTAGATAGTTGAGAGTTAGTAGCTATTCCCTAAAAAGAGGCTCAATGGCCATTATCTAAGAAGCAAGCTTTAATTATCCAGTTATTCACCTGATCATTGAGAGGGGACTACTAACTATTCTTATCCCCAACAATTACAATTAATAATTGAACTTTAAATGCATATTGGGAATACTTGGAATGTGATAAATCAATGATCAACACGATGCATATAAAGGTTATCAATTAAAGAATATAATGGCTTTATTATATATGTTTGTCATTCTCTTCCATTCATGTATAGTTGGGAAGAAGCCAAACTTGCGCCCTCAAAAAAAGAAGCCAAAAGTAAGGGAAAAAAACATGCAGCCCATGCAAACGAAGTCGATGCATGACCTGATCCTCATATATAATATTACTTCACGAGTTTCACTTTATTTATTCAGAGTTTGGTGCCAATATTACATGACTTATTTAAGGAACTCGTAGATGCATGCATGCTGGCTTTGATCAGGAACTACAAGCAACGAAAAGCTCTAATTATTAATTAGTAAGGCTTCTGCCCGACAAAGTTGCCCGGGGGGTCATAGTTGCAAGTGATGAAGGTGCCGCCATTGTTGCATCTGACTTTAGCACAGCCAAGGCGCACAGAATTGCGCCAAACCACCTGAGTATAATGGCCGCACTGGCGGCCGGCAGCACATGAGTTAGAGTTGTAGTTGTAGTCGGCCTTCTCTCCTACCCAAAGGTTAACGGCAGCCGTTCCTGAGAGGCCACCACTGCTCCATGCAATATTCTCACCGTAACGGCCACCCGAGTGCACAAGTCTGCAATCACCCTTACGTTGATTAGCATAATTCTGTGCAAATGCCGCAACGGTAGCATCCCAAGTAATAGGTCCGACTCCAACCTGTGATCGAGCTGCGTTGTGAGCGTTGACGTAGTCTTGTGGTGAATCTTGGGCGCTGGATTCATGGACGAAGGCAAAGGTCAGGACAAAAACAAATATCATTGCTGGGGAAATGTTTCTCATGATCGTGAGTCCCTGCATATTGGTTTTCCGTATGTAATGCAAAGAAAAAGCTAATTAGCTTGCAGGATGGTAGTCCCAGCATGCATGAGTGGTACTATATATAGGGAATTATAAATGCTTGGGGCAACATGCAAATGAGTTAGGGTAGGGACACGAAATTCGGTAATTTTATCATTTCCTAGCCACCAGTAGTGCTTTGTGGAAATTATGTCTTGGGTTTTGCAAGAGTTAATGATCTTTAGTAGAATGTTAAAACGTGGGAAGCGTAAAACCACTACAACAAAAATAACATTTTGAGACGATTTTATTTTGAGACGGAATAAAAATCGTCCCAAAAAGTGAGATTTAGGGACGAATTTTAATTTTTGTCCCAAAAAAAGTTTTCCGTTCGAACGCATAATAAAATCGTTCGAACGTTATATTTAGGGACGAAAGATTGCGTCCCTAAAAATGGAAACGTTCGAACAATGATGATTCAGCGTTCGAACGTATAACTCACCGTTCGAATGTAACTTTGGACCGTTCGAACGGTGAGCATTTTTTTTTTTAAAAGAGAATTATATTTATATTAACTAGTAATTATAATAAATATATTGATTAAATAATATGAATAATATAAATCAATGATTAGTTCAGGAAATATAAAATAAAACTATTTCATAAATAAATAGTGAATTTACAAAATATTAAATATTGTCCATTCTAAAAATAAAAGAAAAAATAAATAAAATATAGAAAATACTAAGATCCCAACTCTTTGCACAGATCCTCGACTGCATCTAAACGTTCCTCTATCTGTGTCAGTCGAGTACTAATGGTGATCTGAGTCGCAGACATGGCATCAACCCTCGTACATAACTCAGAGATGCTACCAATAATCTCAGTACGAAAATCAGACATAGCAGAACGGACCTCAGTACGCACTGCATCAATCAGCACTGATGTCTGTCCGCTGATCGCTGCACGCACGATCTTAGCCATGTCCTCACGTGTAGCGCTATGTACTGATGCCTCGACCTGTGGTCCATGATCTCCTGGCTGTGCATCTCTCTGAGGATCAACTGGGTCTGGATGCTGCCCACGAAGACGCAGTCTCGAGTGTCCTGTACTGCGTGAGAGGGTAGTGCTGTTGATCGGTCCCATCGGCTGCCGTTTACGCTTGGCAATATCAGGCACAACACCAGCAAATAATAGATATCGGGTGATCAGGATCCCGAATGGTAGTATATCTGTAGAAATGTACCGGGACTCTGATCGAATCCTATCAAATATATATCCCACCAAATCAATAGGAATGCCACGAGCAACCCGTATCATAAATTTTGTCCGCTCAATGCCAACCTCTGTTTTGTGCTGCCGAGGGTCGATATTGTTGGCGATTATCAAATTCAGGATCTTGAAGAACGAGGATAGATCTGCCTGCTTGATGCTCTTCGTCCCGTCATACAGGGGAGCATCTGGACCAACAACCAAATCCCTCACCTCATGATCAGCAATGAGGTCGATCTCATCTGTATAATGGAACGATGCATCCTCCTCAGCTGTCTCATCCTCAACTGAAGGATCAGACTCTCTAGGCACCATGTTTGGATATGCATCTGGCAGCCTAGGAATATGAAGATGCTCAGATAGTCGATCCCGTGAAAATACAATCGGAACTCCTCGGACAGACATGCTATATGCCCCTCCATCATCTGGGCTGCCACTACCGAGCTCTCTATAGAACTCAGAAACAATGTCGATATAAGCGATAGTCTCAAATGAGTCATCTGGACTATCTAAGATAGGTCCCCAACCACGATCTCTGAAAACTGACGGCAGGGAATGACCCTCCCAGACAAGACTCTCAAAGTCGGAAAGTTTCACCTGTCGCTCAAGTGAAACAGTCCTCTCCCTAGCAGGAGTACTAGTGCTAGTCTCTATCTGACTACGTCGCTTACGTCCCGTCCTAGAAGAAGACATAATAATGAACCTGAAATTTGCAATTAATTATTAACTCATCAATACAATATTAATAATAAAAATATTTAATAAAATGTTATTAAATACTATATTAATTTAATTATAAAATAAGACATATTCTTGCTAAGAAATAATGGAACAACAATAATGAATAAAAATACACATAATTTATACCGTGTGAACGTGTGAAATGCATGTTTGGCTAATACCTTAGCATGTTTGGCCAAATTAAGTGTAATTAATTTGTTTGGCAAGTACAGTTCGAACGAACAAAACCACGTTCGAACGGTATAGACCATTACCGTTCGAACGTGGAAAAATACGTTCGAACGTGATAAATGTAATTCCTGTTTGGCATAAACCGTTCGAACTCTTTAACCACGTTCGAACGGATTAACCTTTTTTGCTAGTACTGTTCGAACTACCAAAAAAGTTCGAACGGGCTAAATGTAATTCACGTTTGGCTAAAACCGTTCGAACTCTTAATAAACGTTCGAACGGATTAGCCTGTTTGGATATAACCGTTCGAACTAAATAAAAGACGTTCGAACGAGTTAAATGGAATTGCTGTTTAGCTAGTACCGTTCGAACGACCATACAAGTCGTTCGAACGGTACTGAGTCGACTCAGCCATTGAAATCCATGGAATCCTTCGATTCTTTGGATTTCTCAACAAAAAAAACTAAACTAAACAAAATAAACCTTCCTAGTATAGATTTAAACAAATCTACGGTGAGTATTGATGGATAAATTGATTTATCCTAATTTAAACAAATAATCCATAAAAACTTAAATTTAAACGGTAAAATAGTTAGAAAATCAACATACCGGTGAACGGGGGTTGGAAGCTTCGAGTGGGCACTATTCACGACGGAGACGACGTCGTTAAACGGCGGAGATGGAGGTTTTTAGGGACGGTTTTAAGTTTTGATTCGATTGTGCGATGGAAATGACCGACGGGGAGGAGTTAAATATACAGTATCGTTCGAACGGTTAGTTTATCCGTTCGAACTTATTGTTTATGGGTTCGAACGTTTATGTTTAAGCGTTCGAACGTTGTTCGTCATATATTATATATATTTTTATATTTTAGAATTTATCTTATTATAGATTTATTGTAATATATATTATTATATATAACACTAGTGATTGCTGTATATATATTTATATATATATATTTATATATATATATATATGATGTCCATAATTAATAAATATAAATAGTACTATATATTCATGTATTACTATAAATAGTACTAACATTATAATAAAGTACTAATATAGTATTACTTTAATGTATTACTAATATGTATCATATATATTATAATATATATACTAATATGTGTCATATATATATTGTAATATATATACTATAATTAATAAATTTAATTAGTACTATATATTCATATAAGTAACTATATTAGTATGTTAGTAATCTAATTAAATGATACTAGTGATTGCTGAATATAGTAATTATTGAATATGATTGAATATGATATTACTGTGTTCGTAAACTATATTATATTCTAATATGTCTATATATATTAGAACTATTATTTTATGTAATAGTATAATGTTGATGGTTAATATTCATAAAAATTTAGCAATGGTTCGAACTGTAAATAATTAGGGTTCGAACGGTTTGATATGAATCATTCCACGTTCGAACGTTATGTCTATTACGTTCGAACGGGAAACTTTAAGAGGGAAATTTCCCGCTAATTGGTTATACGTTCGAACGGTTTGTAAGTAAAGTTCGAACGGTAAACTTTAGGAGGGAATTTTTCCCGCTTCATGGTTTCCAGTTCGAACGGTTTGTAAGTAACCGTTCGAACGGGAAACTTTATTCAAATGTTGATTACAGATCTCAGAAATTAGAATCTCCCCCTTCTCCCACTCTCATTCTCTCACAAATAAAGTTGCGTCATTCTCTCTCAATCTAGTCTCAACACATTATAGGTATGTTTTTTTTAATATTTTTACTTTCTCATACATCCTTACTTTGTTGAAAATTTGTTAAAATTCTTTGATATTGTTATTGGAATTCTTTGATATTATTATGTTGTTACAGTGTTGTTACTACTATATTAGAATTCTTTGATATTGTTGTATTGTTACTATGTTGTTACTACTATATTGGAATTCTTTTGGAAAATTGTTCATCTATTTTTCGTAGTTCATCTGTTCTCCGTAGTTGAAGGAGATTGGAAATCTGGAACGAACACGTTCGAACGTTTCAGACTTTCCGTTCGAACGCATATTACGTTCGAACGGTTTGATTTTACGTTCGAACGTAATAATACAGTTTTTAATACACAAACAACCCAAACCAAAACACAATACACAAACAAACCAAAATACAATCAAACTGAGAAAAATATTAATTGCAAAAGATAGGCCATCCACCCTAGTAATCTGAGAAAAATTTGAGACGCTTGGTCGGCTAAGGTCATATTTTGGTTAGATTTTGGAGTGTTCGGTGAAGAGTCAAGAGGTTAATGACTTCTTGTTGATATTCTTATAATCAAAATCACATGGAGCTCTCTTTTATTTCCTTTTTCCGATTTGAAACTTATCATTGAAATTAAAGACCCTCATTCCATGCAAGTAACTCAATCCAATCCCAACTACACTCAAACTAAAACTATTATTTCTATTACTTTTTGTGGAGTTGCTTTGTAGTAGGGATTTTAAACCTTACGTTCGAACGGGTTATGTTTTACGTTCGAACGGCATGGTTCAAAAGTCATAATTAATACACAAACCAACAGTAACAAATCATAGTAATGCATAAAAACCATAGGATTGCATAGAAATGGTTCAAAAGTCATAGGAATATAATACAAACCATAGAAACCATAGGAATGCATAGAAATATATAAAGTCATAGGATTTATTTAGAAATAAATCCAACCGCAACTAACTCTTCAAATAAAGCATTAATTCTTGCATTTTCCTCAGGCTTGAGTAGTGAACTTCCAGAATTTGGTAGTGAACTTTTCGTCATCTCATTGATATCCCTTGCAGGAAACTGACTTTGGACATCATGAGTTGGATTTGTATTGACAGAAGGATATGATAGACAACTTGGTTCTGTCTCCTTCATTGAAGTTGCTAGTTGAGTTTGTAGATTTACAACCTGTAGAAAACAAAGTAGAATGTCATAAGAGACAGAGCAAACAAAGTAGAAAACAAAGTAGAATGTCATAAGAGAACCTGCTGTTGAAGAGCAAAAATAACTGAGAAAATGCCATTGATAGGATCTTTAAGTCTAGCTTGCGCTTCATATATAAGTGTGGTAGACGCTTCATAACGCTTATTGACCGGGATGCAAGTAAGAATCCTCGCTGCATTACCTGCTCCGAAAATCTTATGAACGGCACCAAATTGGATATATCCGAGTGGACCACTGAAATAAGGAAAAAAAATACATAAATCACGTGTACATTTTCTTCTAAGAAATTTGCATGCTTCACAAGGAGATTGAGAAACCCTGGGCATGATGTACAATTGGGAGTGATTGGTGCTCACCAAGCATTTGGGGTTTAATGTATATAAACGGATGCCTCAGATAGCATTTGGCGAGAATTATTGATAGGAAAACATTTGCCTCAGATAGCATTTGCCTCGAGCCCACCAAAAGTATTGAAGGAGCTTGGTCAATGAAGACGGATGATGAGACTGATTGGTGGAAAACACACCATAAAACCCGGGCATAAATTTGAGGCATAAATTTTGCCTCAAGCCCACCAAAAGAATTGATGGATAAAAGATACCATCCGTTCGAGACAAATGTTTGTTGAACGGATGGTATCGATGAAGGCGGACCTTGGTCAATGAAGACGGATGATGAGACTGATTGGTGGAAAACACACCATAAAACCCGGGCATAAATTTGAGGCATAAATTTTGCCTCGAGCCCACCAAAAGAATTGATGAAGACATCCGTAAATTCTGCCTCGAGCCTACCAACATTTCTCTTCAACGGACATTTCTCTCAACTCACCACCAATTGTTCTCAACTCACATTTCTCTCAACTCAACACCGATTGCTCTCAACTCACATTTCTCTAAACTCAACACCGATTGCTCTCAACTCACATTTCTCTCAACTCACCACCAATTGCTCTCAACTCACATTTCTCTCAACAGTCTTAAGTCTCTCAACTCACATTTCTCTTCAATTGAAATGGCTGGCCATCGTCCTTCTAATATTTTACCTGATTTGAATCGAGCACCATATTTTCCACAAACATTACTCTTCACTCCGGACGCTATCAATGCCATGATAGCGACAGATAACTATTTCTTACACAAGAGCGATGCTGAGGTCGTGGATGGAGCGAAAGTAATGACATCTCAATATGCAGCTATTGTAACTACCATGAGCCGAAGGTTACTCCTCAGGGTAAGTGAGATAGAGATGCTTAAAAAACAAGTAAGTGAATTGGAGAGTAAGCTTGCAAAAAAATGAAAAAAAAAACAAATATTAAAAAGAGAAAATAAGAGGTTAAAGATATCCATGGATTTGTATGCGAATTGTTTGGAACCAAAAGTAGCAGTGCTGGAGAGTATGCGAAAACAAATAGATGAACCATCAGTAGCAGAGCTGGAGAGTATGCGAAAACAAATAGAGATGCCATCAGTAGCAGAGCTGGAGAGTATGCGAAAACAAATCCTGATGCCATCAGTAGCAGAGCTGGAGAGTATGCGAAAACAAATAGATAGTTCAAAAGTAGCAGAGCTGGAGAAGGAATATGCAGAGAATGTTCTCAACCCTGAGGACATTGCGATCAGCCCTCCTCAAAATTTGCTTGGACCACCCTGAATTTGCTTGATTTATGTTTTGATATATGTATGGACCACCCTGAATTTGCTTGATTTACGTTTTGATATATGTATGGATTGTATGTTTATTTTATGTATGGATCACCCTGGATTATCTTGATTTACGTTTTGATATATGTATGGATTGTATGTTTATTTTATGTATGGACCACCCTAGATTTCCAATATTTATTTTATTTTATGTTTTGATATATGATGCAATAGGATATTAGCCATGGATAAGAGTTGGATGCGAGTTAGAGATCGGTTGGGTGAGGATTATAATGTATACGCCCAAGGAGTTAAGAAATTTTTGGAGTTTGCATCATGTACAATTGGGAGTGATGGTCGTATTAGATGTCCATGCCGAAATTGCAAGAATTTACGTTCTCATAAGATAGAGTTGGTGAAAGAGCATTTGTTTGTTAAAGGTATTGACCAAGGTTATACTGATTGGGTCTTACATGGAGAACCGTTTCCAACATCATTCGAAAACATCGATGAAGATGTACATGTAGATGATGTTGGTGACGATCCATCAGAAGACATGGAGCAAATGTTGGGCGACATTAGTATGGGAGTGTGTATGGATGAAAGTGGAACAGATCCATATAATTCAAATGATCTGTGCCATAGCAAATTTACCCGCTTATGGAATGATTCACAACGTGAGTTATATCCAGGGTGTAGAAGACACAGTAAATTATCTTTTACAGTTAGACTACTTCATATAAAATCCATGTGCCGAATATCCATTAAGGCTGTCAATATGTTGCTGGAGCTGTTTGGAGAGGCACTTCCATCAGACAATATTTTACCTCGCAACTTCTACGAAGCAAAACAGTTGAAAAAAGGACTCGGATTTGATTACAATCTAATACATGCATGTAATAATGATTGTGTATTATTTTGGCGAGAGAATGAGCAGTTGAACTCATGTCCTATTTGCCATGAATCAAGATGGACAACTGAGAAGCAGAATGTGCCGCGGAAGGTTGTACGTCACTTTCCATTGATACCTAGATTACAACGATTATTTATGTCACGTTCAACGGCTGTGGATATGACATGGCACTCATCATCTAGAGTCAAGAATGATAATGTCATGTCACATCCTGCAGACTCTCAAGTTTGGAAGGAATTTGACTTGGAACACCCATGGTTTGCTGAAGAACCTCGTAATGTTCGACTTGGGTTAGCAACAGATGGATTTAATCCATTTGGAAACATGAGTACTAGTCATAGTACTTGGCCAGTTGTACTTATGCCGTATAATCTACCACCGTGGAAGTGTATGAAAGATCCATATTTCATGATGAGTTTACTCATTCCAGGTCCAAAATCACCTGGAAATGACATAGACATACACCTGCAGCCACTGATAGCAGAATTGAAAGATTTGTGGGAGAATGGAGTATTAACATTTGATTCATCAACAGGCAAGTCATTTAAGATGCATGCTGCGGTCTTATGGACAATAAATGATTTTCCTGCTTATGGAAACTTATCAGGTTGGAGCACTAAGGGGAAATTGGCATGTCCGACTTGTAACAAATATACCCAATCTGAATGGCTTACGTATGGGAAGAAATTATGCTTCATGGGTCATCGTCGATTTTTACCTGGTGACCATAAATGGCGTAGAAATGGTAGGATGTTTAATGGTTCTGTTGAATGGGGGCACCCTCCACCATTCTTGTCTGGCGACGATATTATTGCACAGTTTGCGAATGTCGGAAGTAATGATTTTGGTAAAAAACAACGGAAGAGCATTAGAGTTGAATTGGACAAAGAAGAGTATATTTTTTGAACTACCCTACTGGTCAACGTTAAAATTGCGGCATAGTCTCGATGTTATGCATATTGAAAAAAATATATGCGAGTCCGTGTTAGGAACGTTGATGTCAATTGAAGGTAAAACGAAAGATAATATAAACTCACGGAAAGATCTAAAACGGTTGGGAATTAGACCGCAAATGCACTTGCAACAAAATGGCTTGTCTGTTTACATGCCAATTGGATGGTATACATTGTCAAGGAATGAAAGGGCTACATTTTGTGAGTGGTTGCAGAAAATTAAATTACCAGATGGATATGCCTCGAATCTAACAAGGTGTGTGCGAACGAATGATTGGAAAATTACTGGACTAAAAAGTCATGATTGTCATGTATTTTTACAACGTATATTGCCTGTTGGAATCCGTGGATTTTTTACTAGAGATGTGCGGGTTGCATTAATTGAGTTGGGTGCCTTTTTTAAAAATTTATGTGCGAGAACGTTGAACTTGGAAGTTTTGGATCGTATGGAACGAGAAATCGCACTAATATTGTGTAAGTTGGAGAGTATTTACCCACCTTCATTTTTTGACATCATGGTTCACTTAGCCATTCATTTGCCACGTGAAGCTCGACTTGCAGGACCAGTCCAATATAGGTGGATGTATCCTATTGAACGATTTCTTGGAAAGTTGAAACGCACAGTGGGTAATAAGGCCCGTCCAGAAGGATCAATTGCAGAAACATATATTGATGATGAGTGGCATACATTCTGTTCCAAATACTTCCATGGGGTTGACACAAGATTTGATCGGCCAGAAAGAAATTTTGATGTTGACCAAGCAAGACAACGGAATGAATTTTCTGTATTTTCCCAACAGGTACGTCCACTTGGTGCTCAGGGTGGTTATGATTTGTGTGAACGAGAATTTGAGAAAGCTCAATGGTACGTGCTAAATAATTGCCCAGAGATAGAGAGCCACTTGAAGTAAGTTTAAATTAATTGTTAATTAATCATTGAATTTACTTATTAAACATTTATATAAACATACTTATTATTGGTAATTTTTAATTTTAGTGATCATATTAACATGCTCAAAGAATTGGGAGTAAATGCTATAGACCTGAGACATGAACAGGAGTTCCCGAAATGGTTCGAACAACGGGTAATGACATTAATATCTTATTGTAAATTTATTAGTTATTAAAATATTACTATTGTTAACGGTTGAATGTTTATACTTTATTTAATATGTAGGTTGTACAAATGCATGCAAGTAATCAGAACAATATATCAGACGAACTATATGCACTGGCGTGTGGTCCCTCAAGACGTGCTGCTCGATATTCTGCATGTATTTCTCGAGGAAGTAGGTATCACACAATTGATCGAGAACTTTATAGGAAAACACAAAATAGTGGTGTCCTTGTCGAAGGGAGTCATGATGGAGACAATATTGATTTCTATGGAGTTATCGTAGATATAATCGGATTGAGATATGTGGGGGAGCTTGTGGTTTATATGTTTAAGTGTGATTGGTGGGATTTAAGCAATTCTCGAAGAGGAAAATGCCAGGATGAATATTTTCTGAGTATTAATACATCAAAGAAATGGTATGAAGATGATCCTTTTATTTTGGCTTCCCAAGCATCTCAAGTATTCTATTTAGACGATCCACAGTTAGGAAATCAATGGCAAGTAGTACAAAAATTTTCTCCTAGAAATATTTATGACGTTATCCCTGAGGCGAAGGGACAAGATGAAGAAGACGATGATACCTCTACTCAAGAAGCATACCAAGAGAGTCAACCTGCCTTTAACTTATTTGTAGATTTGAGCCAGTATGAGATGATCCCATTACATAGGGAAGATATTGAGGCTGATATAGTTGAGACGACAGTTGATCAAAGTGTTGAGTCATCTGAAGTATCTATAGATGATGAGACTGAATCTATAGATGAAACTGATACAGATGATTGACCAGTTTGTGTTCACATTATACAGTATCTCGCAATTATGCCACCAAAGAGGAAGGAAGTTCCCATCCCATCTCCACCTGTTTCTAGCTCTCCGTCTGACTTGCCATTAGAGACTAACTCTACGGAACAAGGTAAATAGCTACTACTCATTTTTTCAATTAAGATATATGCTAATTGATACGGGGTAAATAACTAATATTATTTTATAGAGATAACAGTACAATCTCGTCGTGGACGAGGCATTACTAGAGGTGTGACATTGGAGAAATATCGTAAAGTAGGTAAGATTAAGGTTAACATTCTTGATGAACATACCGGAGGCCAGGGACAGCAGGCAGCTTGGCTTGCATCACATGTGGGTGCTCTTACACGGACTTATGCACCTTTGGCTACGAGTTCATGGCATAAAGTCCCCAAAGAGGCGAAAGAGGTTATAAAAAAGCGTTGTTTGGTACGTAATATTTAAATAATAAATTTATATGGATATTATTTAATATTCTAAATGATAATGTCTTTGTATATATACTCTTTTAAGGATGACTTTGAACTAAATTATGGTCGGAGAGAGGAGCTTAAGACTGTTGAAGAGTTGATGTGTAATGCATTCCGCAAGTATAAGGCGAGGTGTCATGAGCATTACAAGAAGTACGAGAACAAGGAAGAAGCACGTGAGCATCCTTTTCAGGATGTCCGACCTGAAGAATGGAAAAAACTTTGTGACATGTTTGATGATCCATCATATAAGGTAAAATAAATAAATTATTTATGTATCATATTTATAATTTTCACTTACTAACTTTTACAATTTCTATGCAGGAACGAAGTTCTATAAACAAAATGAATAGATCAAAGTTGAAGATTCATCATCGCGCAGGCTCAAGATCTTTCCATCGCCTCTCTAAGAAATTGGTAATGTATTTTTTTTCTTTTTTTATTCTATATAGTTTGTTTTTAATATTAACTTTATATCTTAACAATTTCTCTTGTAGGAAGCGTCAGACACCAATTATGATCTAACAAAATTATATGCTGCATCACATACTAATAGTAATGGAGAGTGGACTCATCCCGATGCTCGTGAAAATTATGTAAGTATTATAATTTTTTTAATTAAACATATTTAAATTATTGTGTCAATATTAAACGTATGTGTTTTGTGAAGGATAAAATGCTTGCCATACGTGCTGAAGCTGCTTCAGATCATAATTCATCAACAAATGATGTTGAAATTTTTACACAAGTTCTAGGGTCACGTTCAGGATATTTGAGGGGTTTGGGTCGCTGTATAAAACCTTCAAGCTCTTCATCAATGTCAAGCACTACTGCTATTGCGTTAGAAAATGCAAATTCTACGATTCAAGAATTGCTTACAAAACAGCATGAGTTAGAGGCTCAATTGACAAAACAAGCAGAGATGGAGATTACAAAACAACATGAGTTAGAGGCTCAATTGACAAAGCAAGCAGAGATGGAGATGCGCATGAAACAACAAGAAGATGAACAAAGAGAGATGAAGCTTCAAATGCAGATACTTATGCAACAATTCAGGTCTCCAAGCAATTAATTTTCATTAGAAGTGGTTTGCATATTGAACAATTATATATCATGTACTGAGAATTTTATTAGTATTATTAGTATTTTATTGAACAATTTGTATTGTATTTTTAAATTATAAATATCTATTTAGTTCTAAATTAGTATTGATTGTCCATAAAAATAATAACCGTTCGAACACTCATAAACCGTTCGAACGTATTCAAATCGGACATAACCGTTCGAACATAATACATTATCGTTCGAACTGAAAAAGTTGCTTGCCGTTCGAACAGAAAATTCACTATCTGCGTTCGATCTTCAATTTCTCCGTTCGAACGTTTCTTCATGAGTTACCCGTTCGAACGTTATTTACTCCGACCGTTCGAACAGTCACATATGTTCGAACGTTATTTTATATGTTCGAACGGTATTCCAAGATGAATTTTAATTCATCCCAAAAAAACATCCGTTCGAACGGTCACAGTTAATTTCGTCCCAAAATATATTTTTTGGGACGAATTTGTGATTTTCGTCCCAAAATATCTTTTGGGACAGTTTTATAGGGACGACCTTGCGACAATTTTTTTTCGTTCCAAAAAATATTTTGGGACGAAATGACAATATTTTGGGATGAAATTTTTCGTTCCAAAAAATATAATTTGTTGTAGTGAACTTTGGTGGAACTAAAGAGACCAAAACACCACTTGCATGCAGTACCCTATATAATAATTAATGATGATATTAAGTTTTATATATAAAAATCGCATTGTACGTACCATCTATGATTCGAAAAATACAATTATACACATAATCTGAGGAAAAAAAATGCTATCAGTTATCGTATATTAATATCAATTTTGGGATTATATATGACACGCGTTTATAAGCCGGATCAAAGACAGGTAAGTGTTTTCTGATCTCTAGCTATAGTAGCTAGCAGAAAACTAACATGTTTAGCTAGCTTTAATTACAAGAAAAGTGTTAAAAGAAATTAACTCAAGGAAAATCATGGCAAAGTGTCTTGTATTCATGTAGAAAAGATATTCTATAAAATAATAAAAGAAAAAGGTTGAATGAACTCTAATGAAAATAGACAAATATTATATGATAGCTTCAAGTATTTTCATAATTATATAATAAAAATTATTAGGTACACAATTTAAGTTTCTAAGAAAAAATCAATTTTTTTTTATTGGTGTTATATATTTTTTATTTTAAAAAAAACCTAAATATATATAAATTCTCAAGTTTTTTTACAAATTAACAAAACATGAATTACGCATAACCATATTTTGGTTTTGCCTCTGCTCCCTTGAATCCGCCGGTGATTTAGGTGCCTTAAGCTTGCATGGCAGAAGTCTACGCCTTTAATTATCCTCTAAGAAAACTTATAATTCGAGTCAATATTAATTCCCTACCCCGGTCTAACACTAGCCGCCAATTATTAAGTACCGTATTGATCATGTTATTGTCATTCAAAATATGCAAGCAACTACTAATTAATTAATTAGATATATGTGCATATATGGCCTAAAAATCAACACACATTTGTTTTTATAGATAAGATGAATTGAAATAAAATTTAAAAATTAAATAAAATATTATTAAAATATATTTTTTTAATATTATTTTTTATTTTAAAATTTGAAAAAGTTGAATTGTATATTTTATTTTGTATAAAAATTTAAGAAATTGTAATGATTAAATTAAGTGAGATGAGATGAGAATGACTTGATGATCACGGCTATCTTGATGCATGCATGCCGTGATCATGAATTAACTTAATTTTTGGGTAGAAAAAATAATTAAAACTCGTGAGCGCATCATGTTACATATATATATATGTCACTACAAGAAAAATCGCTTTTTGCGGCGATTTTATGTCCGTTGAAAATAAAATCGCTGCAAAAAGGATCTAATTGCGGCGATTTTCACATCGTTGGGATTAAAATTGTCAAGTTTTCTGAATAGTTTTTTCCGGCGATTTTTTTATTATTTGCGGCGAATTTTTATCGCCGCAAATAATAAAATGCCTTTTTGCAACACTTTTTACTTTTTGCAACGAAACAATTCGCTGCAAAAAGTCAAGTAACTTTTTGTGGCGAATAATTGTTCGATGAAATTGCAAAAGTTAGTTTTTGCAGCGATTTTTTAACTTTAAAATCGATGCAAAAAGTAAAAGGTATTTTATGGCGAACTAAAATCGCCGTGAAAGATGATTTTGAAATTAAGACTAGGGCTCGCACGATGTAATTCATTTTTCCCTCCCGCCCGTAATCTCCCTCTCATTTCCCCTCTGTTTCGCAAACCACCCCCCCGGGGGACTACTGGCTTCCTCTCTCTCTCTTCCTCTCCGGGGTCTCTCTCTCTCTCACTCACGATGTCCGCATCTTTCCCTCTCTCTGTTTCTCTCTCTAAAGTCTCCGTGTGAATACACAACGCCGACGGGCTGGAGTTGTTCTGCTCCGCGACCTCTACGCCTCCTCGGTCCTGCTCCACCATGCACTTCATCCTCGTCGGTAGGTCATCTCTTCCCCACCATCTATCTCTCTCTCATCTCTCTATTTTGTATGATGGGTAGGGTTTAGACTTTAGAGAAGAGAGGGCTAAGTGAGGAAATGATGTTGGTTGATTTGGGGTTGTGTGCGTGGGGTTTTGTATGATGGGTAGGGTTGAAATTTTTTGTACAGAGGGGGGGGTGATAAGTTGAAGAAAAGAACCAGAAATTGTTTGGATCTTGATTCCCCCGATCTTTGATGGAACTAGATGAAGTGCTATGTTGATAAGATTACCTAATTTTGGGCGTTAATTCTTAAATTAGAACTTCAGACATCAAATTGACGGCAACACCAAAATAGAGCTACTGTGCCTTCCCCCCTAAAAGTGTAACTTTGCAACTTTGCATACAATGGGAAATGAAATCAAAGATTTTGTGCCTAACATTTGAATGGAGCCTGTGTTTCATTGACTGTGTTAGAAGATTAGAACATTTTTGTTTATTTATAAAAAAAGAACAAAATATTTGACAAAGATTCCTTTGTCTTAGGGATCTGAATGATTGTATGTGTTTACCCCTTCAAATTCTATGAAATATTTATTTCTTACTTATATGAAAAAAAAAATTCTATCAAATATTTTATGGAATCATTCCCTATCCCATTTTTTGATGTTCAAATAATAAAGATTTAACATCTGATTATTTTTTGAGAATAATGTTAGTGTCTTAATCTTCTTAAATTATGTGTTTGTTTCTTTTAATACACAAGGATGATGAACTGTACAGATTTTGGAAATGGACAGTTGTAAAATTTATGGGATTTTGTAAGTAGTATCACAAAGATGCTTGCTGCCATCTAACATTATAGGCCCTGTTGTTGCAGGGTCAAATCAAGGTAGTAATTATTTATTGAAGTTTTAAGTTTATGGAACTAATGCCTTTCTTTTTGGTTTGAAATATCTAATACTTTTAAGTATCTGTTCTTTACAAATACACTTATCAAGAAAACATTTCAAATTCTGTTGGTGATGTGGCTCCCAATGTTGGATCACCTCTTCAAGCTGGTGGCCCCATTTTGTCTCGTGGAGACACAGATATGCTGATTAAGGTTCTTTTCACTGTCTATTATCCTTCCATCTGCAGTTGTTTTCCCTACATCAGTTGTTGCTACTGTGGTTGCCGTGTTCCCCACTTTGCCTCGGGGGCCCTGCATAGAGATGTTACTGTATCCCTATTGCCCTAAATATCATGGCCTTTCGGTTTCTAAGAGTTTCTATTTTGTAGTTGAAAATGGCTCACTTACAACAGCAACAACAGCAACAGAACAATAATCCGCAACAGCAGCAGCAGCAGCTTCAGCAGCATGCTCTTTCAAATCAGCAATCTCAGAGTTCAAAGCACAATCTTCACCAACAAGATAAAATGGGTGGTGCTGGCAGTGTAACTGCTGATGGTAGCATGTCAAATTCCTTTCGAGGAACTGATCAGGTCAGTCCATTTTATGTCATCTCTCGCATTATATGCTTGAGATATATTTACACTTGATTTCATCTCCTCCCTATGTGGTACTCTTTTCTAATATTTAAATGCACTATTGTGGAAGTTGCTATCTATATTGTGCCCGTATCAACATCGTTTTGGACTTTTTCTACTACTTATAATAAAATTTCTGTTTGGACTTGAATCCTTTCATGTTCATATGTACAACAACTTGAAGGACCATGTTGGGAGCCATGTGCACTCATGTGTGGGAGAAAGGAAGCACCAAGAAGAATTTGAGAAGCTTGAAAAAGGTTCAATATGTTCTCATAACTTGAGAAATTACTTCTTGTAACTTCTTCAATATGTTCTGCATGTACCACTCCCATCCTCTACATGCATGATCTAGCTAGCTAGCTAGCATTCAAATGCAGAAAATAATTGTGCTAAATATTTATATGTTTGAAGGAGTACTTGTTCATATAAAATTAATGTTAAGCACATGATAAATATGAAGAGAAACACCCTTTTCATCAAATCTTCCCATAGAAGGTATCTATACAAACAAGCATGGATCGTTATAATTAAAATAGATGACAAATCCCAATTACTTCTTGAAATATCTAGGATCAGCTTTACTTTGTTGTTTATGACTTGTAGCACTGATCATCTTCTTAATAATGACTAGATAATTATTGATCTATATATATATATATATGTTAAAGGACATGTTCCCCATTGGATAAGTCTCTAATTCTGTGTTATATAAAACATGAGCGTGTGAGACCTATAAAAAAAAATTCTAATGTTGCAGTACTCTAACAAATGGGTTAAATATATTACCATTTTGACTTTTAAACATTCTTTTATTATATTTTGTGGATTTTCTGTTATTATGCATTATCTTTAAAAATATGCTTACATCAATCATTGTACCTTGAGCTTAGCCTCTAGATGGCATTTTCACCAACATTATGCTCACCCATGGGTGCATTGATATTATTTGAGTCTGTGCAGCCATATGTGTGATTTTTTTTATGAAAAGCAAACTTAACTTGAATTATTCCTATGCTGAGCATGCTCCTTAAACAAATATAGTCCTTTTTATGGTGCTTTCTCTTCCATTTGAGTGCTACTTACTAGTTTTTATGATGATCAATTTTTGTATGCGCAGAATTTGATGTATTGACAGGAAGTAAGATCTCTTATATCGACATTGGTGCACCTGTTGTACGTATGTCTTACAGTCCTACAAGTGGGCATGCTGTAATTTCCATCCTTGAGGTTGGTCCCAAATACATCCTCCTGTTTATGATTTTTGAATTGGGTTAAATATTCAAGCATTTCCTCATGCTTGAATATTTGGTAGAGATGGATGGTTTGGCAGAGATGGATATTTGGTTGTTGTTTTTTGATAAGCCCCAACAAAACAAATCTGGGTGATGGATATTGAACGTGATTGATGGATTACATTTTTTTGAGACATGCTTACATACTTCTATCGCTGACATTATTTTGCTTTAAACAAATAGGAACGGTTTTTATATGCAGGCTATATGTATTTTATTTCCATCAATCTTTATAGAGAAGTTAATGCACTTTCCTTTATAACTAATCTAATGGTGTGTACTGATCCAATTTATCTTTAACTGTCAGATTGGAGTTTGTCAGATGGAAGCATCAAATATCCCACAAGTATGAGGGCATTGATGCAATGTGTGTAATCTGTTTTATTGTTCTGCCCACCCCTCATGCCCAGGTGCAGATTTTATATATTTGACTAGATAATTTATATAAAAGTGGAGTAGCACAATTGACATATTTGAATGATGTATTATCAGATATTTAGGGGTTAAAGTGTAAGTTTTGGATTTCCAATTGGTCTACCCCATGGATATACCCCATAACTACATTAATGTGAATTCCCCACCTCAATGGATGAATTGAATGTCATTAATTTATTAAATTAGATGGAAAGTTCAATCTTTTTAATGAAACTTCAATCTTTTTCTTTTATGTTTTCCTATTTCTAAGTATTTAATATAGGTATGGGTACTATTGGATAAACACTCTCAACACTTCACAGTTTTAATGAGATGATATTAATTTTCTGTGTACATTAAGTGCAGTTTATTTTATGCTTTTAATATTTATCTTATTATTTCAGGCCATTTACTCAAATAATATTCTAAAAAATTAGAAGATATTAAGTAATATTGTTTAGTTAATTACCTGAAATAATAAGATAAATATTGTGTAAATTAGAAATATAATGGTTGAGGAAGGGCGGAAATGAGGCTTCAGGAACGTCTGGGCGCAAGGAAAAAGAAAAAGAAAAAAAAAACAAAAATACATAATTTGCGACGTTTTTCCTGGCTTTTTGCAGCGAGTAATAATCGCCGAAAATAGTATTTTTTCAAACGATTTTTTGTTTTCGCTAAAAATTCTCTGAATCGTCACTTTAATATTGACAACTGTGCGGCGATTTAAAAATCGCCGAGAGAATTCAAAAGCAACGATTTTGGTGGTCATTTTCGACGATTTTGAACGCTAAGAAATGCCTGATTTCTTGTAGTGTGTGTGTGTGTTTACAAGTCAAGGTGATCAATCGAAAGTCGAATGACAATTCGGTTATTGATGAGGAGGATTATATGCATGTCCATGGGTATGACCGTATCAATTAGGACATAGCTGCACCACCAAACAGGGTAGTCCGTATTCTAGTACTGATCTAGCAATCCCTACATAAAATATATAGATCATTAATACACGTATATATTCATATTCTCCTCGATCGACGAAATGAGTTAATTGTAGCAGTATTCGGTTTTAAGGACCAAAGGCAACAATTGAATGCATGGAAATTAAGCTGGGAAAAAACCTGCACAATACAGAAAGAATGAAATCTGCATGGGATCCATTTTTAATGGTGATCGAGTGAGCATGCATGGAGGCAGTCTTGTGATGAATTAATTAATTGGCCAGCATGGGACAAGAGATCAGATATTGGACAAATAAGGTGAAAAAATCCATGCAGCTAGCTAGAACACGATTAATTAACAATTTTTAGTGAATTGTCACGGAATTCCAATGGTCGTTGGTAGTTAGGGACTTGCATATAAATCGGCTGCTGCCTTTCATGATCTTCAGCTAGCTAGCTGATCTTCAAAACCTCGTGGTTAATTTCCACAACCTAAGCGATAATTAAACATTTCCACGCACGGCTTCCTTAGGATAACTATTACAACTTTCCCCAACCAAATTAGTCCAAAGCTATTAATTAATTTCTGAAATTGGTCCCGTAATTGGTGCGAGGAATATGGAGTACCCATGTGTCAATTATGAATACATATATACATGCATGAAGCCAGCAATTCAACATGCAATGGATATTCTCATGGGATATTTGGGATCAGGTCAAAAACTATTACTATTGATTTATAAAAAATTCTACTCATCATCTCTATATCACACACCTATATTGATTTTTTATCCTTTTTTTTCCTTAACAGATGTATAATGTATGGATAATGTGAAGAAGAACTCTTAATTTCTATTATGCTCATGACAGAATATTGGATTAAGAGATTTGCTACTCGTCATCTTTACACACTACACACCACACATCACAAACTGCTAAGCCCAATATGGACATGGACATGGACCAATATGGCAAAGCTCAAGACACAACAAACTTGCTATGAACGCATCGTTATTCATGTTGGTTTCTTTTGCTTTTTTTTTTTTTTCTAAAAAATGGAAATAATAATAAAGTAATATAATCAGTTGTTAATCTTCTGAAACTAGTGTAATTTTATCGCTTTTATTTCATCGAGAAATTCTCCATCTTCATGAAATTACAGTAAAATTAATTAACAGTTAAAGAAAGGTAATGGGCGTGGTCATGGATCCTGGATGCACGATGGTGGCTGGCCCACGGAGATGCTTGAACTTTTCTACAAGAATCACATGATCTCCCAATGCAATGCTTAAGTGGGCCCAGAAATAAATGCCCAAAGTGCTGCGATGTGTTTATTCGGCCCATTTGGGTTTATTCCGCCTTTTTGGTATCAAATTAATGAATATTTCATGGATGAGAATCTCCAAAAACTTTTGTCCAAATTTCATGGATGAGGTCACCACTGCTCCATACAATATTCTCACCGTAAGGGCCATTCGAGTGCACTAGTCTGCAATCACCCTTACGTTGATCAGCATAGTTCTGTGCGTATGCCGCTACGGTAGAATCCCAAGAAATAGGTCCGACTCCCACCTGTGATCGAGCTGCGTTGTGAGCGTTGACGTAGTCCTGTGATGATGAATCAATCTGGGGACAGGAGAGATGGATAATGGTATAATCCAGGACACAGACAATTGCTAATGAAATGTTACCCATTGCAGTATTGCCCCCCGGCGACCTTGGAAAGAAGGAGAAAATTGACTTGCGGTTGCCTTTGGATGACTCAAAAAGTAATTCCAAATAGGGTTAGTTTAGAATACGTATGTACTTCCATATTTATTCGCTGCAAAAGGTAATGTTCCGCTGCCAGTGCAGCAATGAATCAATGATATTTTTCTTGCACGTGCGTTCTAGATTCTCATCGTTCGCCGTGGCGTGTGGGTTACGACTTCATTCCAATCAGACTCGGTCGTGGTAGGGACTTGCATGCATAAGTCTTTATTCCTTCCGCTGACCCAATTAATTAAGCTCCTTCTTCCGGGATTACTAAAGTCTAACCTACTATACAAAGAAAAAGGTGTATATCTCCAAATTTGTTAAAAACAAAAAAAACAAAATTGGGGCTATTTAAGGTTCTGTTTCTCTCTTCAACGCAAAACAATTTATTTTATTAGTGAAAACTGCTGTGGATCTTCATTTTTAACTTGTTTGATCATTTATGAACATATTGATCATTGGTATGATGCATTTTAAAGCTATGTTTATAATACAAACTCATTTCAATCCATTTCAAATTAGTTAATTATTAACAGGATCCACTACTTTTTCAATTTTCTATAAAAAAGTTTAACCCATCTCAACTAATTGGTTGTGTACGTAATGGAAGCCTCACTCGCGCTCAAGTGTTTACGGTCGTGTTGGATGGATGAATCAAAGGCCACCTCGAAGCAACACCAAGATCCAAATAGTTGGAAGATGAAAATCAAGACTAACTCAGACTAACACTCAATTCTCGAAAATTAGGGTGACAAAGCATAAGCTTCACTTTTATTGAAAATAACACAATAATCAATTACAATGTAAAACCAAAATAAATAGTACTAGGGTTATGCTAGCCCTCTCCCAATTATTCCTTCCAACGATTTTTTTTGAAATCACAATCCCAAATCAAATCAAATTTCTAAAATTAAGGAAACAATCACAACAACTCTGAAAATGAAGGAAACAAATTAACTAAATAGCAAATGGATAGATTTCCTAATTTGAAGAAGCATAACTTGGTCATCATCCTCCAAATCACCTAATCCCTTAAAATCAAGGGATTTGCCTCATCGTTTAAATTCACGGGATTTGCCAACAACTCGGTCATCCTCTAGGTGGCAAGTGATTGGTCCTTGATTGCCTTGCCTTGTGCGCCTAAAGCCTCCCTCCTCGCCTCGGCCTGTTTAGCCCTCATTGTGGCATTGCGGATAACCCTTCTTGCATCTCCATCATTCCTTCCCCCTTCAAGACCGACCTTGTCCTCAAGGTCAAGTTTTGGAAATTGCTCATTGAGAACCCGAACACTCTCTCATGTAGCATCCTCGGTTGGAAGCCCTCTCCATTGAACCAAGGCTTCAGTTGCCACTTAGCCACCCTTCCTCACAAGCCTATACTCCATGATCTTCTCAGGTTGGATTACCATCTTTGCCTCTTCATCCGTCATGGGCAATTCATTCACCACTTTTATTGGATCTTCAACCTTCCTCTTTAGCCATGGGATATGAAAAATAGGATAAATGTGAACCCCGGCCGGTAAGTCTAGCTTGTAAGCAAGCTGTCCGCACTTCTCCAACATTTGATATGGGCCAAAATATTTAACCCTCAACTTGCTCAATGTTGCCTTGATAGTGCTTTGTGCTCACTTGGTAAGTATTTGAGAAAGACCCAATCTCCCGGCTCAAAGGACTCCATGCCTCTTCCCTTGTCAAAGTGCTTCTTCATTTAGTCTTGAGCACGTGCCAATTTCTTTTTTAGTTCTTTCAAGATCTCATCCCTCTCTCTAAGCTCCATATCCACCAACTCATTAGGTGAACTCCCTACTTCATAGGCTACAAGCACCAGTGGTGGCTTCCCACGAAGCACCTCAAATGGTGTCATCTTGATTGATCGGTGGTACGATATGTTGTACCAAAATTCAGCCTAAGGCAAATGCTCCTCCCACTTCTTCGAGTATTGGAACACAAATTACCTAAGGTATTGCTCAAAAGTCCAATTGGTCACCTCCATTTGGCCATCAGTTTGAGGGTGATAGGTTGAACTTCGGGCTAATTTTGTCCCATGCATTTTGAAGTATTTCCTCCAAAAATTGCTAATGAACACACGGTCCATATCCGTCATAATGCTTCTCGGCATCCCATGGAGCTTCATCACGTGATCTACATAAAATTTAGCAATAGTCTTGACCGTGTATAGATGTACCATTGTAATGAAGTGTGCATACTTAGGCTGTGTTTAGACACCGAAGACACCTCAACTACTCTGAGATATGTTTGTACGGGTGCAAAGTGTTTTACATCCAAACACAATCCGAGACATTTTTGTACGGAGAGAATACTTCCCACACGACTTCTCTCTCCCTCCCGCTCTCTTTGCAGTTCGCACCCTTCGGCCTTCCCTTGAAATTCTTCCCCAAAAACAAATCTGCCACAAAATAATTGTGAATGCCACTGTACGGTGGCCTCGAGATCGTGTGAGGTGGTGGTGGAGGTGCGGTGGCGAGCTCGAGTGAAACCCATTTATGTGAGGTGGTTTGCGTGTGTGCAACGGAGAGGGAGAGGGAGGTTCGTGGTGGCTAGGTTTGCCAGAGGTGGTCGCCGGCGTGAGGTGTGGGAGGTGCGGTGGCCTCGGTGGCCACGTATGGCGGCCCAAATACAAAGAAATGGGTTTCACCCGAATGGGTTAGGTTACCGCATGGGATGTAATACTGCGCGTGGGGGAGATCCGTGGTGGTTGGGGGAGTCGCCGGCATGAGGGGGAGTCGCCAGTTGTGGCGGTGAGGCTGGGCGATGCACAACGGCGCCAGGCTGGGCTAAAACTCAACATGGGCGTGGGGATAATCGAGCCAGAGTAGAGAGAGAGTGAGTGAGTGAGTGAGGAAAAAATTTACTTTAATATTTATCATTATTATATATATAAAAATAAAATCACTATAATATTTATTACTATTATATATAAATTAAAAATAAAATCACTATAATATTTATCACTATTATATATAAAAATAAAATAAAATCACTATAATATCTATCACTATAATTTTTATCACTATTATAAAATTACTATAATAAAATTACTATAATATTTATCACTATTATAAAATCACTATAATATTTATGGGACCCACACATTTTTCAACTACTTATCCAAAAGTCAACAACTCAACATATTTCATACATCCAAATAACTCAAAACACTCTCAATGGGACCCATAAACCCACTTCAATCTCTACTCACAACTATTCACAACACTTCTCACTATCCAAATTGGGCCTTAGTCAAGTGGTCTACCACCACAAGAACCCAATCACATCCATTTGAAAGTGGCAACCTATCCACAAAGTTCATGATAACATCCTCCCAAGTATGAGTAGGGATCGGTAAGGGTTGCATCAACCCTTTGGGCTTACTATTCTCACTCTTCACCCTTTGACAATTTTCACACTTCCTAACATACTCCCTCTTTATGCCCCCATCTTCCACTTCATGCCTCTCACTCAAGCCCATCAATTGAGAGGCCAATGTGATAGCAAAACATTGTCATCTTGTCTCAAGATTTTTTACATCTCATTAGGCCCCACAGCCTTACATCCTCATCTTCCATTCATCCTCATGGTCACCCATTTGCCCTCCATCATAAACTCCATAGTCATTTTTCTATAATCCGAGACTATCTTTCCTAGCTCCTCTAGCTGTGACGCCCCGACTCCCACGTACAAAAAATTTCGGGAATCGTGACGTCAGGATGATAACAACCCGGTCACGCATCCCAACGACAAGTGTCAAGTGTGTGCAATAATAAAACAGTGCACAAATAAAAACACAGCGGAAGGTAATTAAGTCAACTAGTACCAGAATTTTAGTTTAATACAAATATCCAAAATACAAATATCATAAAAACAAACCAAAGTCCCAAAATAATAATACAAGTCTGAAGATAAAATAAGCAAAGCACAAGTGATCCCAGATCACTCCTCCGGCGGAGCCAAATCCTCAGGCTCGGCATCTGCATCATCATCAACAACAAAATCTGGCCGAATCACGTGAGAGAGGAGAGAGAGAGAGAGAGAGTCGGGCAATGAGAGAGAGTGCACGCGGGAGAGAGAGATCCGAGAGAAAAAGAAAGGAAAAAAGGAAAAGATGAGGAAAAGAAATGAGATCCAATCCTCACAACTTTTGGATCACAACTGATTCTCAAAATAACTATTTTTAAAACAGTAAAATAATTAAATCAATTTAAACTCAAAACTAGTTAAAGTAAATTATTAAACTCCGACAAAACATCATTTAAAATAAAAAGGAAATTAAATTGCAGATCACTAATTAAAATTAATCAAACGCAGTGAAATGCTTTAATTAAAACAATAATAATTTTAAAACACATAAACAACCCAACTTAAATTAAAGATCAATTTAAATTCACAACAATAATTAACAATAAGAAAGTCCAATAAAATAATTTTCACAACTTAAAATATTATAAAATAATATTCTAAAACTCCCAAAATTCTAAAACAAGAGAATCAATTTTTAAATTAATTTAAAATAATCTTTCATTAAAAATACACTAAAATCCGGGATGTTACACTAGCCATTGCACACCCAACACAACGTTCAACCTCACAATAGGCAAATAATACAAATCTACTACAATCTCAAGATCTTGTGTTTTCAAACATACATTTTTATATACTTCTCTACATATCAACTTCTCCCCGCTAACTACCTAGACATCATATGGAGTGATAGAAGTCATAAGCAGCCCCAAGCTCTTGGCCACTTTAGAGTTGATGAAGTTTAGGGATGAACCATTATCAACAAGAACCGTTACCTTTACCTTGCCAATGTGAGCTTGTGTTCTCATCGTTCTAGGTCCCGCAACACCCACCAATGCATGGATAGAAATATGAGAATCTCCCCCCACGACATCATCTTGTTCTTGCTCTTCCTCCCTTATGTCTTCTTCTTCCTCCGACTCCATCTCTATGAGAAAAATTTGCTTAATTTTGCATTTGTGGCCCATTGTGAACCTCTCATTGCAATTGAAACAAAGTCCATTCTCTCTTCGTCGTTGCATCTCTTCCCAAGATAGTCTCTTCATGCTCGCGGGTAATGGTTTGGTTTCACTTGATGCACCTCCACTAGGATCTCCCAGTGAGAAGTTATTGCTAAAAGTTTTGTTTGCACCAAACTTGGAAACCATTGGGGGTGGTTTCCTCACCTCTAAGCGGTTATTCTTCCTCAAATCTTGGAGTTGATCTTCCTTAAGCCGTGCAACCCCCAAGGTTTGCATCAAGGTTTTTGGCTTCTCAAGCTTTAACTCCGCCACCAACTCACTCTTCAAGCCTCCCACGAAAGTCCCATTTAGAGCCTTCTCTAACCAACTGTATACCCTTGTAGACAATTATTCGAACTCCTTTTGATAATCCCTTGAAGATATGGTTTGCTTGATCTTTAAGAGAGTCTCACGATAGTTCGTATACTCAGTTGGCCAGAACCTCCCTAAGAGCTCCTTAACAAATTTCTGTCATTTCAACTCCCTCCTTTGAGCTTTATAAGTCTTGCTCATCCATTGCCACCAATGGTTAGCCTCCTCCTCAAGGAAGTAGGCGACATATGACACTTTAGCATGACCCTTCATGTGATTGTGCTCGAAGTATTGCTCGACTCTACTAACCAAAGTGCTCGGGTCATCACCATTGAACTTGGAAAAATCTATTTTTGGTTTGAGAATTTACCCCCTACGTGCACCTCTCCTCTCACCTCGGTTCCCTTCTTCCCTTTCACTTTCCTCAGTTGATTCCTCCTCGGTGCCTGAGGAATCTTGATTAGATGAAACCGAATCCTCCACCCTCTCACGATGTTTACTTTTTCTAGAGCCCATGGAGCCCTCGGGACTATGATACCTCTCGACTTTTCTCCTATGGCACATTCCATCTCCATTTCTCGTTTGATCCACTAATTTGGTAGAGCACATCCTTTAACCTTCCAAGCCGTTCATTGGTGGCGGTGTGTTGTGCCTCCAAAGTGATTTTAAGATTCTCAATCCGCTCTTTATGCATTGGTTTTTAATCGGCCATGATCTTCCTCCTTGGCTTTCTCTCCACGGGTTGGACGCCTCTCAACGAAAGCACCAATGATGGAAGCCTCACTCGTGCTTAAGTGTTTACAATTGTGTTAGATGGATGAATCAAGGGCTACCTCGAGGCAACACCAAGATCCGAATGGTTGGAAGATGAAAATAAGACTAACTCAAGCTAGCACTCAATTCTCAAAAATCAAGGTGACAAAGCATAAGTTTCACTTTTATTGAAAATAGCATAATAATCAATTACAATGCAAAATCGAAATAAATAGTACTAGGGTTCGACTAGCCCTCTCCCAATTATTCCCTCCAACAACTTCTTTTGAAATTACAATCCCAAAACAAATCAAATTTCTAAAATTAAAGAAACAATCTCAACAACTTTGAAAATAAAGGAAACAAATTAATTAAATAACAAATGAATAAACTTCCTAATTTGAAGAAGCAGAACTCAGTCATTATCCTCCAAATCGCCCAATCCCCTAAAATCAAGGGATTTGCCTCATCGCCTAAATTCACGGGATTTGCCAACAACTCAGTCATCCTCTAGGTGGCGAGCGGTTGGTCCTCGGTCTCCTTGCCTTGTGTGCCCAAAAACTCCCTCCACACCTCGGCCCGTTTAACCCTCCTAGTGGCATTACAGATAACCATTCTTGCATCTCCATCACTATGCTAAAGTTAGATGCAACAATGGCGGCACCTTCATCACATGCAACTATGACCCTCGGGGCAACATTGTCGGGCAGCGGCCTTACTAATTAATAATTAGAGCTTTTCGTTGCTTGTAGTTCCTGATCAAAGCAAGCATGCATGCATTTACGAGTTTAATTTTAGAGAGGGGTGACCTTAAATAAGTCATGTAATATTGGCACCAAACTCTGAATAAATAAAGTGAAACTCGTGAATTAGTAATATTATATATGAGGATCAAGTACTCATGCATCAACTTTGTTTGCATAGGCTACGGCCTGTGCTTTCCTCCACTTTTGGCTTCTTTTTTTCCTTTTCTTTTTTTCTTTCTGAGGGTGCAAGTTTGGCTTCTTCCCAATTATGCAAGCATATTGTGACAACTTAATTAATTTATAAGCCAAAAGATAGGAATTTTTTCTAGAGAGAGAACCTCTAGCTTCTCTCTAAACACTTCCTCACTCCGAAACTATCTTGAGGGGGTGAGAGTCATTCTTGCATTTCCCTCCACTCCCTCTCAAACCCCTACTACACATTAACCTAACCCAACCCTTTCTAGATCTCTATTCGAAATGGGTGACCGGTGCTCAAGCCGGTGGTGCCGAGCTGGTGTGGGCGTAGCCGTGCACTTCAGTGTGGGCAAAGCCGATGCTGAGCGAGATGGACGGTGGAGGAAATGGCCGTTGCTCATGTGGCTGGTGGCCGGTGGTTGCGCGAAGGTGGAGGGGATCGGCATGAGCAGGTAGGCTGATGCGCAGATGGAGACGGTAGGAGCAAATCGGCGTGGGTGCGAGGGATGGTGGTAGTGCGGGGGGAGCGATGTGCTTGTGCGGTGGTGTTGGTAGGTGGTGGGGTGAATCGCCGATGCTCGTGGGTGGCAAAGGGGGTTGAGGGGGGTATGAGGCAGAGAAGGTTGCGAAGAGTAGTTGGAAAAAGGAAAAAAAAAATAAGAAAAAATAAGGAGGGGGCGGCGGGGGGACAAGTTTAGAGATGAAATCCTAAAACTGTCCTTGTGTTTTGTTTTTTTGCAGTGTATCTCTACTTTTTGCAATGTTTTTTTTGGTGTTTGTTATTTTGTTTCTCTGCTTATTAGTCTTTTTATTATTATATAATAACATTTTTTGAGGCCACAATTTAATTAAGTTTTTATTTAAGATCAATTTAATTTTTTATTGGGGTTATATATTTTTTCTAATTTTTTTTAAAAACTAAATATATATAAATTATCAAGTTTTCTCAACAAAACAATTACTAACCATACTTTGCGTATACAAGTACTTAAACGGGATAATTATTTTAAACTTTTTGAATGTGGGGGCAAGAATAAGTTTTTTTTTAGATGAAGGAAAAAATGGTTAATTTGCCTCGATCTGCTCTCTTGAATCCGCCGGTGATTTAGGTGCTTAGCTAGCTAGCTAGATTGCATGGCAGAAGTGATCTACGCCTTTTATATATCCTGTAATAAAACGTGTGTATATAATATAAATATATATATATAGAGAGAGAGAGAGAGAGAGAGTCAACATTCTCTACCCCTAACACTAGCAGTCAATTAATTAAGTACCGTATTGTAAATTAAAAAATCTATTCAACCTCTTATTATTTACATAATTTTTATACACTATATTTTTTAATTAAATATTTAATATATGAATAATGAATAAAAAAATTAAATTAGTTTAAAAAGAATAAACTTAAAAAAATATTAAATTTTAAAAAAATATGATGTGTGGAGGTTGGGGAGGTTGTGTAGAATTGCTCATTGTAAATATGCAAGCAACTAATTAACTAATTAGATGGAAAATTGGCTTGTCAGGAGAAAAAGGGGAGCAGAGACTCTCTCTGGTGAACGAAGAAAATCCCCTCCTCTCAAAAACCTCCAACTCTCAGAATCGGCTGGAGGGTCCATGGCCCCACCCCTACCCCTACCCCCACCCCCACCCCCCTCACTCTATCCCTATCCATCTCCGTTTTATGCTTATCTAGTATTTTTTTAGATTTTATTTTGTATTTTTTCATGCCTAAGTTAGGGAGAGTCGCCGTTCGAAACTCTACCTCACCCAATAGCCAACATGCTCCCCACCTAGAGGTTGCCCAACCGCCGATTAACAAAACCACCTAATGCGGTCTCAACTGGAGTGGCGCGTAGCCCATACGTGCGGGTCAAAGACTTCGGAGACCGCTGGCGAGTGGCCCTCACGCGCCGCCAAGGAACCTTCTGTCGCTGACACGCATGTCTGTTCCTGAACTGGCGTCTCTGGATCTACAAGGCCTGACCGTCAGTTTTCTCTCCTCCAGCTCTTTTGTGCACTGTTTTTATCTTTTTACAGTGTTTATATTATGTAGTTTTTTATGCTATGTATTTACTTTCAAGAAAAAAAAATCTCAAAATTGTTGTGCTTTCGGACCTTAGTCCGAAGGTTTTCTCCCCCCTCCGCTTAGGCAGTGATATTCAGGGTTTGGTTTTCTCCATATTCCGATTAGTCAGATATGGAGTTTGGTTAATTGGTTACTGGCAACTCTGTCTGTGACAGAGTTGGGCTATCTCTTAGACTTAGGTCTATAGAGATTGCCGTGGACTAGACTCTATCAGACATGAAAGTGTTCTGGGGTACTACCAACAATTGTAATTGGTTTAATTTTTTAAGTCAACTTTATATGTCCGTTTCTAATGAATGGAAAGTGATCATTTATTATCAAAAAAATAATAATTAACTAATTAGATATATGTCGATGACTCGATCATATATGGCCTAAAAATCAACGTACTTGAGCACTAGTAGTGACTTATTTATCTTTATCTTTATCTTTATATTTATATAATGTCTTTAAATTCACCTACATTGACTTTTGCATCTCTAAATTTTACATAGCTATGAATAGTACTTTTTCAAGTTTGAAGAAGTATTATTCACTCTTCAAACATTATTTTTAATGTTTTTTTTTTCTCTCATATCCATTAAAATCAACTTTGTGGAATTTGTATTAAGATGATTTTGATATATGAATTTTGTATTAAGTTAATGATACAAAGTGTTTTATAATACATATTAATATTTATTGATAAAATCGGTCATTTTGATCATGTTTGAAATTGGTAATAATTAAATATATGGAATTGATATTTTTCAGCACGTAGTGTTAATTGTAAAATATATAAAAAATAATAATAATAATAATAATAATAAATAATAATAATATTTTATTATTTGGTTCAAAAATGTATAATCCAATGTGAGAGTTTTTCTTGATATGCAAAAGTAATTTTCAAAAGATGTGATTTTAAAAATACATATAGAGAAACCAATGCTAGTGCTCTAGCTGCCCCCGTCCAGGGTGGGAGTCGGAGCTAATCTGTGAGTCAGAAGTATATATGCTAATGATCAACGGAAGTTGGTCTTGTTTGTTTTTCTAAAACTTTTCAACTTATCTTATCTTATCTCATTTAATCATTACAATTTTTTTAAGTTTTCACTTAAAATAAAATAAACAATTCAATTTTTTAAATTTTAAAATAAAAATAATATTAAAAATAATATTTTAATAATATTTTATTTAAATTTTAAATTTTATCTTATCCTATTTTATCTATAAAAACAAACGAGACAAGTCGATTGCAAACTCGTGCGTGCACTCGGGTGGTCGTATATAATTATGAACTCCGCATTGAACAATACGTACTACTGCATGGTCATGCCCCGACGAGCACGGCTCGATATATGCATGCATGTAGTGATGAGTTAAGTTAATTAATTGTGGGTAGAAAATTAAAACTCGTGAGCGAATGTTACATAATATTCGTGTTCATAAGTCAAGCTGGTACTTATCAATCGAAGATCGAATGCCATTTCGATTATCGATGTGGATTCTGCCTTTTCCTCAAATGCAATGGATTCTATATATGTGGGTACGTACGTATTTAGGACTTAGCTAGCTGCATGCAGTACCAACCAGGGTCGACCATATCGTAGTACCCTAGCATGCAATCCTATATATTGATCCTTAGTGTACACACACAAACATATATATATATATATATATATATATATATATATATATTCTCCTCGATCGACGAAATGAGTTAATTGTGGCCGCTAGTTTTAACTTTTAAGGAACAAAGAAATTAGGCATGCGTGCAACAAGTCATGATCAATGGAAAGGGTAAAAGACAGAAGGCCTGCACAACACAAAAAGAAAGAAATATGGGATCCATTTTAATGGTGATCATCAAGTAAGCATGCATTGAGGCTGCAGTACTACATATTGTGATGAAATTAGTTAATTGGCCTGAGACAAGAGATCAGATGGACAAATAAGGTGGAATCACTGCAAGCAGGACACAAATTAACAACTACGTACTACTGTAGCACTGTTAGTGTAATGCGTTATATATAATGGATAAAAAATTTTAGCCATTTGCCAAGACTTCCCCTACGGCCACCTCGATCGGAAATCAAGAAGAACGATCGAAAGAACCAATATTTGCAGCTTCTGTGCCTCTGGATGACTAAAAAATAGGGTCAAGTATAGACTAGACTGACTTGCTCCTTTTGCTGCGAAAGAAAAATCCAAGTGTCCGCATCATTTTCTCGATTTTTTCCCTTTGATCATGGGTGCACGCTCTATCTCTAGAATCATCTGCACTGTCACGGAACTCTTAATTGGCATTGGACGCTAGGGACTTGCATAGCATTGTGCGTCCATATTTAAAATTGCATTGTCACGTTGAATGAGTTGAATTGAATTGAGTTGAAATGATAAAATATTATTAAAATATTATTTTTAAATATTATTATTATTTTGATATTTAAAAAAATTAAATTATTTATTTTATTTTATATTAAAATTTAAAAAAATTATAATAATGAACTGAAATGAGATGAGTTGAATTTATTTATTATACTTTATCTTTTTATTTACTTGGTCGATCGTTTTTAATTTCTATTTATTTTCTCACTCTTTTATTTGCTGGAAAATGTTGGCCTGCCGGCAGAGTTTCATAATATTCTCTGCCCTTACTGAACCTACAATACAAATTAAGAAAACGTACGTAGCCATGAATTCTCAGCGCAACCTTATAATTTTGCTTGAAAAGGAAAATATTATTTTTACTTATAATTTTTACTTACAAAATAATATTTATTGACATATAATCAAGTATTGATGATATATTAAAAATTTTAAAAAAAACTTGATAAAATAAGTATTAATTTCATATACGTAAAATTGTAAATATATGCAGCAATATGCTCGAAGAAAATTATGCTTCGTACGTACATAATATTTTAAAGTTAAGTAATATATGCTTAATTTCAATTTTCCAATAATTTCAAACTCCATTTAATTTGCTGGAAAACTTCTTGCATTTTTTACGTGCCTATGAATTTCATGACCGTGGGCCGTGGCCTTCCAATTACTGGCCCCGTACGTCATCACGCTGTAGATTGATTGATCTCTGGATTTTCCCTGAAGTCATAAAGTCAGAATAGCTAGAGCAGGATATTTATATTTATACATATATATATTTATATATTTATAGGGCGATAGCCATAATTAAATATAGCCGTCGGCCTTCCACATAATTTAATTAAGGAATCAAATTATCACAACCCTCCATCTAAAGTTTCTTCTTATAATATAAATGTTTGACCAAACCACATACAAATCTATGACTCACTGTATTCTCTAACAAGTAGATCATCAAATCAATTAGCCAAGACAATGAGCCTACAATTGTGGGCCACAAATTAAGTTAAAATCATACATAGATTGTGTTATCTGCATAGGCTGTATTCGTCAAACCATATATATGGTCTAAATGGAACGAAAATAATATTGTCTCAAGTGGCACGGCAGGGCTGTGATTGTCAATAACACGTATACTTTAGAATTAAAAAATAGAGAAAGGGATGCCATGATTGTGAATTCAATCACTACTCGTGCATTTTCTGGTTAAAGGAGAGTGCCAACAATATGATCGGATGATCTTTTTTTTTTTGGCTATTGTATGAATTTCTTTTGTAAAACAAGAAAATTGTCGTCGGACTCTGCCAGGTCTTGAAGGACCAAGCCTGCAGACTCTTCAATGATTAAGTTAGTCACTATTTTCTTATCTCGTAGTTAAATTCAAGAGAGAGTGATTGGTACTGAGAGTATTAATTTCTTCCCTTTAGCAATCCCCTTTTCATATTACGGAGTGACTTTTTATTTAATCGGTTAGATAGTTGAGAGTTGGTAGCTATTCCTTAAAAAGGGGCTCAATGGCCATTATCTAAGAAGCAAGCTTTAATTATCCAGTTATTCACCTGATCATTGAGAGGGGACTACTAACTATTCTTATCCCCAACAATTACAATTAATAATTGAACTTTAAATGCATATTAGGAATATTTGGAATGTGATAAATAAATGATCAACACGATGCATATAAAGGTTATCAATTAAAGAATATAATGGCTTTATTATATATGTTTGTCATTCTCTTCCATAAGAACAAGAAAGTAAAAATCTGATCTAGCAAGGAACTAAGCAATTTGTGGCGTATAAATTAACTAAGTTGTCGCAATATGCATCATGTATAGTTGGGAAGAAGCAAAACTTGCGCCCTCAAAAAAAGAAGCCAAAAGTGCGGGAAAAAAACATGCAGCCCATGCAAACGAAGTCGATGCATGACCTGATCCTCATATATAATATTACTTCACGAGTTTCACTTTATTTATTCAGATTTTGGTGCCAATATTACATGACTTATTTAAGGAACTCGTAGATGCATGCATGCTTGCTTTGATCAGGAACTACAAGCAACGAAAAGCTCTAATTATTAATTAGTAAGGCTTCTGCCCGACAAAGTTGCCCGGGGGGTCATAGTTGCAAGTGATGAAGGTGCCGCCATTGTTGCATCTGACTTTAGCACAGCCAAGGCGCACAGAATTGCGCCAAACCACCTGAGTATAATGGCCGCACTGGCGGCCGGCAGCACATGAGTTAGAGTTGTAGTTGTAGTCGGCCTTCTCTCCTACCCAAAGGTTAACGGCAGCCGTTCCTGAGAGGTCACCACTGCTCCATGCAATATTCTCACCGTAAGGGCCACCCGAGTGCACAAGTCTGCAATCATCCTTACGTTGATTAGCATAATTCTGTGCAAATGCCGCAACGGTAGCATTCCAAGTAATAGGTCCGACTCCAACCTGTGATCGAGCTGCGTTGTGAGCGTTGACGTAGTCTTGCGGTGAATCTTGGGCGCTGGATTCATGGACGAAGGCAAAGGTCAGGACAAAAACAAATATCATTGCTGGGGAAATGTTTCTCATGATCGTGAGTCCCTGCATATTGGTTTCTCGTATGTAATGCAAAGAAAAAGCTAATTAGCGTGCAGGATGGTAGAGCCAGCATGCATAAGTGGTACTATATATAGGGAAATTATAAATGCTTGGGGCAATATAGGGACACGAAATTCCGTAATTTTATCATTTCCTAGCCACCAGTAGTGCTTTGTGGAAATTATGTCATGGGTTTTGCAAGAGTTTATGATCTTTAGTAGAATGTTCAAACGTGGGAAGCGTAAAACTTGGGTGGAACTAAATAGACCAAAACACCACTTGCATGCAGTACCATATAGAATAATTAATGATGATATTAAGTTTTATATATATATATATATATATATATATATAACTTAATATCATATATCTACTCTATTATAATAAGTATCTATCTAACTGTGAATAGTAATTTTTATTATTTTTCAGTTAATTTTTTTTATTTTTTCGTTAAGTTATATTTTACCAAAAGGTCCTTAAAATTCTTAACCATTTGAAGTGTAGCTCCCTTGTAAAATTTAATGAAAGATCATGTTTTACCAAAAGATCCTTAAAACTCTTGACCATTTGGAGTGTAACTCTCTTGTAGAATTTAATGAAAGATCATATTCTATTAAAAGATCATTAATATTAAATTAATAATATTTTATTATTATATAAAGAGTAAATAGATAATCCAATATGGATGCAGACCAATACTCATACTTTATTGAAATTTAGATTTTTTTTAATCTTTAATTTTTTTGTCTTTCTTTAAGTACCTTGTATTTTATTTTTCCAAACAAATAAGCTATTAACTTTTTCACTTTTTTTTATTTAAATCATTATATCAAGTGCACCCCGGAACTAACACACCCGGAGCCGTTCCCTAGTATGTATATAAGCGCATTATACATACCATCTATGATTCGAAAAATAAAATTATACACATAATCTGAGAGAAAAAAAAATGCTATCAGTTATCTTATATTAATATCAATTTTGGGATTATATATGACACGCGTTTATAAGAATCAAAGACAGGCCGGTAAGTGTTTTCTGATCTCTAGCTAGCAGAAAACTAATTACATGTTTAGCTAGCTTTAATTACATGAAAAGTGTTAAAAGAAATTAACTCAAGGAAAATCATGGTAAAGTATCCTGTGCTCATGTAGAAAAGATATTCTATAAGATAATAAAAGAAAAAGGTTGAAAGAACTCGAATGAAAATAGACAAATATTATATGCTAGCTTCAAGTATTTTCATAATTATATAATAAAAAATTTTAGGGACACAATTTAAGTTTCTAAGAAAAATTCAATTTTTTTTATTGGGGTTATATATATATATATATATTTTTTTAAAAACCTAAATATATATAAATTCCCAAGTTTTCTTACAAGCAAAACATGAATTACTCATAACCATATTTTGGTTTTGCCTCTGCTGCCTTGAATCCGCCGGTGATTTAGGGGCCTTAAGCTGCATGGCAGAAGTCTACGACTTTAATTAGCCTGTAAGAAAACTTATAATTCGAGTCAATATTCCCTACTCCAGTCTAACACTAGCGGCCAATTATTAAGTACCGTATTGATCATGTTATTGTTATTCAAAATATGCAAGCAACTACTAATTAATTAATTAGATATATGTCCATATATGGCCTAAAAATCAACGCATGGACTCATTTGTTTTTATAGATGAGATGAATTAAGATAAAAGTTGAAAATAAAATAAAATATTATTAAAATATTTAAAATTTGAAAAATATTGAATTGTTTATTTTATTTTGTATGAAAATTTAATAAAATTGTAATGGTTAAATTAAGTGAAATGAGATGAGATGAGATAAAAATGATTGTAAAATAAGATCAGGCTTAATTCATGATGAGAAGTATGCTAATGACCAACGTAAGCTTGTGCGTGAACTCGGGTGGTCCTAATTATAGTGATAGAAAAATCTATTCCTAAGCTGGTTCAACTTACCAACACCACACACCGTTACGTGGCGAACCCGATCTGGTCACCACGTCACGGTTTCGCACTTGATTTGAACTTCACACGCCTCTCACTCAAATTCTCCCTCAGATACCTTCATCCTCATCTCCTTCACTTCCCTTCCCTTCCTCCCTTGTCTCCTTCCTCTCCGTTCTCCCATCACGCAAATCAGATCCCTTTTTTCGCTAAGCAATGTCGCCCTCACTCTGATCTCTCACCCTCGAGGCCGCAATTCCTTTCCTTCCTCTCCTCACTTCCGTAGCCCTCTTACCCTCACTTCTCTCCCTCTGCCGAACCCCTCTCCCCCGTCGACACCATCCCTCGAGAAAATCCCTAACAGATCTGAGAAATGCCCCTCGAAATCCACTTCACAAAGTAGCCCTAACACTAGTCACCATTTCGTATCCCCAAACAAAACCCTATCACACATCGCATTAGCCTTCTCTATTAAATGAATGATTTCATTTTCCAATAGTATGTATTTTTGTTGGGATAAAGATCTCCTATGGAGATAAGTTGCTGTGTGGAAACGCTACTTCCGTATCACATTGCTTAGTTTTCCGCATTGCTTAACTCCATGCTCGAGGCCTCTGTTCGCAGCTACTATTAGACTCCTGAAGGTAAAAAAAATTTCTTGTTTTTCTTGTTTTGTTTTCTTTTTATAATTCACCATAAATTTTTATTCGATTGTCTATAATGTGGTGTTGGAACACATTTTTTAAGTTATAATTGGTGAACTGCTTGTTGTTCTAGTGGCTGCTTTTTCAATTTTGTGAGGCATACTGGTTTTGGCTCCTCAACTTCTTCATCATCCGATACTTCATTAATCCCCTCAGCCTCAGTCCCCTCGGACTCAATCCCCTTGGCGCCTCTCCCTCTTTACATATGTCCGATTCATTTTCTGAAAATGAAAATGCAAGATTTGGATTAGCATTTATATTATATATATATTTATATATATGTACTTAATGTTTACTCAAACTTGTTAAAATGTAATACCGTTACTCATATGACAGGTTTGATCAGTCATATGTGATGTGCTTCCCAAAATTTTTTCATTTTCAGATGTAAATGGCACAGTTGATGATTCACTTGCTAGTTGATGTGGCATTGATGGCCGGGGGCTGTAATTAGGTATGAGGTTAGAACGCACCAAATGCATGAAAGAGAAAAAAAATTTGACAGCTGTTAGAAATGAACTTACCAGTATAATATTTTGAACTCGGCCCGACTCCTCGGCATTACTCGATGAAGGGTTGAATATCGTTGGTCCAAAAGGTGGCATTGATGGGGACTGTAATTTGATACGGTGTTAGAACAGTTCAAATGCATGAAAGAAATTCAAATGCAATTTTGAAAGTTTGATAGGAATTTACGAGAATAATATTTGAACTCGTCTCGGCTCCTCCGCATTACTCGACGGAGGATAGAGCGTCGTTGGTCCAAAATGTGGCATTGATGGGGGTTGTAATTAGGTAAAAGGTTAGACCGGGCCAAATGCACGTTCTCAATTTTTTTTAAAAAGCTTATAAAGAAATCTACCTGGCTACCCCATGCATATGTATATATAAATGGCGGGAATTTCTTGGACCACAATATCCCTATAATACACAAATAAAAATATATTAACTAATTGAAAATATCAAACACATGGACATTTCTAAATGACCAATGTGTATCATACCTGTGCTGGTGGGATCGATGTAGAAGGCCTAGGTGGCCTTTCATCTTTCTCTTTATCCATCACGCTATTTCAACCATGTCATAATGAAGTTTTAGAAACCCAAATAACAGGAAATATTAAAATTGATTATCTCATTTGATGTAAATTTAAATCATGTACACTTAAAAAAGGTTGACAGTTAAACAATACTTGTATCTCATTTCATATGAAGTATACGTAGGAATATTCATTAAGCCTTGAATATCATCACTAACGACGCAAATACCATGTACAAATATGTTTTTTCCAAGTTTTGACATAAAAATCCATGATTTAAGAAAAAGATTATGGAAACGAGCCCACATGATCACTTCATTTAAACCAAAAACTCAGGTAGACTAGAACTGTCATGTACCCAACAACTAATAAAGCACTAAATACCAGCCAAAAAAAAAAAAAAAATAACAAATAAATTCAAAAATATGCAGGGGACATAAAAAAAGTTCAAACTTAGACCAAAATTCACAACCAAACTGCTCTCTCCATACCAGGTTTTCAAAGGATCGTGCGTGGTGTTAAGTTTCATGTCAAGGAAATCCTTTTTTTTACCAAATATGCCCACCATCAAGAATGAGACTACCAAATAGTGAATTACTAAATTCTAGAAAGTTGAATCTAAGCTAAACCAAAATTTTTGGAAGGGATTCGGAATTTTATTTCTTCATCTGCATACCAAGTATTTTAGCTACAAATAATAGTACAAAAAAAATATAGACATAGTTTAAGATGAAGTATTTTAAACCAATAGATGTCTAATAAAAGTGCACATATCAAACCTGACAAATATGTGCAGATATTGACAAAAATAAGATATCTCCACCAATCTTGTCATGTACCAAAATGTACTAGTGGTGCACATTCTGAGTAGATTTATGTCAGATTACAACTCTTATGTACAAGTGGTGGCAGTTTTAGCAGGACCACATGGGCAGCCCTTTGTTTTGGAGACACTTACTTCTGTTTCAAATATTGCACTTATTGACGTATTGCAATGCTGGATTCCTAAGTCCTAACATCGAACAAAAAAAAATTACCACCTGGGAAGACAAAGAAATTAGAATACTAGATATATATGTATATATATATATATATATGCAATACTTAGTCTTCAGAACCCACATAACACAAACATGGTGGGCTCCTTTTAAAGTTCCAATCCAAGAGGTTGATTGTTGGAAGGGAAAAAAGAAAGTCAATCCATCATGTAATTAGGACCCCAAGATCTAAATTATTTTCACTCCATCTCCACGGATCGTGGGATCCACTCAACAAGAACTAATCAGGTGGATCTTGATGGTTTGTTTTTGTTGCAGTTACTTTACCCAACAAATCAAAATAGAGTATTTTACACAATTGGGTTAACCTTAAATTCATCTAAAAGTGTTCAGATTCTCACATATAATCACCAGTTTGATGGGGGGAAGGAAAGTAAGTAATATGCCAGTTTTTTAGGGGCAAATAAAGCTACCAAAATCCCCAACCAATCCTTTTATAACTACCAAAAAAATAAGAACTCAGTCATTACTTGGAAGAAAGACCTGTAAAATAACTCCAAAAATAACCAAACGTGTATAGTTGGCCACAGAGAAATATCACCTGCAAGTGAGATGGTAGCAAACGATCGGAGTTTGTTTGGCCAGTCGGTGTGGGCGGCGGCAGAACTGTGACGGGACGAAGGAGAGGTGGAGTTGGCCGAAGGAGGGTAGAGTAGCAAGCGGAGTGCAACGCGAGAGAAGGCGACGTAGGGAGAGGAAATTTCGAAATGGCTTGCAGAGGAAGACAACGCATAGTGAACTAGTAAAACGTTCGTTTTACTTGAAAAAAAAAATCCACGTCAACCCGTGTGTGGTGTTGGAGAACAATAAGGCAGATGTATAGCTTTACTCTTATTGTGATAGATCTAACATTTATCGCACTGAACAGTACTACTGGTCATGACCAGACGATCACGACTATCTCGATGCATGCATGCCGTGATCATGAATTAACTTAATTTGTGGGTAGAAAAATTAATTAAAACTCGTGAGCGCATCATGTTATATATATAAATATGTTTACAAGTCAAGGTGATCAATCGAAAGTCGAATGACATTTCGGTTATCGATGAGGTGGATTATATGCATATCCATGGGTATCAATACGGGTGTAACCGGTTCAGTTCAGTCCGATTTTAAATAAAATTTAAAATCGAACCGGTATGTACCGATTTTGTATTTTTCAAAACCGATTACGCTCTAGTCATCTTTCTAAACCGGTTCCTCCAGTTTTACTGATTTCCGATCTGGTTTTTCAATTTTTTTAAAATGTAAAAAACATATAATAAAGTGTTACTTCTTATAATAAATATTATTAATAATTTAATATATTTATTTTATGTTTAAAGCATATGATCAATTAAATTTTCATCTTTAAGATTAAACTTTTATTTTATAAATTATAATAACAGTATCTTATATATAATTATATTAATAACATATGATCAAAAAAATTACAAATATTTATATTTAAGATTAACATTTTATGTTATAATTTATAAATTATAACATGAAATTATTTCATATATGATATATAATATAAAAGTTTCATATATAATTATATATTATATATAAAACTTATATATATATGAAATATTTTGTGTAATATATAAAATTAATTTATATATATATATTTTCCAACCAATCCAGTCTAGTTCCAGAAACTATGGAACCGAGACCGGACCTGATCCTGCCAGTTTTCATAATAGAGAAACCGGTCCCAGATCAAACTGGTTCAAAATCGGATCAATCGGTCAGGTTTGGTTCGGTCTAGTCTGGTTTTCTTGTTTCTCGATTTAAACTTACACCCCTAGGTATTAATTAGGACTTAGCTGCACCACCAACAAGGGTAGTCCGTATTCTAGTACTGATCTAGCAATCCCTACATAAAATATATAGATCATTAATACATGTATATATTCATATTCTCCTCGATCGACGAAATGAGCTAATTGTAGCGGTATTCGGTTTTAAGGACCAAAGGCAACAATTGAATGCATGGAAATTAAGCTGGGAAAAAACGTGCACAATACAAAAAGAATGAAATCTGCATGGGATCCATTTTAATGGTGATCGAGTGAGCATGCATTGAGGCAGTCTTGTGATGAATTAATTAATTGGCCTGCATGAGACAAGAGATCAAATATTGGACAAATAAGATGAAAAAATCCATGCAGCTAGCTAGAACACGATTAATTAACAATTGTTAGTGAATTGTCACCGAATTCCAATGGTCATTGGTAGTTAGGGACTTCATATAAATCGGTTGCTGCCAGGGACGGCTCTTCTATTGGCCGAGTTAGGCAATTGCCTAAGGCCCCTAATGAAAGAAGGCCAAAATATATATATAAAGTAGAATTTTTTTAAAAAAATATATATACCCAATAAAAAATTTTAATTAACTCAATGAGAATGAGAATATAAATAAGATCAAATAGATATTATGTCATTATTAGTTTTTAAAAGTATCGCAGATAATAATTATTTTGCTTATTCTCCTTCTAAGAATACACTTCTTTTTTATCATTATTAGTTTAATATATAATTAATGTGAAACTTATTAATAAAAAAATCTAATTTTTCAGTATTCATAAAAGGTTTTTGTACGTATAATCCTTTGAAAAGGCAAGAGCCCACTTTTTTTCAAATGTGTAAGTTGTTTATAGAATTTTATTAATAATAATGATTATAATTGTGTTTAAGAGTCTAAAGTACTTGTAAATAGATTTGATAAAATTCTCTCTAAATCAAAAATTTCCTAATAAAGATTAAGTCAATTATTAGTTGAAAATGTGGTATACAATTTTAATCAATAATTTTACTTTACAAAAAGGAATTATTTTTAAATCAAAATATAATATAAAAATCAAAATAATTTTATTTAATTTTACTTAAAAAAAAAACCTCACTCAAAATCTTAACCTTAGCCCCGAAACCTATTGAGCCGGCCCTAGTTGTTGCCTTTCATGATCTTCAGCTAGCTAGCTGATCTTCAAAACCTCGTGGTTAATTTCCACAACCTAAGCGATAATTAAACATTTCCACGCACGGCTTCCTTAGGATAACTATTACAACTTTCCCCAACCAAATTAGTCCAAAGCTATTAATTAATTTCTGAAATTGGTCCCGTAATTGGTGCGAGAAATATGGAGTACCCATGTGTCAATTATGAATACATACATGCATGAAGCTAGCAATTCAACATGCAATGGATATTCTCATGGGATATTTGGGATCAGGTCAAAAACTATTTCTATTGATTTATAAAAAATTCTACTTATCATCTCTATATCATACACCTATATTTATTTTTTATCCTTTTTTTTCCTAAACAGATGTATAATGTATGAATAATATGTAGAAGAACTCTTAATTTCTATTATGCTCATGAAAAAATATTGGATTAAGAGATTTGCTACTCGTCATCTTTACACATTACACACCACACATCACAAACTGCTAAGCCCAATATGGACATGGACATGGACCAATATGGCAAAGCTCAAGACACAACAAACTTGCTATGAACGCATCGTTATTCATGTTGGTTTCTTTTGCTTTTTTTTTTTCTAAAAAATGGAAATAATAATAAAGTAATATAATCAGTTGTTAATCTTCTGAAACTAGTGTAATTTTATCGCTTTTATTTCATCGAGAAATTCTCCATCTTCATGAAATTACAGTAAAATTAATTAACAGTTAAAGAAAGGTAATGGGCGTGGTCATGGATCCTGGATGCACGATGGTGGCTGGCCCACGGAGATGCTTGAACTTTTCTACAAGAATCACATGATCTCCCAATGCAATGCTTAAGTGGGCCCAGAAATAAATGCCCAAAGTGCTGCGATGTGTTTATTCGGCCCATTTGGGTTTATTCCGCCTTTTTGGTATCAAATTAATGAACATTTCATGGATGAGAATCTCCAAAAACTTTTGTCCAAATTCTCCGTGAGATAAGGCTTGGGAGTGTGGCGAATTCCACCTGCTTTGACTGGTGGCGGCTAGGGTCATCTGCCCAAGAGGGGAGAACGAGAACGTATGAAATGAATCAACTTGATTCAAATACAACGACTGATTTCGTGAATATTGTAGAATAACAACGCTCGTTGGGAGGAGGGAGATCGGATCAATCATGGTACTATCATTGTCAACGAAATGAAAAGGAAATATTCAATTACTACTAAATATAATAGGAAAAAATGATCATTTTTTTTCCATAAGCAACAGCTGTTAATTAGTAAGGCTGCTGCCCGACAATGTTGCCCCGGGGGTCATAGTTGCAAGTGATGATGGTGCCGCCATTGTTGCATCTGACTTTACCACAGCCAAGGCGCAAAGAATCGTGCCAAACCACCTGAGTATAGTGGCCGCACTGGCGGCCGGCATCACATGAGTTAGAGTTGTAGTTGTAGTTGGCCTTCTCTCCTACCCAAAGGTTAACGGCAGCCGTTTCCGAGAGGTCACCACTGCTTCATACAATATTCTCACCGTAAGGGCCATCCGAGTCATGCACTAGTCTGCAATCACCCTTACGTTGATCAGCATAGTTCTGTGCGTATGCCGCTACGGTAGCATCCCAGGTAATAGGTCCGACTCCCACCTGTGATCGAGCTGCGTTGTGAGCGTTGACGTAGTCCTGTGATGATGAATCAATCTGGGGACAGGAGAGATGGATAATGGTATAATCCAGGACATAGACAATTGCTAATGAAATGTTACCCATTGCAGTATTGCCCCCCGGCCACCTTGGAAAGAAGGAGAAATTGACTTGCGGTTGCCTTTGGATGACTCAAAAAGTAATTCAAAATAGGGTTAGTTTAGACTGCGTACGTACTTCCATATTTATTTGCTGCAATAGGGTTAGGTTAGGTTTGGGGTTAGGTTAGATTTGGAGAGTGAGATGTGAATTTTTTATTTTAAATAAAAGTTTAAAATATTATATTTTAATAATATTATTATTTTAGAATTTGAAAATGTTAAATTGAAATTTGAAAAAATTGAATTATTTATTATATTTTATATAAAAATTTGAGAAAATTATAATGATAAGATGAGATGAGATAAAATAAAAATTTTATGTTTGAAGTTAGTTATCAACCCTAACCTTAATGTTCCGCAGCGAGTACAGCTATGAATCAATGATATTTTTCTTGCACCTGCGTTCTAGATTCTCATCGTTCGCCGTGGCGTGTGGGTTACGACTTCATTCCAATCAGACTCGGTCGTGGTAGGGACTTGCATGCATAAGTCTTTATTCCGATCCGTCGGCTGACCCAATTAATTAAGCTCCTTCTTCCGGGATTACTAAAGTCTAACCTACTATACAAAGAAAAACGTGTATATATATATTTATTGCAACCTTAATTACATGATAACCTTCCTCCTATTTATAGATTGTCTGCCTTACAATAAATAAATATTTCTAAAGCAAGTCATGTAGTACTTTGATATTGTTTCTTGAGTGTGTATTTTTTTCCCATCATGCAATAATATCTCCAAATTTGTCAAAAACAAAAAACAAAACTGGGTCTATTTGAGGTTGATCTGTTTCTCTCTTCAACGTAGGACAATTTATTTTATTAGTGAAAACTGCGCTGTCGATCTTCATTGTTAACTTATTTGATCATTTATGAACATATTGATCATTGGTATGATGCATTTTAAGGTTAAGTTTATAATACAAACTCATCTCAATCCATCTCAAACTAGTTAATTATTGACGGGATCCACTATTTTTTTAATTTTCTATAAAAAAGTTTAACCCATCTCAACTAATTATTTCATACATTTAAACAAATACCTCAACTTATTTACATTCAAACACATGTTAATGGAATCCACAAAATATTACTGTTTACATATCAATTCAAATTATGCGAAATCATCTCAATATTCAAACGCAGTCTAATTAGTTTTTTGTATAGATATTTAACGTAGGAAACTACTTATACATTTTATTGATCAGTCATTGACTACTAGCATTGCTCTTTTCAAATTGTCTGCTTCTCTCTTCAAAGCCTAATGTGATTTTCCACGACCTCAGCCATAAGCAAGCATCTTCTTTAGGATAGCAAACATCTTCCTTGACTTCGCTTGAATAAATAATTGAATCGTGAAATGTTCGCAAGATTCGATATTCTTATATGTATATGGAATATTAATTTTTCATTTTAAAGGTCTTGTCTAGTTATATTCGCAAGATCGATCACGCCGTGGCTTGAGAAGGGGGGGGGGGGGGAGAGAACGTAAATTAAGGAAATTAAAACAGTGGAAGCATCATGATCAGATCAGATCAGATGGACGGACTAAATGGACTAATTGGCATCGATCGACCCATGCACGTACGGTTTGGATATTCCTTACTATAAATCAAGGAGGGCAGACTTTTATAAAATTAAGGGGTCATAACTATTAATTGACTGCATAAACACATGTATAAAAAAACACCGGACATTATCACAAAGCTAGCTTGCTAGCTAGCGCATGCGTGAGTAACCAGGTGCTAGCTACATGACATAAATTACCACATTCCAGAATCGTAAACACATCGGGCCGTTCAGCTAGCAGCTCGAGATAAACCGAACAGCCTTGCTCGCAATTAATTAGTTGATCATCAGTGTGCGTTTTAGAATTTTAACATGCAGCAGCTAGCTAGCACTGATCTAAACGTCAAAAACGCCCAGAGGTTGTTGAAGAACTCTTAGATAGGGACGCTGATTGACATAGTTGCCTGGGGGGTCATAGTTGCAACTGATAATGGTGCCCCCGTTGTTGCATCGCACTTTAGCACACCCCAAGCGCACGGAGTTTCTCCAAACCACCTGAGTGTAGTGGCGGCACTCCCCACCGACACAGGAGTTTGAGTTGTAGTCGTACTTTGGCTTCTCTGACACCCACATGTTCACAGCAGCTGTGCCCGAAAGGTCAGCGCTGCCCCATGCAAGGTTCTCGCCATAAGGCCCTCCCGAATGCACAAGCTTGCAGCTGCCTTTGAGTTTGTTAACGTAGTTCCGCGCATAAGAAGCTACCTTCGTATCCCATGTCATTGGCCCGACACCAACGCTTGCACGAGCGGCTTTGTGCGCATTGAGGTAGTCTTGTGGGGAGTTCTGGGCAAGGGAGACGTGGAATATGGCCAAGCTTACGACACAAACAATTGCTAGAGAAAGCCTCATGAACATCATCATATTGGTTTCTTTTATTACACGCACAACGCAAAACAAAATCTTAGACAATTGATGGATAAAGAGGACATGGATGCAGGGTATATATACATATAGAGCGAGAGCGAGAGAGAGAGAGAGTGGAAGATTATCTGAACAAGTCTATAAAGGCCGCTGCATGATTGTTGAAGAGCATTAAAAAAATGTAGCCTCCAGAAACATGCATGGCCCTTGGACATAAATCTAATAGCCATCGCCTTCGGGTAGCTTAAAGATAAGATTGTTTAGTGGCACTAGCTTGATCAAATTTGACTTTCCTTGTATAAAATTATAAAGTACCTTGTTTTACATAAATAACGTATACAAGACAAAATCTATAAAGTCTGTGCACCCTTTATCTCAATCATTTTGGATGATAAAGTTCATGGTAGGCTAGGCACTGTTTTATTTTAGAAAGAACAAGTTGCCATCGCGGACTTGTCTTGTTTTTCTCTCGCAAGTGCTTCCTTTCCAATTCCAAAGTTGTAATTTTTATGTTTATTTTTTGTGATTCTAAAGTATTTATAACATCTCCCAGTGGGTATATATATTATATGTATTTGAGTACCCATGGCCGTGGCTGATTATCGAGATCAAACAAGATTCTCCAACGAATAAATTAATGATGCCATTAGATTATTCCAGCCTTCTCCGGCTGCAAACAAATGAATATTCCATAATCATAAAAATCCAAGTTCAATCCTCTCTCTCGCGTGACAAGTATCGAGGAAAGATAAAATATTTTAGAAATTATTATCATTAGGTACTGATAGTGTGATTTTGCTTTCTTTATATCAGTAATAAGATTAACGAACAACATAAATATTAATATGATTGATATTATTAATCATTATTTTATACCTCCTTTTGTCCCATCAAAATGTACATAGGAAGAACGTACAATAAAGTCAGAAGAGCTAGAGGAGAAAATATATATATATTTATATGAGTCATGCTAGTACCGTCCAATTTTAACTTTTTTTTTTATATTTTTTAACATATTTAAATATTTTAAAAAATAAAAAAAATTTACAAATACACTAAAAATCACTTTATTAATCATTCAGTTGAAACAAACTCAAACAGCATTCAAGTATTTCTCATGCATACATATATATATATATATATATATATATATATATATGGCGATAGCCATGATTAAATATAGCTGTCGGCCTTCCACATAATTTAAGGAATCAAATTAACACAACCCTCCATCTAAAGTTAATTTTCTTATATGTTTGACCAAACCACATACAAATATATGTCCTACAGTAGTTTCGAACAAGTAGATCAAATCAATTAGCCAAGACAATGAGCCTACAATTGTGGGCCACATATTATGTTAAAATTCTACATAGATCGTGTAATTGCTGTATTCGTCAAACCATATATATGATCGTCTAAGTGGAACGAAAATAATATTGTCTCAAGTGGCAGGGCAAGGTTGTGATTGTCAATAAGACGCACAGTACTATAGAGTTATAAAATAGAGAAAGGGACGCCATGATTGTGAATTCAATCACTACTCGTGCATTTTCCTGTTAAAGGAGAGTGCCAATACAATATGATCAGATGATCATTTTTTTCGGCTGTTGTTTGAATTTCTTTTGTAAAACAAGAAAATTGTCGCCAGACTCTGCTAGGTCCCGAAGGACCAGGCATGCAGACTCTTTGATGATTAAGTTTGTCACTATCTTCTTATCTCTATTTAAATTCAACAGAGAGTGATCAGTGAGAGTATTAATTTCTTTCCTTCAACAATCTGACTTTTTATTGAATCGGTTAGATAGTTGAGAGTTGGTGGTTATTCCCTAAAAAGGGGCTCAATGGCCATTATCTAAGAAGCAAGCTTTAATTATCTGGTTATTCACCTGATCATTGAGCGGGGACCACTAACTATTCTTATCCCCAACAATTACCATTAATAATCGAACTTCAAATGCATATTGGGAATACTTGGAATGTGATAAATCAATGATCAACACAATGCATATAAAGGTGATCAATTAAAAAATATAATGGATTTATTATATATTTTTGTCATTAATTCTCTTTCATAAGAACAAGAAAGTAAAAATATGATCTAGCTAAGCAATTTGTGGCGTATAAATTAATTAAGTTGTCGTTATATGCATGTATATAAGTTGGGAAGAAGCCAAACTTGCGCCCTCAGAAGAAAAAAAAAAAAAAAAGAGCCAAAAGTGCGGGCCGCCCATGCAAACGAAGTCGATGCATGAGTACCTGATCCTCATATATAATATTACTAATTCACGAGTTTCACTTTATTTATTTATTCACGGTGCCAATATTAGATGACTTATTTAAGGTCACCACCCTCTAAAATTAAACTCGTAGATGCATGCATGCTTGCTTTGATCAGGAACTACAAGCAACGAAAAGCTCTAATTATTAATTAGTAAGGCCGCTGCCCGACAATGTTGCCCCGGGGGTCATAGTTGCATGTGATGAAGGTGCCGCCATTGTTGCATCTGACAATTTAGCACAGCCAAGGCGCACAGAATTGCGCCAAACCACCTGAGTATAATGGCCGCACTGGCGGCCGGCAGCACATGAGTTAGAGTTGTAGTTGTAGTCGGCCTTCTCTCCTACCCAAAGGTTAACGGCAACCGTTCCTGAGAGGCCACCACTGCTCCATGCAATATTCTCACCGTAACGGCCACCCGAGTGCACAAGTCTGCAATCACCCTTACGTTGATTAGCATAATTCTGTGCAAATGCTGCAACGGTAGCATCCCAACTAATAGGTCCGACTCCAACCTGTGATCGAGCTGCGTTGAGCGTTGACGTAATCTTGTGGTGAATCTTGGGCGCTGGATTCATGGACTAAGGCAAAGGTCAGGACGAAGGCAAAGGTCATTGCCGGGGAAATGTTTCTCATGATGATCGTGAGTCCCTGCATATTGGTTTCTCGTATGTAATGCAAAGAAAAAGCTAATTAGCGTGCAGGATGGTAGAGCCAGCATGGATGAGTGTTACTATATATAGGGAAATTATAAATGCTTGGGGCAATATGCAAATGAGTTAGGGTAGGGACACGAAATTCCGTAATTTTATCGTTTCCCAATCTAGTTTTATCATTTCCTAGCCACCAGTAGTACTTTGTGGAAATTATGTCATGCGTTTTGGAAGAGTTAATGATCTTTAGTAGAATGTTCAAACGTGGGAAGCATAAAACTTGGGTGGAACTAAAGAGACCAATTAAACACCACTTGCATGTAGTACCATATATAATAATTAATGATGATATATAGTTATATATATATATATATATATATATATATATATATATTGCATATATCTACTCTATTATAATAAGTGGCTATATAATTATGAATAGTAACTTTTATTTTTTTTGGTTAACTTTTCTTATTTTTCCGTAAAGTCCTATTTTACCAAAAGGCCCTTAAAACCCTTAACTATTTGACGTGTAGATCGAGATAAATCGAACAGCCTTGCTCGCAATTAATTAGTTGATCATCAGAGTGCGTTTAATTTATAAATTTAACATGTAGCAGCTAGCACTGATCTTAGTGTCAAAAACACCCTGAGGTTGGTGAAGAACTCTTAGATAAGGACGCTGATTGACATAGTTGCCTAGGGGGTCATAGTTGCAACTGATAAGGGTGCCCCCGTTGTTGCATCACATTTAGCACACCCCAAGCACACGGAGTTTTGATGGTCTTCTAAATCTGTCTTCCAAGTGTAAAAGCTATCAAAGTAGTACATGGATGAGTTTCATGGTCATTTCCACAGGGACAACAATGTTCATGAAGAGCAAGCATGGTATGAGTTGCGTTTGTGTGAAGAACTTGTTTGTGAAAGAGCTATTTACATAGCTAATAAGAGAAACAAGAAAAGTATGTTTGTGTACTGATATGAGTGTATTAATAAAGAATGGTTTAGATCTTTCCTCTATTTCTTTTAAGAATGATTTTCTAAATGCTTGTAAATTAAAAGAAATGAATGCTAGAGAAATGAGTGCAAGGAATTAGAAATTACAAGAAAAATTAACACCTAAAAGACAATATATCAAACACTTGAGCTGCGGATAGGGCCTCTTTTTTATCCAACCTTTAGTTAGTTTTCAGAGGTGCTAAATCTCAATCATCAATCCAGTCAAGGAATAAATTATTGGAAAATGAGAATTTTACATTTGGACATGCACCATTACTTTAAAAGCCTTCACTATATTACCAACTAAAATCACAATAGAAACTGATCGAAGGAAACCTTGATAAATTCAAGCCTTTGTTGTGCCTCTATGTCTACAACAAAGCAAGAGCAAGAGAGTCCTTCAATTCTCAAATCAAAATCTGATTTGCAACAAAGTAAATAAAAGTTCATACCAACAGAAATTTCATTAACTCAAAGCCCAACTCAAACTGAGACACTCTCCACAACTCAAGCTACAAAGTTAGTCTAACATCGTCTTTTCAGAAAATGGAAATTAAAACAAGTAAAACTACAATTCATAGAAGGATTGCTAAGTGCATCAACAAAGCTACGGTAGAAAAAAAATTTCCAGAAAAACAACTACTGAGAAATAAAAATTTCCAAACAAAAGTCTGAAAAACGCAAGAAGAGAACCCCCCAACAAAAATCAGAAATTCCCTTTTATACCCTATGAGATTTTTTCTCTCCCCTCTTTTGGTTGGCTAGTTCTGCACCCTTTTAGACCACGATCTTGTGCTGCCTTTCCACTTTCGCATGCGTGCGTCTACTGCCCAGCTTGAGGCCAGTTGTTGTGCCTTCCACTCCCTCGTCCCACTCCATAACTTCATCCTTCTTTCTTTTCTTTTCTTTTTTTGTTGTTTTTTTTCATCTCATAGCCCCTACGTTCCAGTGCATTCTTTTAGGTGTTGTTGTGCTAGTTGGGTATTTCCAAGAATACGCTTGTGTTTCTTTTCCAATATTGCCCTGCAACATATAAGTAAACTATGAGAGGAGTAAAATTTGGGGTATTAATTTTGATGGGGAACAGCTGCATTATAAATCTTTTCAAGTGCAAAATGTCAAAATTTATCAATTGACTCAAGTATCATAATATACTGTACTATTAAGTGCTTAATTCATTTTTGGTTAAAATTTATTCACTTAGCAGCGTAATCATGCAATTGTGACACTTTATCAAGTTTCTTCAAACCACCTGAGTGTAGTGGCGGCACTCCCCATCAGCACAGGAGTTGGTGTTGTAGTCATACTTCGGCTTCTCTGCCACCCAGATGTTCACAGCAGCTCTGCCCGAAAGGTCAGCGCTGCCCCATGCAAGGTTCTCGCCATAAGGCCCTCCCGAATGCGCAAGCTTGCAGCTGCCTCTGAGTTTGTTAACATAGTTCCGTGCATAAGGAGCTACCTTGGCATCCCATATCATTGGCCCAACACCAACTGTTAAGAGATAAGGGAGACGTGTTTGAATAATTCTATGTATATATTTTCTGTATTCTTCTTTACAAAATATATAGGTGTACAATGAAACTAAGTAAGGAAATTTACATATAAGGAAAATATTCTAATGTAACATATGCCTAAAAATAAGAAATCCCTGATTTTGTGCAATCCATAATTTTGGAAATATATGATTCTGTCAATACTCCTCCTCAAGTTGGCTTACGGAGATCCGTAATGCCCAACTTATATGAGAAATGATGGAAAATTTCCTGGCCTAAAGTTTTGGTGAAGATATCTGCAATTTGCTCATGTGAAGAAGTGTGAACTTCTTTGAGGAGATCGGAGCGAATTTTATCTCGAATGATGTGGCAATCGATCTCAATGTGTTTAGTATGTTCATGGAACACTGGATTGTAGGCAATGTCAAGTGCAAACTGATTGTCACAGTAGAGGTTGAAAGGCTCGGGATGAGGGATGCCAAGATCAATGAGAAGTTGCTTTAGCCAGGTAAGCTCACAAGTGTTGACAGCAATGGCGCAGTATTTAGCTTCAGATAAAGAACGAGCAACGATAGTCTTTTTTTTTTTGTATGCCACAAGATCATATTGGTACCGAGCTGGATGAAGTAACCTGTGGTGGAACGACATGTGGTGGGGTAGCTGGCCCAATCAGAATCAGTATAAGCTGTAACTTGTGTGGTGTTGGAGGAAGAGAAAAAATGGCTTGGCCAGGAATCCCTTTGATGTAACAGAGAACACGCGTAGCAACAGTCATATGAGGAACACGAGGGGCATGCGTGACTTGATTGAGAATGTTGACAGCATAAACAATGTCAAGTCGAGTGATGGTCAAGTAAATGAGACGACCAACCAAACGATGATAAATGCTAGGATCAGGAAGTAGAGATCCATCTTCATTGGAAAGATTCAAATGTTGTTCCATCGAAAAAGAGGCGGTCCGGGCACCTAGTTGACTACCGTCAGAAAGTATATCAAGAGCATATTTCCGCTAGTTCAGGAAAATACCTGCAAAAGAATGTGCAACTTTGAGACCAAGAAAGAACTTTAGAGAGCTAAGATCCTTGGTTTTGAAGTGAGTGGAGAGAATGTTTTTGAAAAACTCAATTTGGGGAAGAGTATTTTCAGCAACTAAGATGTCGTCAACATATACAAGAACAATAGTAATGTTGGTGTGAGTAACAAGAGTGAATAATGAGTGATCGGCCTGAGATTGACAAAAATAGCATTAAGAAGCACAGTAGTTAGTTTGAAAAACCAGTTGCGGGAGGCTTGCTTGAGACCCTATAGGGACTTTCTGAGTCGACAAACACGGGTCTCCCCCTGAGTGCAATAGTCAGGTGGTGGGGTCATGTAGACTTATTCATCATGATCACCATACAAGAAGGCATTGCTGACGTCGAGCTGATGAATGGTCTAATTTTTTGTAGCAGAGATTGCCAATAAGTAGCGGACAATGGTCATTTTGGCAACCGGAGCAAAAATCTCATGATAGTCAAGACTTTCAACTTGAGTGTAGCATTTGGCAACCAGTTGGGCTTTGTACCTCTCAATGGATCCATCGGCTTTGAGTTTGGTTATGAAAACCCATTTACATCCAATGGGTTTCTTACCAAGTGGAAGATACTCAAGAGTCCAAGTGGAGTTATCTTCTAGAGCCTAGAGCTCAGTGGACATTGCCTCGAGCCAATGAGCGTGTTAGATAGCATCAGAATAACATGAGGGTTCAATATAAGAGGTGAGAGCATTTAAATAAATAATATGTGAGGGAGAAAACTGAAAATATGAAAGAAATGCAGATAAAGGATGAACAGTACCTAAAGCCGTTGTAGCAGGTGAAGACGTCGTGGGCTCTATATATAAGGTGGGGCATATGTAGTCAGAGTGATAGGTAGGCCGTGTAGTGCAGTGGCGAGGACAAGAGACGGGTGGAGGTGAAGGTGGAGAGGGTGGGGTTTGAGGAGGGTTAAGAGGTGTTTGGGAAGTAGGTAAAACTAGTTCAGGGACTGGAAGATGAATGATTGGAGATGGAGAACGAGAGGAGGAGGTGTCTGGAATATCCTGAAAAGGGAATTATTGTTCGGGGAAGGTGACGTCATGAGAGAAGAAAATGGATCGTATATCAAGATTGTAGAGTTTGTATGCTTTGTGGATGTTGGGGTAGCTGAGAAAGACACATTTAGTAACATGGGGAGAAAATTTATCACGGTGAGCACAAAGAGTTTGTGCATAACAAAGGCACCCAAACACATGAAGGTGATCGTAGTTGGGTGTTTTGTTGAAGAGAACCTCAAAGGGTGATTTATTTTGGAGAGTACGACTGGGAGTGCGATTGATGAGATATGCAGCAGTGAGAACACAATCATCCCAGAAAGGAATGGGTAAGTGTGCTTGAAAACATAGACTGCAGGCAACATTAAGAAGGTGCTGGTGTTTACGCTTCGCAACGCTATTTTGTTAAGGAGTTTCAACACAGGTACGTTCATGAATAATGCCATGATCAAGAAGATAGGTTTGAAATTGATGAGAGAAAAATTCTTGTCCATTATCAATTCTAATGATTTTAACAGTGGTGTTAAATTCATTTTTTACAAGAGCAAAAAAATGAGTTAAATGAGTGTAAGCTTCAAGTTTAAAAGGCATTAAATATATCCAAGTAGTGAGAAAAAAATCATCCACTATTGTAAGGAAATAATGGGCTCTACATAAGGAAGAAGTATGATATCTACCCCAAATATCACAAAAAAAATCCAATTAGAAGCAAAAACACTTTTAGTAGCAAAATTTGGAAAAGGTAATCTTGTGTGTTTAGAATGACCACAAACATCACAATCAGAAAGAATATAAGGGGAATCTAAAACATTAGGAATAGTAAAACTAAAGGAATGACCTACATGTTGATGCCATAAAGTCTTATTAGCAGTGGATTGAGCACCAAAAACCATAGGGGGTCGAGACAGTACACGTAATGTCCATTGCATAGTTCACCCACTCCAATCAGCTTCATTGATTATGGGTCCTGAAATAAGCAATTATTAGAAGAAAAAGTAATAATGCAAGAATTTTGAAGGGAAAATTGGGAAACAAGTAATAAATTAAAGGTTAAAAGAGGAACAAAATAGACTTGAGTTAGGGTAAGAGATGATGAGAGAATACAAGTGCCGAGACCCTTGGCTGGGATATCCTAACCCGGGGGGAGCTGAATGGAATGGGGAGTTGCTAGGGTTTGTAGATCGGTGAAAACGTCCTTGTGGTCGCAGATATGGTGGCTCGCGCCACTGTCTACCACCCAATGGAGGCGCCGATTGTAGGGAAAATCAAGTTGAGGGGAGAAGAGGTTACAAATAAAGTTGACTGAGGAGGACTCGATCGAAGATGGGGATGGAGCGAGCAAGTCGAGGAGCTTTTGGTATAACTTCGATGACAAGCCAGGTACTGGACTCGAGGCCAACGGAGCAACGGCGATCTAGTTGATACTTGAGGGGGGCTGACCAAGAATGGAGGGTTGGTTATTGGATCTCGGGTTACGACTAGGAGGATAACCCACTAGGTTCCAACAGCGATCTCAGATATGTCTTTCTTCACCGCAAGTCGTGCACTTGAAGGGAGGTTTTGGGTGCCCACCAAGTCGGACTGCCATGGCCATGTTTTTCGACGAAGATGGTCGAATGTTGAGCATCCTTTGTTGCTATTCTTGAAACAGAATAAAGAATACTTTGCTTATGAGTGGAAGTGGATCCATGGCCAAGATTTAAGTGCGGAGGGAGGTGACGGAATTTTTGAGGTCGAGGAGGAACTAGAACACCCTTTCATCATCGGTTTGCTACTATAAAGCTTTGAGGTCAATGCTCTGTTGGAGGTGACGAAGTTCATCCCAAATTTGTTTTATTTGGTTGTAGTAATCATGTACTGAATTTATGGTTTGTTGTAGAGAAGAAAGGGCCCGTTTGAGTTGGTAAATTCGGGCATTATTGCCATGACAAAACCGGGAGGAAAGATCAACCCAAACATCACGTGGGTTGGTATGGTATTCAAGAGAATTGGCAAGAGAGGGGCTGATAGAATTGAGGATCCAGGTAAGAACCATATCCTTTTTTTGGTTCCATTGGGTGTATTCGGGTGTGTTAGGTTCAGGAGGTTTGAGGGTACCATCAACAAAACTAAGTTTGTTTTTGGCAATATTGAGAGCTCGTGTCATGGCTTTTTGCCATTTGAGGTAGTTGTCGCTGGTTAGAAGTCCATTGACATGGGTTAAGCTTGGTGAATCTAAGGGATGAAGAAGATAAGGGGAAGGGAGGGTTAGGTTGGATGATTCAGCCGTGGCTTTGCAAGACCTTTTTCTAGCCTGATACCATGTTAAGAGAGAAGGGAGAGGTGTTTGAATAATTCTATGTATATATCTTCTGTATTCTGCTTTACAAAATATATAGGTGTACAATGAAACTAAGTATGGAAATTTACATATAAGGAAAATATTCTATTGTAACAAATGCCTAAAAATAAGAAATCCCTGATTTTGTGCAATCCATAATGTTGGGAAAATATGATTCTGTCAATACCAATGCTTGCACGAAGAATATGGCCATCGCATTGAGGTAGTCTTGTGGGGAGTTCTGGGCAAGGGAGACGTGGAATATGGCCAAGCTTAGGACACAAACAATTGCTAGAGAAAGCCTCATGAACATCATAATATTGGTTTCTTTTTATTACATGCACAATGCAAAACAAAATCTTAGACAATTGATGGATAAAGAAGGACATGGACGCAGGGCATATATACATATACATGCCATTAGATTATTCCAGCCTTCTCCAGCTGCAAACAAATGAACATTCCATAGTCACAAAAATCTAAGTTCAATCCTCTATCTCGCACGATAAGTATCGAGGAAAGATAAAATATTTTAGAATTATTATCATTAGGTACTGATCTTGTGATTTTTCTTTCTTTATACCATTCATAGAGATTAACTCACAACATAAATATTAATTTGATCGATATTATTAATCATTATTTTATACCTCCTTTTGTCCGGCCATCAAAAGGTACATAGGAAGAACAATAACCACACCCACATTATAATTTTACTAGACAAATTACACCCCTCATAGTTTTCATGACCAATATTTTAAAATGGGCGTTCACCGTCGTAATTACCGATGGGATCGTAGTTGCAAGTCATAAAGATCCCCCCATCCTTATTACACCTGACCCTGGCACACCCAATACGCTTGGTGTCGCGCCAAACAACTTGGGTGTAGTGCAGACACTCACCACCCTTACACGAGTTGGACTTGCGATCGTAGTATTGTTTCTCATCAACCCACATCTTCACAGCCTCTAGTGTTGTGAAGGTACCCCATCCTTGTGCAATGTTTTCCCCATAGGGTCCATTGGAATGCTCCAAGTTGCAATCCCTCCTCTTGTTAGCATAATTCTTGGCATAGACTTGCAGTGTGTGGTTCCATGTTAGAGGAGCAACACCAACTAGGGCACGAGCAGCATTGTGGGCGTCGAGAAAGTCTCGGTAGGAATTTTGTGCCAGGGAGGCTTGAATTAGGGTGAACCCAATGAAGCATATTGCGAGAAAAAACTTGCTAAACCCCATTTTAGAAGGCTTGTCAAGTTAATAGATTTGTGGTGGCCGTTGGTGGGAAAAATGGGGCATATGATCTCGGTTTTTATAAGCCGCTTTGATCTGCATCACTAGGTGTACATACCATATATCGCGATAGCTAGTGAATATCAATTGCCATGTCTCCCAATTTCTCTCCGTTATAATCTCAACTTAATTATAAGTAATTAGGTAGAACGAACTTTGTTAATCCTAGCCTATATTTTATATATATATATATATATATATATATATATATATATATATATATATATATATCTAATTATATACATGGCCAATGATACACTTACGTATATTATGTCTTCATGATGAACTGATGATATATATTTTTCCGCCTCACGCTTTAAACGTCTTTCACCCCTTTATTGGAAATGAATTAAGGGAGGACAATCTTTTGTCATCTGTCAAATAACTCCTAATTTCTAAAGAAAGAAATAGTTGGTTACGTAGACTTTTCGTACTATATATTGTTATTATTATTAAATGATATATTTTTATAATTATTTTACCAATGAGATCATGATAGAAATTGGATACATTTAATTAGGAATTAAGATCCTAATAATGCTATATACCGTTCTAAAATGTACAAGTATTACTCACTCATTTTAAAAAAAAAGTACTAGAGTCCACTTTTAAAAAATATTTTTTTCATATAGGTTGTAGATTTATGTATCCATTTTCTTTAAAGGGAGTTTGCCCATTCTAGGACTACTAATATCATTTCATTCTTTTTATATGGGGTATCCACCATCCACGTATGTAAAAATACATTCACCATGCATATATGACAATTATCGAAGTCATAAAATGCTGAAGATTTGTGTGTAATGCGAGAAATAATATTTGTTGTCGTAGAGTGGGCAAATCTCATGTATTTTCTTTGAAATAAATAAATAAATCTAGTATTCATATGAAAAATTATTTTTTTTAATAGTGGACTTGTAACACCCCTTCCCGTAAGCTAAAAATGTCACGTGTTTTGTATAAAATAAACTCGACAAGAAATCTCATTTTTAATAAATGAAATTAGGATTTATTTCATAAAACTTTGTCTGATAAAAAATGTTTTCAAAACTTAAAACAATAAACTGAATAAATTTATGTCATAAAAAAAATCAATTTTATTCTAGAAGGTCTGCCTACTCGTATTCATCATTCTCACCTGGGTGGTTAAAAACATAAAAATAAACTAAAATGAGTCGAATACTCAGTAAGAAATCCATCACAACGTCAACATACTAAATATAAGGTTTTCATAAAAGTTTTCATGTTGAGAGTTTAAAATTCATGACTGTTCATATTGATATTTATGCTATACATAACTGATTTATCTGAATTAACTGACTGATATGTTTTAACTGATTGAATTGACCGGCCAACACACTTAACCCTGTGTGCCAGGTTGTGCACCGGCCCCACGTCCCGCTGATAGTATTCTGGCATACTATGGTGGACCACGCTTGAGTCCGTGGCTTACACATCCACCCTGATCTAAACTGCATTGGTATCATGCATCTGAATGGTAATTTGATTAACTAATCTGATTTTATCTTGCACTTGAACTTAATAGACTTGTGTGTCTTATACACATGAGATGTATGACATAATACATACATAATTATAATTTCTGAATTTGAATATAATGTGGAATGACATGCTCGTATGCTATGCTGGATGATATGTTTGCATATGACATGAGTGGTGCATAAATAATGGTTGTCAATGAACTGGCTTGAATAATAATTATATATAAGTTGAACTATGATGATCCTAGTTTGTGATCAAATTACTTACCTTACTACGCCTCTTCTTCTTGAATTTACTTCGTAGCTCGTCACATATACGCAGTATTAAAATTTACTAAATCTGTCAAGGAAGACCATGTACTAATAATACCCTACTTAATTAAATTTATAATCTAGAAGATAGTCAAATAAATCATTTGTTTAACACTATAATCCATAAATCCTGATATTTTAAATATATGATAATTTAGTAAAATATTTGGGCTATTTTAAATAAGTAATAAAAACTTCAATTCTTGAAATAAGTTTCCTTTCTTAACATAATTATTCAATCTTATAAGAAATCTAATAAATATTAATATTATTTAAATATTCTTAACATATTTCTTAATTTCTATTTAAAATATAACTTAATAATTTTATAAAAACTCGCTAAATAGATAAAAGGAAATATTAACTAAAAATAGGCTCAATAGTATATTTTAAAATACGTTTCAAGTTCTTTAATCATTTTCTTATAAAATGAGCTTATGACCAATATATTTCTTTAATAAAAAATAAACTCAACTTTGAAATATTAAGTCCAATAAAAATCACTAAAACAATTATTGAGACATAGTTAGACCAGCCCAATTTAAAATACAAATATTATCATAATGGTACATGTGTAATTAACCTCAAGCTTAGCCCACAAGGAAAATTAGTCCACCAAATTTAAACACCAAACAAATTAAAACTAAGCCCAAATTTACTTTTAAAACACAAGCTTATCAAATAAACCCGACATACATAGGGCCCATGGGCTCGTTAGTGAAACAATGGCTCTGGTATTTACACACACGGAACAGATGAAGAAGGAAATGTCATGTGAGAGAAAGAAAAGAAACAGAGGCTTGGGGGTGGTGTGCGATACAGGGCCGAAACTCACGGAGGTAGGGAGGCTGAGACGATGGCAGCTCCGGGGTGACTGGAAGTGGCCGGCGACGCAGCTGGGTTCTTGGGCAAGGTGGTGCAACGCCGTGAGAAAAGAGAGAGAGAGAACTGTAAAACCGAAAAAACTTAGAAAGAGAAAGTGGTAACAGACGACGATGGGCCTACCGGGAAGAAGTGGGCTCGACGGTGCTGAACTGGTCGGCGAATTCTGTGGCCATGGGGAGGTGGTCAGTCGAGGTGGTTGCTGGTTACTGGGCAGCGGTGACACAGTGGGTGATGATTGGTGCTGTGGTAGTTCACGGTAGAGGGAGGGACACTCGGTGGGGCTACGGTTTCCTTGCTTTTTGGTGGTTGCTCGACGGTGGTTGGCAAGGGCTGTGAAGGAGGGAGGTTGCGGTGGTTCTGAAGAACAAGGCTTACGGGTTGGCAGTTTGCATGAGATTTGATATAAGGCTTAAAGTTTTCTTGTGTTTAATTATGAGGTTCTCGGGGTAGTTTTATAGGTGAGGGGGAGGGGAATAACGTGAGCGTTAAGGAGATTGAATAGAGTTTGGAGTTGAGAGTTGGATTCCCATTAGGAATTTATTCAACTAGTTAGAAGATAAACACTAAAAGTTTACGGGTGGAGATAGGAAGAAAAAGGCAGAAGAACTCTAATGGCTGTTGCACAAATCGGATCATAATAAAATACTAAAAATAAAAGTAAAAGAAATGATAATATTCTTAACAATATAAAATCTGATAACATAATAATAATAATAATAACTAAACAATTTACTTATATACCTCTAAATCTACGATTAGTATGTTACATGACTCCACTATTTTTTCAAAGTGGACAGACTTGCAATAATTATAGGACCGTATATAGCATTATTCTACATTAATACCACTAACTTGTACTTCCTATTTCACGTAGCATTTAATTTCTGTTTTCAACTAACCTTCAAAGTCCTTTCCATGATTAATTTAAGTTTTTAAAATAAATACTAGTTTCACATGCATGATAGCATAGAATATAATTTGAAATAAATTTCGATCTGTGCATGGTCCGGTTACTAAAATAATAAATTAAATAACTAATTAACCCACCTTACTAATTTAACGTGGCTTACGAGTCTTGATTAGACAAAGATATATATTTCCCTATCTGCAGCACATAATCTACTCCCAGAAAGGCTAATTAATTAATCAACAGAAACTATGAATTGAGATTGAGAAAAAATACTACACAAAAAGAAAACTTTGAAAAATAATGATTAATTGAAAAATTAGAAATTGTTTCATGAAGCCTACAAGTTCATCAGCTTAAATAGCTTCAAAATTTGAAATTGTGAGAATTTTCTTAAAAATTGAAAATCTAAATTATTGCATGAAAATAAAATACATAAGTAAACAAAAATCCTACCAAAATTTTGGTCAAAATCGAAATCAAAATTACTTTTAAAACTTAAAATGAAATATTTTCTAAAAAGACAAAACTAATATTACCCCGATCCAAAGAAGAATAAGTTTTTAGTACCATAATTGCTCATATTCAACTTCTTAAAGTAGTTGAACGTAATCAATGTAGAATCTAGATCCAAATTCCCTTCATCAATTTGGATAACTTGCATAAATAATTGAGAAATTATAGTTACAGTTCTAGAATGTGTAAGTTTTGCACACTTCCTTTAAAAAAGTGGTCAAATCTGTAACTCATATGAAAAAAAAAAATTTATTTTTTTAATAATAGACCAATTTTAAAAAAAAAATGTTTGCAAAACTTACACACTATCTAGCATTACTCTAAATAATTTGGATAGTAAGTGGCATGGATAGCTGTTTCTCTCCATTATATTCTCAATTGAACCATTTCAAATATCTAATTATATAGAAAAAAAATTCATGCAACCGGTTGTGCAACTGGCGTGTAATCGCCACATCATGTTTCATTTAAAGGAGGGTTGAAATCGCTGGGTGTCATGCAGGGAGGTAAGATTGAGTGAAACAGTGTGTTAATTGAAACACACCCTTTTGACCTTCTTTCATTTGGGGTTGCTTCCCGTCATTCTCCCTTTTCCCTTCCTCTTTCTTCTTTTTCCTTCTGAGAAATGATAGCTGTAGCCGTGAGTGCGCAAGTTTCACGCAATCATTTTGAAAAAAAGTGAATATATATAGCATCCACATGAAAAAAATTAATTTTTTAATAATGGACCCCACTTTTTTTTTAAAACGACTGCACAGCGCTTGCGCACTCCATGACTGCATGTAGCATTACTCAATGTCCGTGGTTCTTTAATGAGGCTAGCAATGATAGTTCACTTACGTGACTCTCAAAAACTTAGTTGAGAATATTCAATCTGATTCAAAAGTTTGTTTCTAGGAGAACTTTTGGCATCTCACAAGGATGAACCTGTGAAAAGTTTGGGCAGAGCCTCTAATAAGGTTTAATTCCTTTGATTGAGGATATGATGATAATTGTAATTGTGCACGGGCTTGCTTATGCTCAAGTCTTGTACTTATTTCCTTCCACTTAAGATAATTTGTCCTGGAAGTATGGAGTGTCATTAATGAGTACTCTAGCTTGCTCTCATGCATCAAATATCCCCCATCGGGGAAGATGGTGGTAAATCCTTGCCACACTAGAAATTAACAGTCCATTACTAATTTACTTTGAATAAACTCCACCTCCCCCAAAAAAAAAAAAAAAAAGAAATTTGATGGCAGCCATCTTTGAGGTTGTGTGATAGTGGAGTAATAAAGAACTGGAATAAAGATTACCTCTCTTGCATGTCTAACAATGCAAGTGATATGGAAATAATGTACAATGAAATTACAAAAAGTCTTTAGGGTTTCTAATTTCTCTCTGATGAACTTCCCTTTATTCTTCATTTTATCCTTCTGGTTTCTAATGCATAAGAGTTGGCCTTTTTGAAGGATATATTGGGTTTGGGAGAACAAAAATTGAAATGTACAGTTAGATGGTACCTCACTTCGGTCAAAATGCTCTGCAGTCGAGCACTGGTTGGGGCATTTTTCAATCACTTGAAATGATCATCTGCGGCAATGGATTTGGGCCTTCTTCAATCACTCGAAATGCTCTGCAAAAATGGGTTTGGGTGACAAGGACATGTTGGGTTCCATCGTTGGTAAGGGTGATAAACATCCGGTCCGAACAGGAGAAATTGACCGAACCGGACCGGACCGAGACTGAGAGCGGTCGGTCTTGGTCCATGTTTTAGAGGACCTAAAAGTTATGGTCCGGTCTAGGTCCAAGGTTTTTCCACCTCGGACTGGAAAGGACTTAATGAAAAATAAAAATAAAAAATATATTATTTATATTATAATTGTACAATTTATTATGTAATTTTCATCTAACCTATCACCATTAACAATATAAAATTTTAAAAATGTTATTAACACTTGTTAATATTCTATCAATTAACTAATATATAATATTAATTAGATAATTATATAGTAATTAAATAAATTAATAATATAATTTTTATCTAATTTATTATCCTTGACTATACAAAATATTTTTCTATTGAGTTAGTTACATAATTGATATGGGTGTTTGGTCTGGTCCGATCTCTATGGGTGTTCGGTCCGGTCCAGTCCAGGAAAATTATGGACCGAAAATGGTCCATTACCGTACAGGACCGAACTAACCGATTTGCACCCTTAATCGATGGGCTCTACCTAAATGCATTTTTCAATCCTTCCTTCTTCCTTCTACGTTTCACTTCACTCGCGATCCTTCCTTCTTTCTTTCACTCTAGGTTTCAGTCACTGGGTTATGCTTTATCTCAGTTTTCTTTTTCTTTTTAAATTTATGTCAAGTGCTGCAGCCGGTTGCACGGCAGTTCTACAGGGACGGTTATACATAGTGGAATTGAATTATATATGTTGAAAATAAACACGACTAGGACTAGCTAGAATTTATCAGTTGTCATTCAATGGTACTATCTTAACAAGCTTTTAAGATAGGGTCAATATTCGAGCTCTTGTCACCTATATATGATCAGAAACATAAGTTTCTAAAAACAAATAATTATTTTTCCTCATTTTCTTTTAGATGAATGGTTACTGTTAAAATTTGCAAATTAATGACTATACATCACAAATACCACCAGCTAAACGAAAAATTAGCTAGCTAGCTAGCTAGTCGATCATGATCTAGCCATTAATATTGCATTGTCAAACAACTTCTTTTTTCCTAATTAATTTCTTTTTTATTTGATTATATATAGGTAAACGGGCATCATTTCATTTTTAAATTAGAAGGAGTGTTTTGCTAAGTTCCTACCATGTTAAGTGATCTAGAGACACGGCCAAGAGTGATATTATTTATAAAACCCCACACAAATGCACAGATCGATTGAGAGCAAAGCTCAGAATGCTCTGGGCCTGACCTTAACTCCTTAGTGAGTCTAGAGACTCGGCTTTGTTGGGCCTAAGGCTTGGCAAGTTTAGGGAGTTGTATCCGGTGAGTCTAGAGCCCGGCCTCAACCCCGCAGCCCATCCTGTTGTGAACACCTCCTCGTATCAGGCCATCGAGCATGGGCCCTCCGAGCCGAGGATGTGGAGCCTTCTCCCTCGATCATGCGGATAAATGAATATTCCATAATCATAAAATGCCAAGCTCAATCCTCTATCTTAAGTATCGAGGAAAGATAAAATATTTTAGAAATTATTATCATTAGGTACTAATCCTCTGATTTTTCTTTCTTTATACCAATAATTGAGATTAACGAACAACATAAACATTAATATGATCGATATTATTAATCATTATTTTATCCCTCCTTTTGTTCCATCAAAACGTACATAGGAAGAACAATAACCACACCCACATTATAATTTTACTAGGCAAATTACACCCCTTATAGGCTTCATGACCAATATTTTAAAATGGGCGTTCACCAATATAATTACCGATAGGATCGTAGTTGCAAGTCATAAAGATCCCCTCATCCTTATTACACCTGACCCTGGCACACCCAATACGCTTGGTGTCGCGCCAGACAACCTGGGTGTAGTGCAGGCACTCACCACCCTTACACGAGCCAGAATTGCCATCGTAGTATTTTTTTCTCATCAACCCACATCTTCACAGCCTCTAGTGCAGTAAAGGTACCCCATCCTTGAGCGATGTTTTCCCCATAGGGTCCATTGGAATGCTCCAAGTTGCAATCCCTCCTCTTGTTAGCATAATTCCTGGCATAGACTTGCAGCGTGTGGTTCTATGTTAGAGGAGCAACACCGACTTCGGCACGAGCAGCATTGTGGGCGTTGAGAAAGTCTCGGTGGGAATTTTGTGCCAGGGAGGCTTGAATTACGGTGAACCCTATGAAGCATATTGCTAGAAAAAACTTGCTAAACCCCATTTTAGAAGGCTTGTCAAGTTAATGGATTTGTGGTGGTTGGTGGGAAAAATGAGGCATATGATCTCGATTTTTATAAGCCGCTTTGATCTGCATGATTAGTTGTACATACTATATATAGTGATAGCTAGTGAATTTCAGTGGCCGTATCTCCCAACTTCTCTCCTTTATAATGTCAACTTAATTATAAGTAATTAGGTAGAACGAACGTTGTTAATTTTGGCCTATATTATATATATATATATATTATCTAATTATATACATGGGCAGTGATACGGTTACCTCTTATGTCTTCATGATGAACTGATAATATATATTTTTCTCCCTCACGCTTTAAACGCCTTTCACCCCTTTTATTGAAAAATGAATTAAGGGAGGACAATCTTTTGTCATCTGTCAAATAACTATTAATTTCTCAAGATAGAAATTGGATACATTTCATTAGGAATCAAGATCCTAATAATGCTATATACAGTTTTAAGAGGTGCAAACTTTACTCACTCCTTTTAAAAAAAGTACTCGAGTTCACTTTTAAAAAATATTTTTTTCATATCAGTTGTAGATTTACGTAACCATTTTTTAAAAGGAAGTTTGCACACTCTAGAACTACAAATATCATTTCTCTCTATATATATAGGGTATCGATTATCCACATACGTAGTAATACATTCACCATTCATATATGACAATTATCGAAGTCATAAAAGGTCAAAGATTTGCACGTAAAATCTTACCTTAATGCGAGAAATAATATTCGCAATCGTATGGTGTGCAAATCTCACGCACTCTATTTTAAAAAAGTAAATAAATCTAGTACTCATATAAAAAATTATTTTTTTAATGATAGACCCCACTTTTTTTTTCAAATGGAGTGGACAAACTTAAAAATTCTAGGATCGTATCTAGCATTATTCTACATTAATAATACCACTAACTTGTACCTCGTATTTCATGTAGCATGTTTTTTTTCAATTAACCTTCAGAGTCTTTTCCATTAATTTAAGTTTTTAAAATAAATATTAATTTCACATGATAGCATTGGAATTTAATTTCAAACATATATTCAATCTGTGCAGGTCCAGTTACTAAAATCATAAATTAAATAACTATTAACCCACCTTACTAGTTGCGCACTCCACGACTGCATATAGTATTACTCAATGTCTATGGTTTCCTAATGAGGCTGGCAATGATAGTTCACTTACATGGCTCTCAAAAAACTTGGTTGAGAATATTCAATGTGCTTGAAAAGCATGTTTCTGGGAGAAGTTTTGGCATCTCACAGGGAGAACTTGTGAAAAGTTTGGATAGAACCTCTGATAAGGTTTAATTCCTTTAATGGAGGATATGATGATAATTGTAATTGTGCAGGGGCTTGCTTATGCTCAAGTCTTGTACTTATTTCCTTCCACTTAAGATAATATGTCCTGGAAGTATGGAGTGTCATTGATGGGTGCTTTAGCTTGCTCTCATGAAGCAGACTTACCCCATCGAGGATGAAAATTGTAAATCCTTGCCACACTGGAAATTAACAGTCCATTACTAATTTACTTTGATTAAACCCCACCTCCCTCAAGAAAAAAAATTTCGGGGGCAGCAATATCTAAGGTTGTGTGATCGTGGAGTAATAAAGAATCAAAATAAAGATTACCTCTCTTGTATGTCTCACAATGCAAGTGATCTGGAAATAATATACAATGAAATTACAAAAAGTCTTTAGGGTTTCTAATTTCTCACTGATGAACTTCCCTTTATTCTTAATTTTATCCTTTTCATTTTTGACGCATTAGAGTTGGCCTTTTTGAAGGATATATTGGGTTTGGGAGAACAAAAATTGAAATGTAAAGTCAGATGGTACCTCGCTTCAGTCGACATGCTCTGCAGTCGAGCACTGGTTTGGGCATTTTTCAATCACTCGAAATGATCATCTGCAGCAATGGATTTGCGCATTTATCAATCACTCAAAATGCTCTACAAAAATGGGTTTGGGGGACAAGGAGGTGCTAAGTTCCGTCGCTAGGTTCTGCAGAAATGCATTTTTCAGTCCTTCCTTCTTCCTTCTACATTTCACTTCACTCATGATCCTTCCTTCTTTCTTTCACTCTAGGTTTCAGTCGCTGTGTTATGCTTTCTCTCGGTTTTCATTTTCTTTTTAAATTTTTGTCAGGTTCTGCAGCCGATTTCACGGCAATTCTACAGGGACGATTGTACATAGCAGAATTGAATTATATATGTTGAAAATAAACATGATTAGGACTAGCTAGAATCTATCACATGTCATTTGATGGTACTGTCTTAACAGGTTTTTAAGATAGGGTCGATATTCGAGCTCTTGTCATGTATATATGATCAGAAACATAAGTTTCTAAAAAACAATTAATTATTTTTCCTCATTTTCTTTTAGATGAATGATTATTGTTAAAGTTTGCAAATTAATAACTATACATCACAAATACCACCTGCATTGATCATGATCTGGCCATTAATATTGCATTGGCAAACAACTTCTTTTCTCCTAATTAATTTCTTTTTTATTCGATTATATATAGGTAAACGCACGTCATTTCATTTTTAAATTAGAAGGAGTGCTTTGCTGAGCTCCTACCACGTTAAGTGATTTAGAGACCCGGCCAAGAGTGATATTATTTATAAAACCCCACACAAACGCAGAGATCGACCGATAGCAAAGCTCGGGATGCTTTGGGCCCGACCTCAAATTCCGTGGTGAGTCTAGAGACTCGACTTTGTTGGACGCGAGGCTCGGCAAGTTTAGGGACTTGTATCTGAGTGGTCATGTGGGCAGAGCTCGGGATGCTCTTGGCCCAGCCTCAACCCCGCAGCCCTTCCTGTTGTGAACACCTCCTCGTATCGGGCCCTTCGAGCATGGACCATCCAAGCCGACGAGGTAGAGCCTGGTCCCACAATCATGCGAATCTCACCCACTGAGTTGTTTACCCTCACTGGGCTCTGGCACCGCGGGCTCCCTCGAGCCTCTCTCCCAGGCATTTGCCTCCTCGAGCTCTCACTCCTCCAGGCCCTCAGATGTCCACCCTCGCAATGTTCCAATTGGTCCGTCGTTTGGCGTCGCTAGTCTAGCAAGCCCTCCAACGCCTCCCTCCTTCGCTACAAGGTGCAACAGTCCTCAATACTATGTCGGTTCGTTTGGAGGTAAATGTAGTACTTGCGGCTCTCCTGGCCCCTCCATGGCTCCTTCTATGGGCTTGGTGTGCTTTCGCCTTCTACGGCAAGGCTCATGTGTGCATGAGGATCGCCACACGCCTGAGCCAACACTTCACCCTTTCTCTTGGCCTCCTATGCTTCTTTCTTGCCCCCTTCGAGGTTCAGCTCGCCTTTCTGTTCAATGGCCTTCTTGTCTCGTTGCTCTAGCTCAATCCTTTGGGGAACGGTCAAGGCCTTAAGGGTATCTTCAGCATTAATGAAGTCGTCGGCTTGTTCCATAAACTCCTTTAGTGTTGTGGGGGTTATCTGGGCAATCTCGGTCATGAATGAGTTCCAAGGCCAGATCCCCCCCGGTAAGGCTGCCAAGGTGATCTTCTTATCCTAGTCGTCTGTGGTCATATGCTTACTATTACACCGAGAGAGGTATGACATTAGGCTTTCATCATCCCACTACTTCACCGTCAAGGGTGGCCAGCAGGGCACCTCCTCTTCTGGCTTGCCATAAACTGCGTAAGGAAGAGACTGGCTAACTCGACAAAACTGTCGATAGTACCAGGCAGCAAGGATTCAAACAAAGCCTTACCACCCCCTTCAATGTGAGGGGGAATGCTCTACACGCGACTTCTCCTGGGAACCTGTGCAGCCTTGAATGCCTCCAAGTGCTCTAAAGGGTCCTCGCACCCGTTGTACACATCTACTTGCGAAATTTTGAGTCTTGGGGGGGGAGGGGGGGAACCGCCATGACTTTGGCGCTACACGGTAGATCCGTGTTAGTGAGTAGTTGTTCCACCGAGGACAACATGCCTATTTGGTTGCCCGTTTCGGCGTATTTATCCCCGAGCTCGAGGAGCATCTTGCGCCTCTCCTCTTCGGCCGTGGCGGCCTCCAAGATTCGTCGTGGCTAATTATCAAGTCAAACAAGATGCTCAAACGAATAAATTAATGAATAATGATACCATTTTATTATTCTAGCCTTCTCCGGCTGCAAATAAATGAATATTCCATAATCATAAAAAGCCAAGCTTGATCCCTATCGTAAGTATCAAGGAAAGATAAAATATTTAACAAATTATTATCATTAGGTACTGATCCTCTGATTTTTCTTTCTTTATACCAGTAATATAGATTAACGAACAACATAAATATTAATATGATTGATATTATTAATCATTATTTTATACCTCCTTTTGTCCCATCAAAAGGTACATAGGAAGAACAATAACCACACCCACATTATAATTTTACTAGACAAATTACACCCCTCATAGGTTTCATGACTAATATTTTAAAATGGGCGTTCACCATAGTAATTACCGCTAGGATCATAGTTGCAAGTCATAAAAATCCACCCATCTTTATTACACCTAACCCTGGCACACCCAATATGCTTGGTGTCGCGCCAGACAACCTGGGTGTAGTGCCCGCACCCTTCACCCTTACACGTACCGGACTTGTGGTCGTAATATTGTTTCTCATCAACCCACATCTTCACAGCCTCCAGTGCGGTGAAATTACCCGATCCGAGAGCGATGTTTTCCCCATAGGGTCCATTGGAATGCTCCAAGTTGCAATCCCTCCTCTTGTTAGCATAATTCCTGGCATAGACTTGCAGCGTGTGGTTCCACGTTAGAGGAGCAACACCGACTTCGGCACGAGTAGCATTGTGGGCATTGAGAAAGTCTCGGTGGGAATTTTGTGCTAGGGAGGCTTGAATTAGGATGAACCCTATGAAGCATATTGCTAGAAAAAACTTGCTAAACCCCATTTTAGAAGGCTTGTCAAGTTAATAGATTTGTGGTGGTTGGTGGGAAAAATGGGGCATATGATATCGGTTTTTATAAGCCTCGTTGATCTGCATGATTAGGTTTACATACTATATATGGCGATAGCTAGTGAATATCAGTGGCCGTATCTCTCAATTTGATCTGTCCGTTATAATCTCAACTTAATCATAAGTAATTAGGTAGAACGAACGTTGTTAATCCTGGCCTATATTATCTATATATATATGATCTAATTATATACATGGGCAGTGATACACTTACCTATTATGTCTTCATGATGAACTGATAATATATGTTTTTCCCCCCGATCACGCTTTAAACGTCTTTCTCCCCTTTTATTGAAAATGAATTAAGGGAGGACAATCTATTGTCATCTGTCAAATAACTCCTAATTTCTAAAGAAAGAAATAGTCGGGTACGTAGACTTTTCTTACTATATATTGTTATTATTATTAAATGATATATTTTTATAATTATTTTATCAATGACATCAATTGGATTTATTTAATTAGGAATCAAGATACTAGTGATGATATATACATTTTTAAGATGTGCAATCATTACTCATTCCTTTTAAAAAAAGTTCTGGAGTCCACTTAATTATAAAATATATTTTTTATTATAAGTTGTAGATTTACGTACCTATTTTTTTAAACGGAGTTTGTACTTTTTTTTAATAAAATTAAGATACCGTCTTCTTTTAAAAAAAAAAAAGAGATTACAAATATTATTTCTCTTTATATATAGGATATCCATTCTCCACGTACGTAGTAATACATTCACCATTCATATATGACAATTCAATAAATCTTCCCAACCTCCTAACACTCCACACTCCATCTTTTTAAAAAAAAAATTAAATTTTTTTTATTAAATAATTTTTATATGAATAGTGAATAAAAAATTTGAAATAGTTTAAAAAAAATTCAAAAAAAAAAATTAAAATATTAAAAAATGTGGAGTGTAGAGTGTGGATGAATAATAGGAGGTTGTGTAGCAAAACCCGTGTGCGAATCTCATGCATTCTCTTTGAAAAAAGTAATCAATCTAGTACCTAGTACCTATATGAAAAAATATTTTTTTCATGATTAATCCCACTATTTTGTCAAAAGGAGTGGGTAGACTTACAAATTTTAGGACCGTATCTAGCATGATTCTACATTAATACCACTAACTTGTACTTTGTATTTCATGTAGCATTTAATTTTTATTTTCAACTAATTAACCTTGAAAGTCTTTTTCATTAATTTAAGTTTTTAAAATGAATATAAATATTAATATAATTTCAAATAAATATTCGAACTGTGCATGGTCCGATAATTACTAAAATCATAAATTAAATAACTAATTAACCAACCTTACTAACTTAACGTTCCTTACGAGTCTTGATTAGACAAGATATATATTTCCATTGAGAAAAAATACTATACAAAAAGAAAACTTTGAAATATAATGATTAATTATAGAATTAGAAATTGTTTCAGGAAGCCTCACTATAAGAAAATCGGTTATTTGCGGCGCTACAAATCGCCGTAAATAACACCCAAAATCGCTGCAAATAACACCCAAATAACTATTTGCAGCAATTTTTGCGCGCCGCATTTTAGTCGCAATTGCTAACTCACTTCTAACTTAAACCAGTGAAATATAAATATCGTCACAAAAAGTTTTTATTTGCAGCGAAAAAAAATAACTTAATTTACGCCGCCAATGAACGTTATATTTCACTTCTTTTATCACTGCGAAAAAGTATTTGCAGCGTTTTGTATCATCGCAAATACTTAAAATATCGCCACAAAAGGAAATCAATTATTTGCAGCCACAAGTGGTCCATGTATTTGAATTCCTATACTCAATTTAATATATGCAAATTGATCAACAATTCATCATCCATCATCCCTCCTGCATGATAATTTTAAACCATAATTGCATGCAGGCATGAGATGCTAATGCTAAAATATTAGGTATAAATACAATAAAATTTGATTTAATTTGTCCTGCCCATAACTCAAAACCACTCCAATTTGATTGATCAACTATGGCTGTCTTTTTAGAGGAACCAAATAACCACTCAAAACCGCAATCGCCGCAATAATATATATGTAAATAAATATGAATTCAAATGAGCAAATATTGAATAAACAGTTCTAAGAAAGAAATTATAATCACTTTGAAACTAGCCCACCAATCAAAGAGCCATACAAGCTCCAACCACAACAATTCTGCAACTACTCTGTTGGTCCTAAACATATTTTTTGATATCGGACGAACAAGTGAAGAAATGTACGTATATGCATGAATGCTAACACAGTAGTACTACAACAGGTGCAGAAATTTTAGGAACAGTAGTTAATTTGTTCAAGCATACCCGCTATATATAGCTCATGATATACTCATAATTCAACTTACAATGTCTTTTTGTGACCTCTAAATTATACTTCAACTTACAATGTTATCATTTAATTCTCAAGGGACTATCATATATATATATATATATATATATATATATATATGAACAAACTTACTAAGAAATTACATACACTATAGATTGTCTCTGCCCTTGACACTATAGACAGTAGAGCTTATTAGATCTGTCCTTGATCATGTTTTGGGTGACATACAGTCTCCAACAAAACCACAGCACATTTAGCAACAAATAGTTTGTTTTCAGATGATCATCACCAGCAATATATTTATGAGTTTATGTAGCATTTTACCACCTCTTTTTGGGAAATTTATTTGCGTGGTTTTTCCTAGCTAGCTAGCTAGCTAGCTTAATTACTTTTTCTTTCAAACCAGGGTAACTAGCAGCAGGATGCCACTTTCCACAGAAAGCTATTATATATTGAAGAATCAAATGAGACAAACTAGCTTGTATTATTTCAAAACACGTAGTACTACTGGTGAAGCATAATGGACCACTATTTAGTTGTCAAATCCTGTTTCATGGTGCTCGGTGCATGTCATTAGATCAACGAGGGCCAACCCACTAGCAAAAATAAGGGTGGTCTCACATAATTCACCAATTACATCACACAATATTCCATCATGCAATATGCAATATGCATGCTTGGTGTCTCTAGATCTGGAATCTGATCTCCCATTGCAGCGAATTAGTCTTGTTGTAGCATCCCAGGCCATTAATTATTGAAATAATGGTGGGGTACTATACTATAATTAAAATTGCTTAGTTCTAGACAATCATTCACCCATTTTTTAACATAAACTGTTAATAAATACTATATAATCAGCTTTTATTTTCCTTGGGGGGCTTTTACAGAAACATATATACCATTATACTAATTAGAAGACTAATTAATAGTAAACACATGCATGTTTGGATAAAAAGAATTAGGAAATTAAACATGCACATAGTCTTAGTATCCTTAGCTTATGTGCCCTCTATTTCATTACAGCAACCGTAGCCATTCATCCCCATTAGTTTCCAGTACAACAGCAACACAAATAATTCACATTACAGCCGTAACCTTCCATTCCCACCATCTTCACAACAAATATTACAGGAGAGTTACAAGAGAACTCTAACACAATTGCAAAGTAAAATCTTCTCAAACCCAAAAAAAAAATCCAAAAGCAAACAAAACCCTAGAGCTGCCAGTATAACACCAACATCATTCACACAAAAATTGAAACCAAATCCTAACTTCATGTTCATAACCCAGATCCATTAAAGTAGCAATCCAGTTCTAATCACCTCCATCACAAAGCACCTCACAACTCTAAGCCACCAACATAGACAACAAAAACACAATAATCTTGTTTATTACGCACTCTTGGAGCACAAAATAGAGAGATGAGAGAGAGAGAGAGAGAGAGAGAGAGAGAAACGGTGGGGGAGAGATGACCTACCGATGAGGACAAAGCGCATGGTGGAGCAGGACCGAGGAGGCGTAGAGGTCGCGGAGCAGAACAACTCCAGCCGTCGACGTTGTGTACTCACACGGAGACTTTAGAGAGAGAAACAGAGAGAGGGAAAGATGCGGACATCGTGAGTGAGAGAGAGAGACCGGAGAGGAAGACAGAGAGAGGAAGCCAGCAGTCGCCCCGGGGGGGGGGGGGTTTACGAAACAGAGGGGAAATGAGAGAAGGAGGTATCAGGCGGGAGGGAAAAATGAAAGAGATCGCACGAGCCCTAGTTTCTTTTAATTTGAAAATCATCTTTCACGGCGATTTTAGTTCGCTGTAAAATACCTTTTCCTTTTTTGCAGCGATTTTAAAATTAAAAAATTGCTGCAAAAAGTAACTTCTGCAATTCCATCGAACAATTATTCGCCGCAAAAAGTTTCTTGAGTTTTTGCAACGAATAGTTTCGTTGCAAAAAGTAAAAATCGTTGCAAAAAACCAGTTTATTATTTGTAGCGAATTTTTTAACCGCAAAAGACTATTTCAGAAACTTGATGAAATTTAATCGCAACGATGTAAAAATCGCCGTAAAAAGCCTTTTTTCTTGTAGTGCCTACAAGTTGATCGGCTTAAATAGCTTCAAAACTCAAAATTGTGAGAATTTTCTCAAAAATGGATAAACTAAATTATTGCATGAAAATGAACTATGTAAATAAACAAGAATCTTATCAAAATTTTGGTCAAAATCAAGATTAGAATTACTTCCAAAACTTGAAACGAAATATTTTTTAAAAAGACAACTGATATTACCCGATCCAAAGAAGATTAAGCTTTTATTACCATAATTGCTCAAATTCACCTTCTTAAAGTAGTTCAACGTAATCGATGTAGAATCTAAATCCAGATTTCATGCATCAATTTGAAAAATATGCATAAATAATTGAGAAATGATAGTTGCAGTTCTAGAATGTATAAGTTCCGCACACTCCCTTTAAAGTGACTAAATTTGGAACTCATATTAAATATATATATATTATTTTTTTAATAATAGAACTCATTCTTTAAAAAAAAAAGTCTGTGAAACTTACATACTATCTAACATTACTCTAAATAATTGGGATAGTAAGTGGTGGATCATTGTTTCTCTCCATTATATTCTGATCAATTGAACCATTTCAAATGTCTAATTAAATATGTTGAAAATAAACATGAATACGACTGGCTAGAATCTATCACGTGTCATTCGATGGTACTGTCTTAACAAGTTTTTAAGATAGGGTCGATATTCGAGCTCTCATCACGTATACATGAAAACATAAGTTTCTCATAAACAAATAATTATTTTTCCTAATTTTCTTTTAGATGAATGATTGCTCATGTTAAAATTTGCAAATTAATTACTATACATCATAGATACCACCTGCTTAACACAAAATTAGCTAGCTAGTTAGTCATAATCGAGCTTTGTTACTCATCATCCTCATATACTACACATCTCATTTTTTGAATTTGATTTTTTTTATTCTTCTTAAACTAATTGAATTTTTTTACTTATCATCCATATACCATACGAAAAAAAAAAGATAGACATGTATATTGTGTAGAAATGATTAATAGAATTTTTCTACAAACGTTCATTTCATTTTTAAAGGAGTGCTTTGCTGGGTTCCTACACGTTGAGTGATCTAGAGACCACGCCATGAGTGATATTATTTATAAAATCCCACACAAACGCACGGATTGACCGAGATCAGAAGAGTAGTTCATGGCAAAGAACCGTAAGTATAGTCTAGTGGTATATATTCATATATATATATATATATATATATATATATATATATATATATATGTATGTATATATGTATATAGTTAGTTCATTAATGAAAGAGACTTGCTAGAGTTTGTTTGCTGAATATAATTTTCAATGAATAAATTAGGGCAGTTTATAAGTAATGCTTTCGTGTCAACGTACAGAAAGAGACTAGCTATTGCTAGCTAGCAATGCTGCCAATAACAGAGCCGACCCGTGATCCTAGCTAGCTAGAAGCAGAAGGTCATGTGGCTGGGCTGGTATCGAATTATAATGGACGCATGCATGCACTGCCACTCCTGATCACGGAGAAATATTCTTTCATGTAAAAAAGTTGTGCGTGTTAGGGTAATGGATTTATATTATAAAAAGCAGGAGATCACGTCATTCCTTAATTAAATTCGCGCATTCGTAAACGCAGATGAGGCGACAATTAAAAAAAATTGAGGCCCTAATTTGCTTAATATTGATAGATAAATAACTTAATATACAACGTGTGTATATATATATGAGAAATACTCTAATCATAAAAAAATTATACAAAAGTAAATTCACAAACTGACATGACTTGATCTAGTTCATTAAATTATAAAATTACTTTTATTGTACAGTAGATCTAACAATTCAGACAAAATTACGTCAGTTTGTAAAATTATTTTTATACATATAATTCTTTTGTTGATGTAGCAATACTATATATATACTATATATATAGTGACAGTGATGACACCATTAATTAAGTCTATGGTACTAAAAAGTTGTTCGTAAATCAAATTAAGACGCCCTCATACTCGACGTATATAAGTCCTAATTTATGTAACTTTGCTTTTTTTAAAATGATTTTTCTAGTATACAATTTTGCTTTTAAAAAATTATTTAATTAGGGTTTGCTCAAACAATTTCCTTTACCGTCTAAAGTTAAAAATTAAGTCCTATAAATATATATATATAATTAGGTCACACTCGCGCCTGTTCTTTTGTTTTTTTGTTAAATGATTGACGCATGCAATAATAATATTCCCAAAAACGACACAAACGTACGTTTGTATGCTGATCATGAGAGAATATATATATGTACTACTAGTAATGCTAGCCGATCACCCGTGAACACACACATGGAACCATTTAAGTTTGTAATATAGGACAACGGAGATATGAACAAGAAGGCAAAGTTCGTACTTGAATAAGACGTTCGGATCGACATTGTCTTTGTATACCAGGAATTAAGCAATTTCCACAGAATATTATATATAGATGCCCTTAAAAATGATTGCCTTCTTTAATTTGGAAGTAATTATGAAGTACTAAAATGTGCTTTTTTCAAGAGAAGTATCAACGGTCGATCGGTCGATATATGATCAATTAAGTTATTAGTACAAGTAAAATGTAATTAACTTCGATCAAATTTGTCTCTCGCACATGCGCTTCTTCAGTCGGACAATCGAACTCAGCTAACAACGCGCATGGAGACATATATATATATATATATATTTATATAGATCAGCATATCTACTAATTGTTAATGAAGGCAGAATCATAACATGGGTGCAGTCAGGGTGCTCTCTCTCACACACACATATAATCATAACATGGACTGTCAAAGTTGCAGTCATATCCGGTGCTTGAAGCTAGCAAACTCACTGCATAATTAAAGCAGTGATGCGAAAAATTTCTTCTTCAGGATTATAATATTACCATCATTTTCCATTAAATCCATCGAAATCTGGTACATATGTATAAAATTAATAACTACCATGCACATACAAACACTGCAACATACTTTAACACTATGATTTGTACGTAAAACCATTTAGTAAGGACGTTCGCCGTCGTTATTTCCCGGAGGATCGTAGTTGCAGGTCACAAATATCCCACCACTGTTACACCTGACCCTGGCGCAGCCGAGATTCGTTGTGTCGCGCCAGACAATCTGAGTGTAGTGTCTGCACTCATCGCCAACACACGAGTTGGTCTCATAGTCATAGTATTGCTTCTCATCTACCCACATCTTCACTGCCTCTATTGCGGTAAAGCCACTCCAGCCAGCAGCAATGTTTTCCGAATAGGGTCCCATGGAATGCTCCAAGTTGCAGTCCCTCCTCTCATGAGCATAGTTTTGAGCATAGGCTGCAAGGGTATCGTCCCAAGAAATAGGACCAACACCAACTTCATCACGAGCTGCATTGTGTGCATCCACAAAGTCTTGGTCGGAGTTTTGAGCTAGGGCAAGATCATGAGTAGTTATGGTTAACCCCGCGAAGCATAAGGCAAGGATAAACTTGCTTAGCCCCATTTTCAAGGCACAGGCAGGCAGTTGATAGATTTATGATTCTTATAAGTATATGCAATAAATGCGGCATGCATCATGATATGGTAAAGAGTACGTATATGGTCGGCAATTTATTATTTGGGGAGTTAGGTAAAGAGTATATGGTCGGGAATTTATTATTTGGGGAGTTTGTGGTGCGTAAAATCACTACTTATCTCAAAAATTTTAACTGATAAAAAAATATAAATTTTATTATTTATTTTAGTTAGTAGAAACTGAATAATAGAAAAAAACAACAAATAATAAACAAAAGATCGAGGAGGGCGGGGTGGTTTATTTCGTTTTCCGTTAAGAAAATGACATGAATCACGAATTCACATGCACAACATAAGGATATGTACCTTATAATTAATGGTCCCATTCCAAATGGAACCAACCTATAGGGTGCATGATCTATATGTGCGCAATTGCAACAAAAAGTAGGACTTGCCATCCACGTGAGTTGAACATGCAGTGATCATCATGTGTTTGGCTTGTATTCATGCAAACATGACATCAACGTCTCTTGATAGGAAGTTATCAAATGAGAGAAATAAATGCAAAAATAAATCTTATAATACTTTTCATATAATATTTTTAAATAAATTTGTACTAGTAGTAATAGATATTGTAAAATTCATTTCGTATATTTATCTAATTTTTCTCTCTGGAAATTCCCAAATTATATATACCCAAATTTTAGAGAATGTTTTTCCGTAAAGAAATTATTGGTCCATATATCACGTGTAAGGTAAATAATTAAATGAGATTAATCAAGGTTAATAATATGATGAACAGGTCACGTCGAAGCTTCATTTCAGCCGTGAATCTACGGTCACACTTGTCACAGTACTGAAGTCATGTGAACATGTACTGTTGGGGGGCCCATCCTTCACGGATACCGCCAGGAGTTTAGGCGCCATGTCAGACTTAAAATTGACCTAGTTTGTTTTCAGAAATTTTTTAATTTATTTTGACTGGTTTAATTATTATAATTTTTTGAAATTTTAATATAAAATAAAATAAATAATTTAATTTTTTTTAATTTTAAAATAAAAATAATTTTAAAAATATATATTCTAATAATATTTTTTTAAATTTTTTAATTTTAATTTTAACTTATCTCAATTCATCTACAAAAATAAAAATATAAAAATATATTAATTTATTGCCTATAAGTGCTGAGCCAATGTTTCATATTCAAACCCAAGGAGAATTGGGCTTCTTGCAAAGACCGAAAAGATTAATATCACTTCATCTGGGCCCAAGTTTTAAGTCCACCCACAAATCACGTGTCTTTCTTGTTGGCCCAATGATAAGGTTCTAATCATTTGAGAGAAAGCATGATTCTTTTTCATATAATTAATAGGAAAAAGTTAAATGCAATCGATTTGGAGGACGAATCCGCGTACAAATCCACTTGGCTCGTTAAATGAAACGGTTCATTTTGCTTGTGGAAGTTGACTGAGTTTTGGTTGGCGGGAAGGGTATAAAAATGAAATGGGATGTACGCAAGATCTGATAGGGAGCAAAGCACAAAATCTATGTGTTATCATCCAAACACTCAAATGAATTTAAAATCAACGGCTATGGGAAGCTGAAAGAGAGATTTCATGAAATTGAGAGACACGTTAGATGAGATAAAAAAATTTTAAAAATTTTGTAAATATTGTTAAAATGAAATTTAATGTATTAATTTAAAATAGAATTAAAGTAAGAGGTGCAAAAAATTAAATTATTTGAATTTCAAAAAAAAATTTGAAAAAGTTATTTTATGAGATGGGAAGAGAAACAATGGATTTCATTCAACTAACCTTCATTATCTTGTTCTCTGTGTTTCCTTCTCTCTCTCCATTCTCTCCATCGATTCTCGTTCTCTCTATTCTCCCCATCGATTCTTCTTCTCTCCTCCACCTAAATCCATCCTGCTCCCATTTTTTGTTTTGAACCCTAACCCTAAGCTATCGTCCTCTTCTTCTTTTGTTTAATGTTTAACCCCATTTTTTGTTCCGAACCCTAACCCTAACCTCCTACAAATCTCATATTCACTACCCCTCTTCTTCGTGATTTGTCGTCCAGTCTGTCGAGTCCAACGTTTATTCGTTCTCTCTCTCTCTCTCTCTCTCTCTCTCTCTCTCTCTCTCTCTCTCTCTCTCTCTCTCTCTCTCTCTCTCTCTCTCTCTCTCTCTCTTCGTGATTTTCAATAAATTTAGGTTGATTAAGTTTGTATTGTGGATATATTTTGATTTTGTTGTTTGCAAAAGTTAGGTTTTGGATCTGGTATGTAAAACTTAGGTTTTTTACTTCTAGTTTTGAGATGAATACCATATTAAGAATTTGCTTGTCTTGGTACGAGGTTTGTGTTTCTTATTTACTGAAAAAATTAGAAATTGTTTATCGGTCTCATTTGCCTAGCCATAGTTAAAATGTTAACTGCATCAAGAATAACCTTAAAACATTTTAGGATATGAACTCGTAAAGCTCCAAAGGTGCACATTGAGCTCTTATCTTTGGTTTGAACTTGTCTTAATCCCAAACATGTCCATTGGTTTAGTAGAGGATGCTACAATGTTGTTTGCATTATATTAGAGTATGCCTGTTTTTCTTGGGCCACATTAGGATGGATCTTTTTGAATTGTTACAAAGGTCAGTCCGACAAAAAGCATATTGAGAATTTTAAAAAAATGATTCTGAGTTGCCTAATGTGTGCATTTGGTTGGCAGAGATTTTTGGTATTCTTTGGTTGATTTGTTGACATTGTTTATAGGATGTAGATTGGGAACATGTTTGTTGAAGAAAAGGTGTAGGGTATGTTGACATTGTTTGGATTTGAAATAATTGTGCTAAAAATTATCTTTTAGTGTAAATAGTGAAGACATGCAAGATGAAATGAATAAAGGTAGTACCGTAGTGGATGCTGGGGTAATATTAGGGGTTAGGTCCATTCTAAACGGCTGAGAAAGGTTTGGTTCAGTACTAAATGGAAGGACTTCTCAGTGAAAGAAAGAGTAATCTCTTTCACTTGTGTTTTTGTTGAAATAAAATTTATTTCTTATTTTGACTACAAGAGGTTTGCTTTGATAAATTATGTTGCAAATCATGGCTTAAATTGGAAATAGTGATCAGGTGATGATGCATATTTGATCATTAAGTTTATGGCATAATGTGGTGATTTCAATTGTCAATCTCGTTTGCTTTCATAGCGGAATTTGGTAGGCTGGTAGCAAGGATTCCTTTCAGTTTTAATTGCTTTGCCAAATACTAATATATTTGGGAGATCAATTGCAAATTCATTTCATCCCTGCCCCCCTTCCCCACCAAAAAAAACTAAAATAGATAATAAAAAAAAAATCACCACTCTCTCAAAAAATTAGATGCAGTTGTTGTAATTCCTTGTGACAAGATGTCATCGTCAGTTTCTTCATCTTTTCTTGTTAATCATACTTCAAGAAATAACTCAATGTGCACTTGTGAGAAGTCCACTTCACTTAAAACATCGAATACATCAAAAAATCCTGAGCGATCATTCTTTGGGTGTCCAAAGTGCAATAGAGGGGTATAAACAATCTTCATTACTTTGACATGCATTTGGATTTATACAAAATTTTGATAGTTTATATACATGTCTTTTGTTTGTTTATAATTAGGGGTTATCACACTACAATTATTTCAAATGGACAGATATAAAAATTGAATTATTAAGGAATGAGGAAGAGCTTCGAAAAATAAGGAATAGATTGTAAAGAAGGATTTGGGAGTCCACGTGACCAAGTCGATATTCAAAGGCAACAAGTAAACATCCAGCGTGAACGCACACTTTTTCATATGTATTGATTTCATTGTCCTTGATATGACAATGAACCCCCACTGAAAGGGAACTTTGAAGTCTCAACCAACCTATCACTCACTTTGTTCTAATGGACGTAGTCTTTGTTTTTAGCATATTAATATGTAATGGATGTAGTGTTTGTATTGAAATCTGTTTGTTTTAGTGCTCCAAAAAGTAGCCTTTTGTTTCCAAGATTCAAGTTTATTGACTGTTACAAATACCACAAATCCTGAATATTTTAATTTTACTTTGTGGGGTCTTATTTTTATGGGACATGAGCAAATACAACAATTATATATGCCAAATATGTCACGAGTAACTAATTAATCAATTAATTTGGAGGTTGGTGATCTGGCTGGCATGGTCTAGCTCGAGAGATCGTTGAAGTTTGTTGAGTGAAATTAAAGTTGGCATATATATATTTTGACCAGTCCAATTAATGCATGGCCAGGTATTCTTGATTGTATATAGCCAAAGTGGAAATCACATGTAAATTACAACGCTGTCTCTCGATGATCTGCATGCATGCATCTGATCTGAAAGACAGACTCGGTCATGAGTCGGTCATGCACATATATATAGCAAAGCTAGCTAATTACTTCGACCCGGCCCCAAGCTTAAGAGATCATGTCATATATAGAAGCATCGATCTAATATATACTTACAAACTTGATCAAAGAAAGAAATGTCAATCATGATCAATACTTACAAATTCTTTAGTAATTGTCCTTCGAATGATATTTTCTCCACTCTCCATCACAAATAATGATTTTCGCCCATTTCTCCATAAATGCCCAAAAAAAAACAAATATAATCAAATCTTGGATGAACTGGTCACTTTGCAAAGTGATGATCTAAAAGCCATCTTCAGCATTTGGAGAGGAATCATGAAGCCTTCAAAAGCCATCCTCTAAGTCCATCTCATTTAGTACCTACAAATGGTTTTTGCAAGAAGTTCTATTGTCTCCTCTACAAATGCCCGACTTCCTTCTGCAATCAATAATTTTTGTCCTTAAAGGAGACATTCTCACTGGCCATTCTTCCTCTTTTTATTTTTAAGGTACTTTTATTGCGTTAAAAATAAAGTACAAAAGGTACTGGAATATTAGACGTTTATGGGTGAAACGAGCAGCTGCATAAATGTGATTTATCCACCACAGGATCAGATCCCACCATTTGCAGGTTTGTAACCAGGGAGCATAACAAGAGCACCTAAGAACCATTAAGAACATCAACTAACTAAAATTTTACCCCCTCTCTATTTCCGATTTCGTAATGTCAGGTATGCACTTCATATTAGTTTTTTACTAAGTTTAAAACTTTCCATTAAAGCTAGATTTGGTAGGATTAATGGTTAAGAACAAACTCATTGGAGGAAATGAAAGCAGCTACTAGAGATGACGCCGAGGAGTTCACTTGAGTGGCAGAGCCGCAGAGAAGTGCAGCCAACCTTCGAGATCTTAAGCTTAGGAGGTGGGTCGCATGCTAAGAAGACTGGCCAATCTGCAACGGAGGGAGAGCACCACCCACAAAAGACAAAAATGGAGTGCGAAGATGGAATTTGGGAGAGGGGAGACGAAAATGAATTTGGAAAATAACCGATGGTCATATTCTTCTTCTTCTCTTCGTGTTTTTCTCTCTTCTTTTCTTTTTTTTTCAAATAAAAAAAAGATGACAGCAGCAGGCCACGCCAGCTTCGTGCGCGGATTCATCTGCCAAATTATCAGTACCTTGACGAACTGTAATTAATATACAAATTTGTCCGTCCTCGAGGTATTTCATAAGATGGTTTTATTAGTAAAGTAAAGGAATGAAAACTAAGCTCTCGTTTGTGAAAAATATTTCATTTCATCTCATTTTAATTTTATTATTATATTTTTTAAAATTTTAATATAAAATAAAATAAATAATTTAATTTTTTCAAATTCATCTCATCTTATGATTTATCTCACTTAATTATTACAACTTTTTCAACTTCTAATACAAAATAAAATAAACAATTCAACTTTTTCAAATTTTAAAACAAAATTAATATTAAAAAATATATTCTAATAATACTTTATTTTACTTTTTAATTTTAATCTCAACTCAGCCTAAGACAAATGGAATGTTTAATTTATTTATATTTTAAATAAAAAAAATTATTATTTCTCAGGTTAGGAGGTAATACCCAAGAAACTTACCAATAAATCAATTGGTGTCCCATAAAAGAAGTCTATCTACTCAAAAGCTGTATATGATGGGATTCTTTTAAAAAGGAAATATTCAGTTATTTCAAACGTATTGAATTGAGGACAAGATGGGATGGACCTACAAATCTACAATTAGGCTATTCCGCACATACAACATAGATATTATTTTGATTCTTAGTTTTTTTTTTTTTTTTTTTTTTTTTGAGTCTGATTCTTAGTTTTTACTATATATTAATATTTCTTTTTCTTAGGCCGTGAATTTGGGGGGAGGGATTGGACATTCTTTTAAAAAAGAAATATTCAGTTGTTTCAAACATGTTGAAATGAATACAAGATGGGATGGACCTATATATTAGGCTATTCCTCACATATATACAACGTAGCTATGCTTTTGCTTATCTGCGAGAGCATCTACAGACCGGTCGGGTGATTAGTGTCAATTTACACTAACAAATCAGAACCTGTCACGTAGGAGATGCAATAAATTTCAACATAGACTCGTACACAGGCGATTTTTTTTTTTTTAACACTTCTATCTTACCCCCACCCTCCGTCGCTCTCTCTCTCCCTCTCTCCCCCCACCCCGTGACCTGCTCAAATCTCCGATTGTTGCTCCCCTCAAGGATCTAGAGAGATGTGGCCATCGACGAGAGGTGAGCCTGACCACCCTTCATGCTGCCACTGCTTCTCATTCTTCGGCTCAGAGAGGTAGAAAGAGAGATTTGGGATGGTTCTCTGGTACGGCCTGGGCTGAGAATTGATTTGGAGAGCTTCATGGAACAAGAGGAGAGGCGCGAGGTGAAACAAATGAAGAGCTCGCTAGTGCTACTGCCGTTTGTGCATGTCATGCGATGGGGTCTCTCTGACTCCATTCTCTGTTTTTTTTTTCAATTTGTGTGAGCCATTGACGGTGGAAAATGTGAGACTTTGCGTTGGGATAGTCAATATAAACTGGAGAGTATTGGGTGGAGAAGATCTTTGTGTGTGGGCGGTATGTTTTGGGGCCGTGGTCGCAAAGGTACAGACTGCAGAGAGAGTGAGGGTGACGAAATGCTCTTTGTCCTTTTTGCAAAATTTAACCCAGTGATCGTAGGGTCAGGCTCTTTGTTCTACTATACTTTGCATCAGTTTCTCCATTCTGCACAACACCAAATGATACCCTGCCCCCAAGATCACATTGGTCTCATCTTTACTTAATAGCCCTTAATGGCGCAGAAGCCTTCTTCATGCTCTTGATTTGAACATGGTTTAAGCATTAATGGCCCTCTGAATTTCTTCAACATGTATTGTTTATTGCCGACGAAAATGGCTGAAGGGGAGAAGAATGACTTCGGTGGGAGGAGAAAGCTTCAAGGGAGAAGAGGAAAGAGAGGAGAGAGAAGAGAGAAGGAAAAAGGGAGAGGGGTTTAACTGGATGCACACACACCGTAAGTATCATAAGTCTACTATGTGTTGGGTTTTTACTGCTGGGTGTAATGAGAAATACGCACCCGACCGTTTTGAAGGTTTTCTCTCTGCGATCAATATTTCTTTTTCTTAGACCTTGAATAGTGGGGTGGGTGGGGTGGGGATTGGGCAATTGTCTAACTTGTCTTGCTAAGCATAGGGCCGGCTCATCCCTGCATTTACTAATGCTTAAAATCTATTTGTAAACCTAACACTCTTTAATAGAGCATGAATATGTCATGACATGAGGACTGTATTCTTGATTGCAGCCGAAGCCAACGTCTCTGTTATCATACTCATGGCTCCACCGACTGGACAAACAATTTCCCAAACCACGGGTACCAGGTAATAATTTACATGAATGGATTTCAGTTGAGACCATCTAGCTAGAAAAGTTGACAAAATCTGGAAAGTGTTTTGGCTGACACTGGAAATTACATAAGATATTGCATCCAAAATCTTCAAGAGAAGCTAGCTAGCTACCAAAATGGTAACCAGACGCAATACCTTGGTGTTCTCTTTACTTGCATTTCTTCATTTGATTCCTAGTCCCTTAAAGACCATGCACGTGCTGAGTTTCACAGTTAATATTTAGCAGCAATGGTCTGCTCGATCTGATCTTGCCTGCCAACTCTAGAGGACATGCGCAGTTATTTTACATTCCCATTTCCATTGATAATATATATATATATATATATATATATATATATATATATATTAATATACAGAACATCTTTTCTCTATTTGTAACAGTTTTCTCTCTGTTTGTGTTTGGTTTGAAAATAAAAAAATAAAAAAGCACTGCTGATGCTGAAACATCCGCGGATTTCAACTGGGATGAACTTGGATTTGATATAGTTCCAACGGATTACATGTACGTCATGAAATCCTCTGAAGGAGAGAGTTTTACTCAAGGGAACGTAACTCCCTTTGGAAACATTGAGATGAGCCCGTATGCTGGAATCTTAAACTATGGACAGGTGAGCACCTGTATGCATTCTATATATGATCACTGTTCTAATAAGATCAAACTATGTCTTGCCCAATTCTACAACTTGGTCTGTAACTTTCTAGCAAATGAAGTGGTGGTGACAGCTAAAAATCCTTAGTATTTCCGGAACTAAAACATACTAGGTGCATGGTTGGTGTCTTTAGGGATTGATTGAAGGTCTGAAGGCATACCGAAAGGAAGATGGTCGTGTTTTGCTGTTTCGACCAGAACAAAATGCTCAGCGGTTGAAGATCGGTGCAGAGAGAATGTGCATGTCATCGCCTACTGTTGAGCAATTTGTTGAAGCTGTAAAGCAAACAGTCAGGGCCAACAAGCATTGGGTATATATACCAGCCTCGCCTCTCATCCTTCCTTTTTATTTCTTGTTTCATGCAAACTTTTCAATGTTATGAAGTTTTTGTTGGATGAAACAGGTACCTCCCCAAGGGAAAGGGTCACTCTATGTCAGGCCATTGCTCATTGGAAGTGGACCTGTTTTGGGTTTTTGTCCGGCACCAGAATACACATTCCTCATATATGCTTCTCCTGTTGGCAATTATCATAAGGTGGGGTTATTATTCCCTATATATGTTTATCGTGCCTTTTTTTAATACAGCAAAGGTATACCATATAACCATAATTTCCATGAGCTTATTTGATCAAATGTCAGGGCAGTGTCTGTCCAAGGTGCATCATTTGAGTCAGACACTTTTGCATATTCATCATCATGTTAATACGCGGTTTAGATCTTGTCATTCCTAATCACAGTGACGCATTTTTATGCATGCACTTGCACACGCCCAGACACCCTTTACATTCCTCAGTTTTTAAACCCACAACCATGCTCATTAAAGAGAAAGGAGGATACCCATCTCAGTACTGTACGAGTTCTCTTCTGTGTAATAGGGTCCCTTAAACTTGGTTGTCGAGGATAAGCTCCATCGTGCTACTCCGGGTGGAACTGGAGACATCAAGGCCGTCGCCAACTACTCACCTGTATGTTGTTACTTAAAAAATCCTGGCACCTTCTGTGTAGTTAGTCATGCCTGCATACGATCCAGATCATGTCTTTTATGCAGAAGAGTTGTAATTCTGTAGGTTTGCAAAGCACTAACTGAAGCAAGGGCCAAAGGATTCTCTGATGTCCTATTCCTAGACGCAGTAACCAAAAAATATATTGAGGAGGTTTCGACATGTAATATTTTTATTGTCAAGGTACGACCGATTCTTGTTCTTATTCTTTTGTCCTTTATTAACCTCCTCTTTTTGCAACTACACATGAATTCTTAACTGACAAAAAGTCCCGAGTAATCATGTCCTGCTTTTAGTCATTTGAAATATAATTTATAATGAATTCAACTTTAAAGTGATCTAATTATCTGAATACTTTCCATCTTACATTTGCATTCTCTCTGTGTGTTGTAGGATGATGTGATTTCAACCCCAGCAACAGTTGGAACAATTTTGCCCGGAATCACTCGAAAAAGCATCATTGAGATTGCCCTTGATTTTGGTTACCAGGTGATTATTCTTCTATTGTGATATGCCAATTGATCATTTTGCGATGAGTAATGATACACGTACAACCTTTTTACAACTATCTCTTTTTATTTATTTTTTTTTTTTTTTATGTCGGGGAACCTCTCCAAGGCAGGGACCTTCGGACCTACCCCTGCAGAGTAAACTCCGATCCCGTGCACCGCATCTTTGGAAGTTTCCCTATACGGAACTGGTTAAATCGCTGACTTTTCACCGGGGAGTGTGATCCCTAGAGATTGTTTGCACTCAAGAGGATTTGAACCTTGGACCTGGGGGAAGCATACCCCCAAGCCCAAGGCCTTTACACTTGAGCCAACCCCTAGGGGTTACTTTTATACAACCATGTTTTAAATTGAGGATGTTTATGTGAAATTATACTACTTTTATAAGTTATTTTACAAAAATGCCTCCGATTTAAAACAAGATTGTGTAAATGATTGTTAAAAAAGTTGTGCGTGTATCATTTTCCTAGGGGTTACCGTTGTCATTACAAGAAAACTACGTAATTGTGGTCATATATTTCCTGCAAAAATACTCATTTTAGCATGACTATTTCCTGCTAAAATGAGTCTATTTTCATTGTAAATAACCATTCTTGTTGCAAATAATCCGTTACAAATATTCTCTTTTTTTTTTGTAGTGTTGCATGTATTCTAATTTATAAGGTCTCTACCAGGTGTCTCTCTGAAACATTGGTTTTTGTGATCAGATGGAAGGTATTTTGCAGGCAATTTGATTAACAAGAGTAGATTAAGAATTTGCCAATTTGATCAGGTTGAGGAACGTACAATTTCGGTGGAGGATTTGCTTGAAGCTGATGAAGTTTTCTGTACAGGGACGGCTGTGGTTATAAGTCCCGTTGGTTGTATAACCTACCAGGATAAAAGGTGCTTACACTACCGATTTAGTTCATTTTTAGGTTTATAGCATGGTTTCAGACCGATTGGTCATGTTCATGCAGGGTTGAATACAAAACTGGAGCTGAAACGGTGTCTCAGAAACTGTACGTAATGTTAACAGGAATTCAAACAGGCCGTGTTGAGGACAAGTTAGGATGGACTGTTGAAGTTGTTTGAGCCTCTTCGCTCTCATCTACAGAAAAACTTTGTTTTGCTTTTTTTTTTTCTTTAAGACTGTTGTCTAGAATACGGCTTTTTTTAAAAGATGTTTTATCTACCTCACGCAAAATAAAAGCGATCCATTGCAAGTTTCTGAATTTCCTGGCGATTTGTGAAAAGATTATAGACCACCTTGTTGAAGAAACAGCATTGGGGAAAAAACAATCAGGAGAATTTTCTCCACAAAAACCAGACCAAAATTGTTACAAGTAGGGGTTTTCCTTTTTTTTTTTATTCCCGAACCAAAAAGGATACCACCGAAACACGGTAACAAACACATGCATTCCTAAGGAATTCTATATTTGTACAAAAAATAGTGCATAACCAAGAGAGAATGCAAACTCAAAATGAATAAAATTAACATATCAATCTCTAAACTTAATATTGTTTAGATGCTTCATGAACAGGTCATTCCAAGTATCAGTAATTCCTGGTAAGCACCAGTGCATACAATCATCATGTTTTTTTCCGCCAGATGTGGATGGATGGGCATCTGCTCTAAACTCACTCATGTGTGTTATGTCCAAAATATGGAAACCAGACCTTTTAAGGGCTTTCTTTAGGTGGCGATTCACTAGACGTGCCTCCACATTTGTTCCATTACTCTTGAGAGAGAAGAGTCCTTCAACCTGAAAAGGTAAACCAAGATTTCAGTCCTTAATGTTGTCTTGCAAAAGAGAAACAACAGAAGCATGTAGAATGGACTTAATAGACAAGATAACCACAATTGAATGCAAGTTCCATGTGATCCACCTGCTCTGGCGACAAAGGCTGTAGCCGCTGACAAGTACCACCTTGGTTCCAGTCACCTCCATCAAAATGTCTAGGTGATTGTGTACGGAAGAATTTGATAGCACCCGGTCGCAAATTTTTCTCTATGAATAGGACCTATCATGAAAGCACATGCACCATTTGAGCAACCATTTACAGAATTACACAAGATGTGCAAATTTATATAACAGCTGATTGCAGCATGGACTATCTCGGTGTTGCCTACACAGATGAAATTTTAGGTCCAAAATTTGTCCCCTGTAGTGTTACCAATGGGTGGGATTTTCACACCACTAGTTGCTACAAAAACTACGCAGTGCACGCATGCACTATTATGTATGTGCAAGCCTGCAGAAAGTATAAAGTTGAAGTATGGTTGGACCAACCATATTTTGTAAGCCTATATCTTCTTCGCAAATTTGCAATTACATAGAATTAATTAAAGAAATATTCAATCCTGTACCATGTGCTTTAAAACCACATCCAGGCCAACATCAGGTGGTATTGGAGGTATGACAGGGAGATCCTTCTTGAAAAAAAGCATGGGTGACTTCACAGGGTCAAATTTTGAAGGAGCCCACCACCTATTAACAAGAACCAAAAAAGGCCAAATAAAGGATCAGTTATGTCTTCTCACTCGGAAAATTGTTCCCATAGTCAAAAACAACAAATATAAGGACATCATAAATCATAAAGGGAAGAATCAACAGCACCACTGACTGGCACTGTGATCCTGAACTGGTAAATTTTAATGGTCATATGGCCAGTAGTTATCAATACCCTAGGATATTTGGAGGACATAAATTTACCAGTGTCCTGTGTTAAAAATTAGAATATCATGGAAGGCTGGTGCCCCTGCCCACGTGCCTTCTGGAACATCAACATCGACTCTAAAACCCTCTTTAAATCCAAGAGATTCCAACACACCACCATTAGCATTAGCTGACCACCTGAATGAAACAGAACCACAGCAAGCTAAATTACCCCAAACTGTAGAACATAATGTGCACAAAATCAACTAAACAACTAAGTAAAAGAAACAAACTATTCTGTTTAACACCCCCCCCCCCCCCAAAAAAAAAAAAAAGTAAATGAATAACTGCAGGAACTGCACTGTCTGTAACTTCAAATATAATATATGTTTAGGCGTGAAAAGAAGTTAGTCGAACGTCCACATTGCAACCGACTAACCAAGCATCACTTTCATCACCCTTCTTCACCACCAATGATAAAATCTAAGCTAACCTACTCATTGTTGCCAAGTGCATTCCTGTACAACTATTATTTTATTGGGTGTTCGAGAATAACATTTCAACTAATCCCGAGATTGCATAGACCCGGAGTTTTCCGCAAGAACATATAAAGTAATTTAAGGAAAATTCCCCAAAATTCCTATTTCAGGCCACTCAATAACATGCCTTTTTCTAGAAGTTGTTTATACCTCCCTATATGGGTCTGGTAATTAGGGAAATGAAATAAAACACAATCATTTGTGCCTTCACATTCATAAAAGCTTTTATTCATGTCATTGTGAAACACTTCACGCAATTAGAGACCTTACCTACTGTAGCTAGCCAAAAGATTTGTGCGGTGATAGGCGATGGTAAGGTTATAGTGAAGAAAAGTAAATCCACGATCAGCACCAGCTGGCCGCCACTTCTTCACTTCACTGGAAACACGTTTCAGAGTGCAGAACAGAGAAACGAACATGTTTCTATTTAAGGAATCCCCAACAAACCCTGCACTGTTAAACTTTCTTAAGTTCTACCAAGTAGCATGATGACTCGGGTTTTCGGGGCAACGCTACAGAAATTACTGCTTAACTGGAGAGAGAGAGTACCGATGTTGGTGTTCCTGTACTTCTCAAGAAAGTAAACGGGATCGAACAGCGGGAGGTCACAGCGACGGGGCTTCCACCGCCACTTGGTGAGTTCCCAACCGTTGGATTTGTTGTTGGAAATGCAATTCCAGCCCTTGAATATCTCCTTGCACGAGCCATCATACCTCGCCGGCCTCGGCTTGTGGTCGTAGATCCACACCCCGTCCGAGTAGTCGCAGGATCCACTCAGTGCCACATTCGGGTCGGTTACAGGGCTTTGTCCGAATTGGAAGCTCTGGTGGGAGAGTAAAGGATTGGAGGAGGTTTTCCTGGAGAGAGAGAGGACGAGGAAGATGGAAGCGAAGCAGAGAAGAGAGAGGAGAGGGAAGAGAGGGATTTTCTTTACGTGGTTATGGTGGTGGTCGTCTCGTGCGGCCATGGCGGCCAGAAGTGATGGAAGTTAGCGCACGTTAGCGCGCAAGAACCCAAGTAGATCTGGGGTGTTCTTTTATATACGCGGGTGAATTTGTGGTTTTACTCCTGGGCTGTACTTTTGTAGAATTATCTTGGCTTGCACGTTTCGGTATAACTATATCGGAAGTAATGGAGGGACAAATCAATGATAGATCAGAAAGTTAGCGATTTTCCTTTAGGAAGCTGATTCGAGAGAGAAGAAAGATGTTGCCTTTTCTTTTTCTAATTTTATTTGTGGATTGGATTTTGGACCCGGACTATGAAAACACGGAATAAAGCTCTCTCTCCCTCTCTCTCTCTCTCCTCTGCCAGTGGGTAGATTGTGGAGGAATCTAATCCGACTATATTTCAATCGACGCAGGAGTTGGGCGCTGTAGAAAGAGATAATGTCGCCGAGGAGGAGAATTCGTTGCCTGTGGCTTCGACGCGATAGAAAGCATGCTCGAAGGAGGGATTGATTGAAGCACAAGGTTGAGAAAGGAGGAGCTGTATTGGGACGCCAGTGTGTTTAAAATTTTTTCTTCTATTTTCTTTTCAACATTTTTTTAATATTTTTAATCATTAAAAAATATATATAATTTTACCATATTAAGTAAAAAAAATTAAAATAATCAAGCATAAGTTTAAACAGGAAATTTGAGGACCTCATTTTCTTTTTTTAAATAAATAACCAATCACTTAGAATCTTGAAGTGGCGATGGCACGACAAAAATCACGTTAGAGCATTAACATTGGCTTCATCAAAATTATTTTTAAAATTTGATGAAAAGTACTTATTTTCTATAAATTCAAAACCTTTCTATCCATAATCACACATTGGATTAGTCATTAGATTCATTAAAATAATAATATTTTTATTTTTTAATAATAATATTTTTATTTTTATTTTTTCATATTTTGCAATTACACTAACCATATGTACATTAATAATTTAATTTGATACTTAAATTATTGTTTCCCAACTAATTTTTTTTCTCTACTTAATTACCTAACAAACACATTTCACAAACTAATTTTCAAACCCAAAATAATAATTTGCTATATTATGTTATAAAATAATGGGATAAACTTATGAATAGTGACTCTTCAAATATAAAGATGAAAATAAATTTACTGTAGCTCAAAGTTTGAGTTTTGAGTTTTAGCTAATCCAATGCCAGCGTCTTCACTCCCATTCCATTCAAATTTTATACATTTCTTCATTTTGCCGATGCCGCTGCCAATGCTCTTAGCCAGTGAAATAGAGTGCCTATGAATTCTGCAAAGAAGTAAAATGCTATAATACTGCCCACGTGTACTAACTTGATTTGTCATTTTTATTCTTGTATTTAAATATAGTCTATATTTAAATATTTAAATATTAAGTTAGAAAAACAAAAATAACGACTCACATGTTATTTGGAAAAAAGTGTGTAACGTAAGAATTCTATATATAATTTTTCTTCAAATTAAATCATGTAAATAATTATTTCAATTACTTTCAAATATCTTGGAATCTAATGTTCAGGATTCAATCCTCGTATGCTAATCTTTATTAAACGATAATTACTTTAGATGTTTGGAGAAACTACCTTGAGTTCAGATCATTGTCAAGCAATTTCGTAGTTTGATTACCTTCTCTTCTTTTCTGATATTTACATTATAGAAAATGAGAATATTCTCACCAGCCAGTCAAACTCCACACCCTGTGTCAACCAGTTCTGCATTTTGAATTTTGAGAGATGGGTTGGATTCAGTGACAAAGGTCTGACATTTAAAAACAAAAGGTTGTGTGCAGTGTGTGATGGAAAACACATAGCAACTCTCTGAAAATAATTGCCACATGAATTACTATTGCTACTGTCAAGTCGTTTACCTCTTTTTAAGAAAAAAAAATGTATGTAAACTAATTATTAATTAAAAGTACTATAACCACAAATGAATTCTATAAAAATAAATTCACAAAATACAAAATGAATAATTTCGTATAATACATTAAATCTATTTTATAAAAAAATAATTTTACAATCTGTATTATTAATAGAAACGACGAACTTTTTCCCCAGCAACAGTGGCCAACTAAAAGTGAAGCTTCAAAACTCTTACAACCTGTGCAGCATTCAGCTCCTTTCCACACACTTTCTGGCAAGAACCAGAGGATGTGTGGTGAAATAGTCGGGAAAAGGCATACCCATTGTAAAAGTTATTAAATAATCATTTGAGCTGGCCCCAAAGGATATAACAGGTTTTTTGAGACTAGATAAACACAAAAAAAAAAAAAAAAAGGATTGCCAATGTTATGAGGTAAGTAACAGGCTATGATTTTATAATTATGTATAGTCTTATAATTATCTCACGAAACAAAAGCGAGTTCATACAGCTGATACATTTATCATTGGAAATACTACAAACCAGTGTAGGGAGCTAAAACCTTTTCTGAGAATACATAATAGTGGAAGCCATAACATACTTTCATCAGTAAATACATTGGTTATTAGATCTATTGTCCCGTGGTTGGAAGACAAAATTAGGCTCTGTAATTCCCACAGAATAAAAGCTTACCCTGTGGGTGCTGAAAATGCTTGCAAAATGCCTTGATCCCACAAGCTAGAAAGTGAAGATGCAATGCTTTTATTGTCTATGATTTGAGGTGGAATACTTGGCAGGCTGGCTTATACAACCTTTTGGTTGAAGCCTGTTCAAACTTCTTTAAGGCAGCTTCATTCTCCTCTAACCTGTTCTGAACGAAGTACCTTATCCACCAAGACGAGCTTCGCAGTTTTGCCTTTGCAAAATGAACAATTTTCATGTCATCTTTAGCAAGTCAATGCTGTAAATCTTCTTAACACAAGCTACAAAGTAATAACAAGCACATAACAAAGGCACAGAATTTTTTTTTAATAAGTAACTAAGGCACAGACATTAATGTAGAATTTATAGACATTTTTTAAAAACACCATTCAAATAGTCCCAGATCTTAATGGCATTTTGACATATCAAGCATTTTTTATCAACATTGATGCTTTCCTCTATTTCCAATTCCTATCCAAAATATGTAATTACTTAGTTTTCTGTATTCTAGCAAAGAAAGTATCCAACTCTCACGTATCAAAATTGAATTATATTACCTTAATTTGGATCAAAATTTCGTGCACTGAATTGTAGAAGAAGAAATAGCTTCAAAACTTTTTGTTAATGAGGTACTATCAACCCAAACACAACGGTGATACTTTTTCAAAATCACTTTACAAATGATGTACAGTTTTCCAAATCCATGACCTCTACCAAACCCAATCCACATGTTGTCAAGGTACATTGCACAAAAAATGACTAAAGAACAATTAGAACCCTACTAAACTAATCACTTACTGGACGACCAAATTTGGATAACTCTGCAACTTTAGCTCTTTGCTGACCTGGATAGCCTACAGACAGAAAATACAAACCAATAAAATATCAAACATTAATCATTCTCATGTTAAAGAAAATTCAGCGTGATGAAAAAAACAGCATCATTATGTTGAGGATTGTGTTTGGGTGCCTCCATCTATTGTACTATGTCAATTCCTTTTGCTATTCAAAGAATAGCACTGGCAGCTCACTGATTATAAACGGAGAGACCAAGAAGGGAAGAAGGTACAATGTTAAATTTAATTTGCTCCTGAAAACCAGAATCGTAAGCTAAAAGAGAACAATAAAAGGGAAACTCCAGAACAGTACGATGCATTCAAACCATATCCTGAAAACTGAAAGTAAATTAATAAGCTAAAACAATATAAAAGGGGTAGGAAGTGTGAAAAAATTTACCCCACATTTTTAGAGTGGGGAGGAGAGAGAGGCCTATCCATAAGAAATTCAAAAATACCCAATACAAAAACCTGAGCCAATCCAATGGATGTTGTTTGAGAAAGAACTGATCTAAGTAATCAAGCGACCCCAATCTGTAGGGAGGGGACAGAGAGATTACTGTTGTGGCTAAACAAGGATTGCATTCTGGTAAGGGTAAAGATGGCAAAGCATAGCATGTTGTCATTGTTTACACAGTTTACTTCTTCAGAATAACCATAGTGATAGTGAGCATATCATAAAGATCATTTGCTGCTTTTAAACAGATGTAGGTAGCAACTGAGGAAGAAGACTCCGAGAATATGGCATATACTTTACTTTTCATAAAGTTCACTTGCTGAGAGTAAGAATGACAAGTAAGCACTAGCAACAAAAATTGCACTAATTGTTCTCTCCATAGTTTCACGACAAACAAACTAACTTAGAATATCAGCCATCATCTAAGAAAACCTAGTCCTATTGGTCACATAAAGTCAACTGAACCAGGCTCCATTTTGTTGTCAACTTCTAGTTCATTTTAAGTTTTCGATAAGCACAAAAATTTTTACAATATAAAGCACATGAGCCTTTCAAGGAATTACCAGCAAATATAACCACACCATCCGCAGATACCCTTGTCAGCTCTGGAAGGGTCTTGTTGAGGTACTTTGGGGACAAGTAATTCAGTGCATCTGACACTATAACAAGAGAAAATGATTTTTCCCTGTAGGGAAGAGGAAACTTGATATCAGCCACACGGACTATGCCTTTACGCACAAGACTTTTGCAGTTAGCATCACTATCATCCAGTTCATACGGTTCAACACCCCATGCTTCAGAATCCTCTTCTTTCAATAATTTTGATACCACTGAACAGGTATCAGGGCCCACATGTAACACTTTGCGCATGCTGTCACCATAAGCTTTTTTTAGAATAGGTAATGCTCTTGGAACTTCTAATGTGCATGAAACACCACCTACATATTCGTACATGGAACTTATTAGATTAAAAAATGTTCATCCATCCATCTCTTGAAATTTGCATTGCCAGAAGTACTACACCCTAAGTTAAGTACTAGAGATGATAGTTTCTTGGCTGAGATAAATCGTGTTTAACATATAAGATTGACGGACTTTAAAATTACTCACTAAAATGTCTGCCACAAACTACATATAGTAAATAGAAGGTTAAGAAACCACATATGGCTTTTTTCTGTTCTGACTCAGTAAGCTTAGAATTTATCTCTATATACATTAAATTAGAAACAGGGAATTTGCTATAATTAAGATTGTGCAGGTATATCCAACTTCTAAGAATGACTAAAATTCCAAGAACAAGATTCTTAACCGCAGATTGGGATGAAGCAAGGGTAAGAGACTCCTCCAAGTAAAATGAACCTAGTTTCCCTTTCAAAAAGAAATAGAAAACTCTAACGAGTCAACCTTTAAGATTACTAGCAAGAGAAGGGGAGGAGAGAGAGATCAAAACTCCAGGAGAAATGTGCAGTGTTCTAGCATAATACATACCTCAGAATAGCATTGTAATAATAGGAACCATATAGTGGAAAATAGAAATTCCATATGCTCGAGGAAAGTGAGAAACTGCAAAAGTTGATGAGTTATTGTTTTAAAAGTCGGCAGACTCATTTGATAAAGTTCGGATGGTTATTAATGAGTTGATTAACACCATGGACATACCATATATCCCAATCTTTCAAATAAAAGCACAGGTAATAATTAGCAAATTCAATCCAGTAAACATGAAACAATGCATATAATCTACATAACAAATATACTAAACCGTCTCATTGACTATGCAAAATCATTGAAATATAGAAAAAAATTGAATAATGTCATCAGGATTAACCTTCAATTTCACTCAGAGTGTGTATATCTCTGCTTGGTCTACCTGTCATGCAAGCCACAGCAAAGTGAACAAAAGACATACCATAGAAAGTAAAACTGAACCTTTTTTTTTTTCTGCAAAATACATTTATTTTCCTATCATTTGCATGTGTAAAAGTAAAACTGAACCTAGGATACAAAAGGCGAAGTAGATTATCAAAATAAGTTCATGTACATTCTTTCCTTTTCTTTTTTTAGTTATTCTGTTATTTTTCCCCAAGTGGGAAGTGTGAGCTGCTAATTCCGTTGGTTATCAGAGTAAGTTCAAGGGTTCAAGCTCATGGCAAGAGTTGAACCAGAGCCAGTAGTTATATCTCCAACTGCCTTAACCATTGTTGCTTTATTAAGAAAACAGGCAAGGAGGAATTCATGAGCCCTCTCTGTTCACAGTATTCAAGTGCATAGACCAACTACAAACCTGAACCACTGTAGGAATAGCCAATAAGAATGATTGCGCCCTGAAATTTTTATAGAACAATTAATTAATAATCTTCATATAGAAATGTGGCTATGGCTAGTATACTTAATTCAAGCATGTCAAGAACAAGCAGTTATCACCAAAAACCAGAAAAAGACAGATCTAATGTGCTATATTTGCTCAATAACCAATGAATGGCATTTTTATATCACATATTGCTAATGCAGAGGAAAATAATAATAATGGGAGACCGTGATGGCAATGAAAGTACCACGACCACTAGCCCAATAGATAGTAGGGGCGATGAGCGTGATTTGGATTGCACTACACCAATAAACGGGATGCTTCCATCGTCAGCAATGCGTCGAGCAGGATTGACTGGTCTCCTTGACATGATTATATAACAGTTACAAACCTGCAAAACCTCGCATCATAAGTTGAATAGAACTTACAATAATGGCATTCCCAATTTGAGAAGGCCTCTCCTTGAATGTTTCTTAAATTTTTTATACTCATTAGCACAAAGAGTAATGCTACAAACCACACTCTCATCCTACTATATAAAATATGACACTTTTATCACCCTTAGATCATCTTCCTACTCGAACAAGAAGTCCTATAGTTTACAACTCTTCTTTATATAGTAATTCAACCTATTGCTCCATGTCCCCCCATCAGTTTACTATGAAGAGAAGAATCAAAAAGATCAAACTACCTACTCATTATTCGGAGGTAAATCATAGAACACCAAAAGCTGTGGTATCTTATGGACCTAACATAGGTCACATCCCTCACAACATAAGATTGAAAGATCTAAACGGGATGAAAGTAGGATGGACATATAAAAGGTTGATGAATAATATCACCTCATCATAGCGGGATGAAAGCAGGATGAAAGTGCAGTCTGTAGAGTTTTTGTAACAAAAAATACTTCTTATAATCCCATCTCCTTGATGCTAACCTTTGCATTAGATATAAAAAGGCCAGACATGGCTTCGTGACTTATCTTACTAAGAAAAAGTTCCTAACCATATTTCAAATGCTAGAAGGATACATACAGAACAACTGCAAGAATAAATTATCAGTTACTGAAATTTCTGCAAATAAGCACCAATCAGGAAGTCATGCTATCATTTCCCCTTAAATATTTAAAAGTGGCAACATCCACATAGCTTCTTCCTAAAAACTAGAAGTTTGAAACATCTTATGCGTGTATCTCTGTGTGTTAAATACATGCCATACACATCCAAAATGGTAAGCATGGTTTTTTTTCATCTTTCTATATTTCTTTTTTTTATCAATACGTTATATATGCAGCAAGTGGGTAGATAGAGAAATTGGTTGTATTCTTTCAGTCTTTTAAATGATCATCTCTAGACATAAAATGATGCTTAATTGTTTTGGTCAGTAAACAAAATTTTTATTGATATATTGATAGGCATAGTCTGAGTACATGGGACACATGCAAGAACAACACCTACGCATGAGTGTCTAGTGATACAAGCAAGTCATGGATATTCAGGTCATTCAGTCCTTTCTGTTGAAATTACCATACTATTTATATCATTCTATTTCTTTGATACCTAAACAAATATTCCAGGACTATCGGTATCGAAGCCCCACCACGCTAAGTTATATTGATACTTGGAACGATGATGCCATGCCCACTATATCGGCATTAAAGTAAAAGGAGACAACAACAAATCAACTCGTTATAAAGTAATCAATAATCTGCTGGTCATTAATGTAACAGCATCCAACGCAATCTGTACAAAAATCCAACTCAAATCTTCGCAATGCAAAGCAACCGAATCGCTCTTATCCAAGATACTTAACATCCATTTAACTTAGTCAAACGCTACAAGCGCAATGCATTAACCACCATCCACTACTAACTCTCTTCACCATTTCTTACAATGAAGATGATATTGACTTCTTCCTCATTTATTTATCTTTCCCACAAAAACTTCTGTTATTCAACAAAACCATTTCTCCCATTGGAAACTCTTGTTCCTCGAGAGCCAGAATTAGAATACCCAGATACCAACAACGAATAGAACAACGAGAACTCAAATGGTGTACAAATTCTGAAGTGAAAAGTACATGCACAAATTAAAAAATTAAAATAATGAACCTCTGGGCAAGCGCGCAAAAGATGCATAGCAATACATACTTCCAAGCAGATCCAGAAAGCATACTCTGAAAGGAAAATTAAAATTTTAGCAGAGAAGATTTACCTGGGACTAATAAGAACGCTCGGCTTAGTCTGAGAGATCTCTTGGAGCAAGATCTAGATCTGTGCCTGCCTGCTTGGACTAAATACAGGGGAGCAGGGAGCTGCGTGAAAATTTAATAACTTTTTAAATTTAGATTAATGAATAAATATAGAGACTTTTGGGGGCTTTTCTTTTTCTTTGTTTAATTGATGGCGTTTGAGAAGTTGCATTTATTTCCGTGGGAAATCAAAAGATTCTCTTTGTCAGCGGCAATGGGGTTTATCCTGGATGATTAGCAGCACCCTTTGCAAGTTAGGATTCGGGTCATAGACTCGGTAGTTTCCCAAAAAATAAAAAAAGCATTCGAGTCACAGTATTGGCCTAGGGATTTGCATTTTTTTAATTTGTATAATATTACATGATTTTATATTTTATTATTTTATTTAAAACTTATTCCTACGTTGAATTATCTATCTATTAATCAAAATAATAATAAAATATTATAAATTTAATAATATTTTTTTCAATTATTAATTTTTTTTCTAAATTAAGAGCTATTTAGAAATATATTAATAGCAGTACAACAAATGCATTCTAAATATTTACTATAACACCATTAAAAAAAGCATATTTGTCTATTACATTTTTATCTAAAAAAAACACATTAATTTTCTTTTTGTTTCCAACTCAAATCCCACCCTAAGAGCACTAAAACAAAACACAAACCCCCCCCCAAAAAAAATCTTAAATCTAAAAAATTGAACCCAGCAATAACAGGCAAAAACAAAACCCTGAAATGAAATAAATGGTATAGAAGAAAAGCAAAGGATCGAAAAAATAAATGTAGAAATAATGTAGAAGAAAAGCAAAGGAAATAGAAAATACTTGAAAATATTTTTTAATCAATTTGGTCTAGCTATAGAGACCACCAAATATAACCATCAATCTCAAATTGTTGTAGCTAAAAATCATATCCTTTTGAAGTTGCATAATCCAATGTAGACTATTTTTTGAGTCTATTAGTCAAACTCCTCATTAGATTTGCATTTGCATAATCCAATGAGGGTACTCTAACCTCGGCCGCTTCTCGTGCAGTTTTATTGCCAACCTCCTTCTAAAAAATAATGTTATATATAATTATGAGTTGTACAATTATCACGTATTCTTCTTGATTACAAAAATAAGATTTATTATTAAAAAATTAATTTCTTCGTGTGAATCTCATATTTTCTTACTTTTTTCAAACCGTTTGTGTAATCTATGACTGCAAATATCATTTCTCAACTAAAAATATTATTAACAATTTTTTTAATGTTAATTGTGATATTTTAATTTTTAATGTTATTTATATGCCAAAATCATTACATATGACTATTAATAAAAATTTAATTATTGTTATTTTTCAATCTTATAATCCTAACCTCTTAATTTAAGCATTTTTTTTATAACTCGGACTTATTTCAAAAAAAATTTGTTAACATCGTGTTTCGTATATCTTTAGGACAAGTTCCAGGTACTCAGATTTTCAGAACTGGATCTGCAAAAAAAGAGAAGAAAGCAACTAAGAGAGGGCGGCATTAGGGTCGGGAGTCTCCAATGTCAAATTTAGTAAAATATCTTGAAAGTTTACAAATAAGTGAGAGAATTTATAGATCAGAAAGAGTTTCTCGTACTTAATAGTTGCTATTTATACCAGGAGTCTAGGAAGACAAATCGTGTTTGCCCCCATAAAGTCTGTATCATTTTACTATTATTTCTGTCAGATTCATTTAATACGGCGTGTATCTGCGACGGCATTATTGATGTAGCATGTAACTCGAGTAGTGATATCATTAATGCGGTGTGGTTCTTCAATTTGCCTTATCCTGCTAGCGTCCTTGGTAGTCGGTTGATGTCTCCTTGTTAGAAGATCGAATGTCCTCCTTACTTCTCGCCCTTTACGCAGACGTGTACTCAAGGGCTGGACGTTGTTTGAAGGAGTTCCAAGACGGTAAGTCTCATCCCCTGTAGTACACCCCTTATGAAGGTTGCGCCCAGGGGGCTACCAGTGGGTTGGGTTGAAGAGTTTATTCTTTCTAGGTTGGACCTTCGTTTCTTATTTACTTAGTAGCCCCTCTCAAGCCTACTAAGACAAATGGGACAAACCCCTTACACAAATAAAATAAAAAACAATAACACATTGAGATTAATCGTTAAAAAAATCCTAAAATTAGCGAGGTAAGTGTCCAAATTTCCCACATTTGTTGAATTATAATGCACTTGCATAGCCAAAACTGTTTCATTTATAATAATGCAATTGTTGGAATCAATATGATAAGACATTTAACCAATTGTAATAAAATTTTAATAATGGCATGACTCTTATTAGTGTCGTTCAAAATATTTTGTTTTAGATTTAAAAATAGATAAATGCATCACGCAGATCCACACTCTTCATTAGTAGCATAAATATTATGTAATTTACATGATTTATCTATTTTTTCTTAATTATAAAAAATTATTTAAACAAAAAATTAGTAGTGATCTCAATTCTTTATTATAACCATTGTATGTGAATCCTTCTTGTGTATTGGGGCAGGTTTGGGTACTAAGAGTACCTCTCAGAATACTTCACTAATATTTTTTATTTTATTTTTATTTTTTACCTACCTTTTATTACTTTTTATTACTTTTCACTAATTCAATATTTTATTACTATTTTCATTACTTTTTTATTATTATTCACAAATATTTTTAACACTTCTCAAATATTCTCCTTATTTTTTTATTACTATTTACAAACAGAAGACAAAGTTAGCATTAATTGTATTAATTATCAAATGTCAAAAGATTTGAAAAATGTTAGCATCTGCATAAACAAAGTCAAAATAGATAAATGTTAGCATTAATTATCAAAGTCCCTGAGTCAAAAGACCAACCTCGTTTGGTTATAAAAATTATACAAGATAAAAATTGAATAAAATATTATTTTTATATTTTAATTTAAAAAAATAAATTATTTATTGTGCTTTGTATAAGAATTTGAGAAAGTTGTAATAATTATATGAGATGAGATTGACAAACAATGCTAAGGAGGAGGTTATGATAGTGAGTTGAGTTGAGATGAAAGTTTAAAGTTAAATAAAATATTGTTATAATATCATGTTTTAATAGTATTTTTATTTTTGAATTTGAAAAAACTGAATTGTTAATTGTATTTTGTTTGAAAGTTTTGAAAAAATTATAATAATTATATGAGATGAAATGAAATGAGTTGAGATTGTTTTGAAATCCAAACAAGACTTAGTGCTAACTAAAATCACAAGTTTGGGTACTAGAGTAACGCTCAGAATACTGCACTACTATTTTTTATTTTATTATTACTTTTCACATCCTTTTTATTACTATTTATTATTTTTTACCACTATTCAATATTCTATTACTATTTTTTCATTACTTTTTTACTACTATTCACAAATATTTTCAACACTTTTAAGATATTTTCATTACTCTTCACAAACAGTTAAAAGACAAAATCAGCATTAATTGTATTAATTATCAAATGTCAACAGACATGGTCAACATTTGCGTAAACAAAGTCAAAATAGATAAATCTTAGCATTAATTATCAAACTCCCTAAGTCAGAAGATAGGTCTCTTTTGGTTACACAGATGATATGAGATTAGAAGTTGAATAAAATATTATTTTTTAATATTATTTTTATTTTTAGATTTGAAAAAGTGAATTATTTATTATATTTTATGTGAGAGTTTGAGAAAGTTATAATAATTATATGAGATGAGATGAAATGAGATTATTTGTAGGGAGGTTTGGATAGTGAGTTGAGTTGAGATAAGAGTTGAAAGTTAAATAAAATATTGTTATAATATCATGTTTTAATATTATTTTTGTTTTCGAATTCGAAAAAACTGAACTGTTAATTGTATTTTATTTGAAAGTTTTGAAAAAATTATAATGATTATATGAGATGAAATGAAATGAAATGAAATGAGTTGAAATTGTTTTGAAATCCAAACAAGACTTAGTGCTAACTAAAATCACAAGTTTGGTTACTGAGAGTAACACTCAGAATAGTGCACTACTATTTTTTATTTTATTATTACTTTTCACATACTTCTTATTACTATTTATTATTTTTCACCACTATTCAATATTCTATTACTATTTTTTCATTACTTTTTCACTACTATTTATTAATATTTTCAACACTTATCATATATTCTCATTACTTTTTTATTACTATTCACAAACAGTTAAAAGACAAAATCAACATTAATTGTATTAATTATCAAATGTCAACAGATTTGAAAAATGTCAACATTTGCGTAAACAAAGTCAAAATAGATAAATCTTAGCATTAATTATCAAACTCCCTAAGTCAAAGACAGGTCTCTTTTGGTTACACAGATAATATGAGATTAGAAGTTGAATAAAATATTATTTTTTAATATTATTTTTATTTTTAAATTTGAAAAAGTGAATTATTTATTATATTTTATGTGAGAATTTAAGAAAATTATAATGATTATATGAGATGAGATGATATGAGATTATTTGTGTAACCAAACGAGGCAAATGGAGGTTTGGATAGTGAGTTGAGTTGAGATAAGAGTTTAAAATTAAATAAAATATTGTTATAATATCTTGTTTTAATATTATTTTTGTTTTTGAATTCAAAAAAACTTAATTGTTAATTGTATTTTATTTGAAAGTTTTGAAAAAATTATAATGATTATATGAGATGAAATGAAATGAAATGAGTTGAGATTGTTTTGAAATCCAAACAAGACTGTGCTAACTAAAATCATAAGTTTGGGTACTGAGAGTAACACTCAGAATACTGCACTACTATTTTTTATTTTATTATTACTTTTTTACATATTTTTATTAATATTTATTATTTTTCACAACTATTCAATATTCTATTACTAGTTTTTCATTATTTTTTTATTACTATTTACAAACATTTTTAACACTTCTCATATATTTCTTATTACTTTTTCACTATTATTAATAAAGTCAGAAGAAAAAGTCAGCATTAACTGTATTAATTATCAAATGTCAAAAGATTTGAAAAATGTCAACACCTGTGTAAACAAAGTCAAAATAGATAAATGTTAGCATTAATTATCGAAGTCCCTAAGTTAGAAGACATGCCTCGTTTGGTTATGTAGATAATATGGGATAAAAATTAAATAAAATATTATTTTTATTTTTAAAATTTAAAAAATAAATTATTTATTATATTTTGTATGCGAGTTTGAGAAAATTGTAATAATTATATGAGATGAGATTGTTTGTGTAACCAAACGAGATTCAGGTTAGGGGAGGTTCTAATGGAGAGATTTGGATAGTGATTTAAGTTAAGATAAAAGTTGAAAGTTAAATAAAATATTGTTGTAATATCATGTTTTAGTATTATTTTTGTTTTTAAATTTGAAAAAATTGGATTGTTAATTGTATTTTGTTTGAAAATTTTAAAAAAATTATAATAATTATATGAAATGAAATGAAATGAGTTGAGATTGCTTTGAAATCCAAACAAGACTATGCTAACTAAAATCACAAAGATAATCCCTTCCCCTTCCCAACAAGCTCACTAAGAGAACATCAACCGACCAAAGATTTAATCAAAAAGCACGAATACCATCATTGTAAAATGCATTATACATATGAAAAAATAAAAAGTAAAATTAATAAGTTAGGATTTAAGAATTTTATCCTATTTAATTAAATATTTTTCTAAGCTCCGTTTAATTCAATTGATCGAACTTAACCTATGATTTGAATTTGACTCAATAAAACCCAAACCTGACTCTAATCCTTGATTAACTTGATGCGAAATTAACGAATTATTTAATTAAATAGATCATATCCAACGGTGTTACCCTTCACGAACCTATATGCTTGGTTAATTAAGGTTTTGTTTGGAAATATAAGTATTTTTTAAATATTTTATTCATAAACATCATTTAAATATGAAATAATTTTTAATTTTTATTTAATCATTATAATTTTTTTAAACTTCTAAATAAAACACAAAAAGCAATGAGAAATGATACACTTCCCTCTCGGGGCTACCCTGCTCCCATTTTTTATTTAATAATTAAGGATGTATTTTTTAATAATATTATATTTTTTTATTTTTTTAAATATTTAAAAGTATTAAAAAATACATATATATAAAAAAATAATAATCCTATGACTAACGGTGGCTCCCAGCTCCCCCTAGCGAGAGTTGGGAGCGGTGGTTGTAGAGCCACTAAAAAATAATATAATTATTATAAATTTTAAAATGAAAATGATATTATAAAATGATATATAAATAAAATTTTAAATTTATAATATTTTTCTTTATTTATTTATTCTATTTTTTCAAAATTGAATAAAATAGTTTTATTAAAATCATTTTATTATTATTTACAAATATTATAAGTATCCTCATAAATCTCACGATTCAAATCCAACAGTATCATCCTTTTCGAACCCATTATATGCTTGGTTGGATGAATATTATCGTTTACGATAAAAGTTATTAAACAGTGTTAAAATATAAATAAATACTTTCATATCTCCTAGTGGAACTATGTGGACGTTAAGAGATCGTATGTTTCTTTATATTAAATGTGATGAAATGAAATAAATTGAAATTAAAATTAAAAGTTAAATAAAATTTTTTTAATATTTAAAAATTTTAAATTATTTATTTTATTTTATATAAAAATTTAAAATTTTTTATAATAAGTAGATGAATGAAATGAGATAAATTAAAAATAGTTAAAGATTTTAATAATACAAGCGAGAGTAGCTATGTTCTCTTACCTACCTGTAACAGCGTCACAGGTGTTAACTACAGTCCGGAAAACGCCAAAAGCAGTTACGAGCTTAACCACCGACGGTGGAAGAGGATAAGGTTATGTTTGGAAACAAAGATGAGAAATCTCATCTCATCTCTATCTCATCTCATCATTACATCTTTTTCAAATCTCCATACAAAATATAATAAACAATTCAACTTTTTCAAATTCTGATTTAACTTTTTCAAATCCCAAAACAATAATAATATTAAAAAATAATATTTTAAACTTTCATCTTAATACTATTCACAAAATTTTTAAAAATTTTCATCTTATCTCATCTCCCAAGCATAACCAACATCAATAAAATTTGTAGAATTTTGCGAATAATAATAAAATAATTTATAAATAATAATAAAATAATTTATAAATAATAATAAAATGTTTTAAATTAAAAATTTTTAAAATGAAAAATAAAAAATTAAATAAAAAATATTATAACATAAAAATATTATTACAATATAATTTTATTATATAATTTTTATTTAAAAAATTAAAAAAGTTGATTTTATCTATTTTTATTTAAAAGTTTAAAAAATTGTAATGATTAATTTATAAAAATTATAATGATTAATTTAAAAATATTTAAATTTAAATTATATGTAAAAATGAGAGAAGATGATAATTTAAATGAGAATGATAATTTAGGATGATATATATTTCAAACCAAACCCGATTCAGGAGTCAGGGCAGCATATTCGGACAAAGCCGTTAACCATTCCCTCTTGCCTTCCATCCCGTAAAAACACCGTCAAATTCCCCGTCCCTTTCTTTCGCCGGCGGTATCTCTCTCTGCGACATTTACGCATATAATAGTTTATATACGAGTGGTATATACGTATACATTTTCCCATCCTACACATACATATTCTACAAACTTCCCTCTCTGTCTCTGGAATCTTTGTATTCGAGAAGATTCGGCCGCGGAGACGGTTGCGCTCTGATTGTTTTTTGTTGTTGCTTTTTCTGAACTAGAGGTCTGTGTTTGGTGGAGCTGAAGAGAGGGGGGAGGGGGCAGGCGGTTTGAATGGCGGTGGAGTACAAATGTTGCGAATCGGGATTCTTCATACACATAGTGATAATCTTCCTGTTAGTGATGTTCGCGGGGCTGATGTCAGGGCTCACCTTGGGGCTCATGTCCATGAGCCTCGTCGATCTCGAGGTCCTCGCCAAGTCTGGAACTCCTAAGGATCGCCAACACGCCAGTACTACCTTTTTCTTTTTCCTCTTATCATTTTTTTCCCACTTGAGTTCTATGCTCCTTTTGGTTGCTGGGGAAATTCCGGGAGAAACGAATGGCATCGGAAGGGAAATTTTGTGTTAAGTTTTTGATTTTGCGAGACCTAAGAGTTTGCTAATTTTGACGAACGTGAAGCTTAATTCAATGGTTACCTTTCTTTTTTTCGTTGGGGGCCTTTTAGATTACTTTTACATTGACGACTCGTGTGTGGTTGGGTTAGTTAATTTCTCCCTCTCTCTCTCTCTCTGTTTTTTTTTTTAGAGGGGTTGTAAGAGCGTTTGGGCGTTCCTTGTAAACTGCTTTTAGGATACAACTGACCGCTCTTTCTTTTTGTAAGACATTTATGATATGTAGCACTAACACTGTTGATTCAGAAACTATGAGTACGAAATTTGATCACTGAATTTGGGAGATAAGCATCATAAATTTCTCTGACCGTCAGTAGCTTAGTCTGGCATCTGAGATAAACAAAACATTGAACCTTTGAGTTACTTTTGAAGTTTCAAATCATTCCCAGAATGTGAAGCCCTTTTCATGATTTTTATTTCGTTGCCGAGCTGTTCTGTTTAATTAGTGATTACGGCATCCAATAATTAAACTTACAGTGATTGGAGAGGACTCTATCCAAGAATTTTTGTTGCGGAGTTGCTTATAAAAACATAGAGTTTGCGTTGCGGGGTTGGCAGGTTTTGGAAATCGTCGGAAAAAAACTCTAGCTTGTGTCTTGTAAGCTTGATGTCACTGCTTTTGCAAACCACTTCTTTTTTTGGACCACATTACATTTGGCATAAGAGAAGTCCGTAAGATTCCAGGAATTTTAAAAGAGGTGGAAAAATAATTTCTAAGTTGGCTCATAGCTTGTGATTGTTTCTGGGCAGACTCATATATGGAATACGGCATACAGGATTTTTTTTTTTTAGTCTAATTTGAACAGGTTTCTGGAGCAATGTTCGAATGGCAGCCAGCTATTGAGGTGGTAGAAATGCATCTTTGAATGCTCTCACTCGTCTAGAGGATCAATTGTATTTGTAATGAGAATGAGAACAACATTAGTGTGAATTTAGAATACACAAATCTGTCAGTCCTCTTGCTGTTTAAATTTATAGTCCATCTACATTTTGAGGATTGATACAGGTGTATTTATAAGAATGTCTGTTTTTTTAAATGAAATTATTAATTGTCAAAAAAACTTGTGCGTATGTAACATAAAAATGCAATAATTCCTGGTCGTGAATGTGCACGTGTCATCTCTACAAGAACATGACACCAGTTGAAGGGAAAGAACAAAGACTGACTTGCCAAAACTCATCTTGGAAGAAGAGAAATGTGATTTCCTTGTACATATAAATCCCCTGTTAGCTGAACCTTGCAAACAAGGAGAAAGACATATGATTACCATAATGCTGCTGAAAATTGAGAGAAAATTTTACTTATAAACGTTATGATAAATGGGGGATCGTGAGAGTGGTTATAGTTACTGCATATGACAATTTATTTTCTGTTGTTCTTCTTAACTAGACATTATAAAATGCATCCGATTGATGTTTCAAGTGGCAGCTCTTTGGTGGTTGTAGACTACTTATACTAATTTATTTTAACTCATAATTATAGCAAAGATATTGCCAGTGGTCAGAAAGCAGCATTTATTGCTCTGCACCCTGCTAATTTGCAATGCTGCTGCCATGGAGGTACATATTAATGAGATTTATTGAACAAGGTTTTTACTTATGTGCATGATGTGTCAAAAAATATCAGATAATGTTTGAAATCATCATTCATTTTTTCAGGCGCTTCCCATTTTTCTCGATGGTCTGGTCACAGCTTGGGTTGCTATTCTGATTTCAGTGACATTGATTCTTCTGTTCGGCGAGGTGAGGTACTTATCCGACGTTCTTTTGTGTTTTTGAGAAAGGTAATTCAAGACAGATGGTTTAAGTTAATTTGTCTGAATTTCTTGGCACATGTTGCTTGCATACGTGGGTAAAAGTGATCCTAGCTCCCTTTCACTATCATTGTCACACGTGTGTGGTAGGCGAAGAGTGGTCCATAAAATTGCCATAGGAAGAGCAACAAAAAGACATGCATTTATGTTTAGGCTGGCTATTTTCAAATTTTCCCTATCCAAACGAATGTTTCTTTCTGATGGTGCAGTCAACATCTTGTGTCTGAATTTACCCCTTTTTTACTTGTGCGAGCAGATAATACCGCAATCTGTTTGTTCTCGCTATGGTCTAGCAATTGGCGCAACAGTCGCACCATTCGTACGTGTTCTTGTTTGGATCTGCTATCCTATAGCATTTCCAATCAGCAAGGTAGTATGTACTCCCAGTTTCTGCCACATAATATGTGTTTACATCAGTGATATGTTGTGGATTATTATTCAATTTTCCTGACTATTTATGTTTGATGTGAGTTTCCAGCTATTAGACATTATGCTGGGACATGGGCATGTAGCTCTTTTTCGCAGAGCTGAGTTGAAAACACTTGTAGATTTGCATGGCAACGAGGTGTGTATAACTGCTCTACAATATATAAATTTCAAATTAGTGAAGTCTTTTCACCACTGGGTTCCAAACAATTTGCTCCAGTTAATTAATATGCTAGTCTACTTGTCATGCCATCAATATTCTGCACTTGTTTTCTCCTCTGTTCAGTTCCTTTGCCTAAATCTTCCTGCTCTGTTCCACTTACTGCCTGCTTTATACTCCTATGTTAGGCCGATATTCGGCTGGTAAAGGTGGAGAGCTGACGAGTGGAACAGAGTTTTTTTACAATTGAGTCCATATTTTCATTCTTGCAAACACTATTCTCTGGCTGTTTAATATGCTAATCTATTTGTCATGCCATAAATATTCTGCACTTGCTAGTTTTCTTCTCCGTTAAAATGTCCCCCAAACTTATCTTGAGTGATTCTTGTCTTGTTTGTTGAACTCCTTTGTCTAATCTTCCTGCTCTGTTCCGCCTATACTGCTTGATTTTTAATCCTATGTTTGGCTGGTATTAGGCTGGAAAAGGTGGAGAGCTGACTCATGATGAGACTACAATTATTGCCGGAGCACTTGAGCTTTCCGAAAAAACAGCTAGTGATGCCATGACTCCTATATCTGAAACTTTTGCAGTTGATATCAATGGCAAGCTTGACAGGTGTGATATTTTTGGAAATTCTAGAACAGAAACTCATCTTGGAATAGCTGTATTACATGTACTAATTAGCTATTATGAAATACTTGTTATTGTCAAGGGAGTTGATGAATCTAATTTTGGAGAAAGGGCATAGCAGAGTGCCAGTTTATTACGAGCAATCTACAAATATAATCGGACTTATCTTGGTATACTCTTTACCAATCTTTTTCTTTGCTTTTTTAAGAGTACTGGGAGTTTTATGTTTTTTTATCTATATGGAACAATTATGTACACAAATGTTAGTTAAATAGTTTGGGAGGGTGGTGATTTTGAGTATCCAATATTTGTGAGAAGTGTTTGGAGGATAGTGATTTTTCTCTCGAGTAATGCTAGATATAGTCATTGACTGTGTAAGCGCCGTGCACTCCTTTTGAAAAAGAATGGGATTCACTATTAAAAAATTAATTTTTTCATGTAGGTCCCATATTTATTCATTTTTTTCAAAAGGAGTGCACGACACTTGCGTACTTTATGACTGTAAATATTATTTCTCTTTTCTCTCTCTCCCTGATGAAAAAAAAGAACAGAAACCTTACATAGCTGGAAAAGTGTTGCCAGGATGCTCGGTTATAATTTAAGAACGTAACTGAGTGAAGTGAAGTAGGTGAAATGTAGGTTCTTCTCTTATTGGTAATTAAGGGATCGTCAAATGAACGATTAGATTGTGGATTTGTAAAGAGTTGCTTTCCCTAGAAGGAATTGTAAAGAGTTTGCCTCTTCATCAAGATTGGTCCTCTGTTCTTTCAGTAATTTAGTACAGAAAGTTTAACACTTAATCCATGTATATAACTTTTTTCATTGCTTTAATCTATTTGATGCCTTTTTAAAGTGTTACGTGCTTTTCTTGTCATTTATGTTCTAATGTTTTAGGTCAAGAATTGTGCTTTTTAATAAAATGCGGTACCTTTACTTGTTAAAAAAATGTTTTAGGTCAAGAACTTGCTAGCGATGCACGCAGAAGATGAAGTGCCGGTAAAGAGTGTCACAATACGTAGGATTCCAAGGTATTATTTAGTATTGATTGAAAGGAAGGTTACATCTGGGCGTTCCTTTTACTTATCCAAAAAAAGGAAGGTTACATCGGGCCTAGGTCTGATGAAGTTCACATTGATATTATTCTAGAAGCATCTGATGTGCATCGTTTGATTTTTTTTATTTTTTTTATGGGTGGTACAGAGTGCCAGAGACTTTGCCCTTATATGACATATTGAATGAGTTTCAGAAAGGTCACAGCCACATGGCTGTTGTTGTAAGACGGTGCGATAAGGGGGTAGAAGCGTCCCCTAGTGACCCTTCCGAAAGTAGGCACGAACTTCATACCTTAGAATTTATTTTCTTTTCTTTTCTTTTCTTTTCTTTTGTATTAGTTGTAACTCTCTCTCGCTCTCTCTCTAAAAATAGATCGAGCAAATGACGTGAGAATAGCCATTGATGGTGAAAAGTCTCCCCATGAGAAGATTGTAAAGAGCAAGATATCACTCCAGAAGTGGAAAAGCTTTCCCAACAGTTCAGATAATTCACATAAGGGTGGACCTAGGAGTAAGAAGTGGACAAAGGAGATGTATTCAGACATTCTGCAGATAGATGGCAATCCACTCCCAAAGATCCCAGAAGAAGAAGAAGCTGTTGGCATAATAACCATGGAAGATGTCATTGAGGAGCTTTTACAGGTACAAGTGATCATTTTATGTTAACTTCTGATACAATTATTTGGTTTCAACAATTTCTGAAAGGTGGAATCTGACATCAATTGGGCATCGTGTAGGAGGAGATCTTTGATGAGACAGATCATCATTTCGAGGAATCCTAACCCCAGCAAGATAATCACGAAAAATTTGTTTTTTAGGGCCATATGAAGGTAGTAGTTTAAAACTTCTAAATCCGCGTATGGTTTATAGGCACTCTTATTAGGAGCCCCTGATGGTTGACGAAGCCAGAAAAGGTATGCATAATTTGTTGGACTCCAGCATCACATGAGTTTTGTAAGTACCAACTCTTGGTAGTGAAAGATGCCCTGAAAAAAAAGATGTTGGAACTATTGGGGGGGTTTCCTCGTGACACTGGTACATAAGGAAAGAAAAGAAAAGAAGAGAGGAACTGATATCCCTAGTCAAATCCATCAAATACGTGTACAAAATACCATAAAAACTACAAGGATAGTTTGTGGGACATTCTCAACGAACATGCCATTATGCTTACAACGGCCACGGTGCGTTCCCGAGGTAGCTTTATCAGACAAAAAACCAGCTCTTCATTTGTTTTGGACGGCACTCTTCTCTCACGTACAACAGTACTTACGTCTGATGTACCCATTTATGAGTTGGATTTCTTTTCCTTTTTTTTGAGCGGAATTTATACTTCTTTATCTATAATTTTTTTTTTGGAAGTAATATCTATGATTTATTTCCATCCGTAATAAAAGAACTTTTACATTCTACCTAGTAAGAATTCATGTGATGAATTGGATCAAGAAATTTCTCTACGTATGTCATGTTGGACTGAAATGCCCTTACTACAGATGTTGATCCGACCAAAGTGCTCCTGCAAGAGACGTGTGTTGAGCTAAAATGTCATAGCCATATATCCAAGCTGATTAAAATACCCTTAAAACAAATCAAATTAAAACAGAAGCAGCTTTCATCCAAATCAAATCATAATCTCTACAATTATTGACAACCAAAAATTTCCAAAACTAGATTAAAATCTCTAGAATCGTCAAAGAAATCCCCAGAAGAAGTAGAAACCAAAAATCTCCATAACGGGTGACCCACGGTTGCGTTGACCTAGTGACCCACGATAGAGTGAAGAATCGAAATCAGAAATATCCAAAATGGGTAACCCAGCAACGTATATATATTTTCTTATATATATTATAAAACGCACAACTCAAAGTCAAAACCGTATTCCAGGATTGACATTGGTCGCAAATGTCTTTAATGGTGCCCATGGATTGAGCACAATGGCACCATCGGGGTGCATTCATGCTACCAAATGATGCCGATGACATGATTAATCCAAATTCAATGGGATGATACAGAAACAGTGAAATGGCTGAGTAATAAATAGTTTATATAAATGATAAATCAGATATCTTTATAGTTTTACTGAGTATATAAAACACAAACTCATACTACACATTCGATAATAACACACCTCAAACCACACGTTATTAGCTTGAAGGCTATATTATTCAACTCAGTTATTCGTAACGATTTGATTGCATATAATTAAGAGCAGCTTTCCGAGGGAAAATGTTTTTAAAACTCTATTCTAAACATATTGTAAGAAGTTTATAGGTTTTTAAAAATTGTGCTTTTTACGTGAGTTCAACGGACAGATTGTGATTTTTCAATTAAATTAAAAAAAAAAGTGTTTTATCACGTATGCAGAAATATTAATCGTTGGAAGATATTTAAATCGAACGGAATTATTTGGGGAAAATTCTGTGATCTATGGAAGGTTTGTCGATGTAAGTGGAGCTAGTTGCAATGTTGCATCATGGCTTGCGTCCGGATACACCGCGTCATTGACGGCGACATGAATATTTATATTTTTTATAGATAGACTCGAAGCAATTGGAGCAGGTAATTACGGGAAGGTGGTCAATCACAATGTAATTGGAGCAGGCTGCATGGCGTCATGGCTTGCGTCCGGATACAAACACAGAGAAAGGGTGTTTTTATAAGCAGACAGTGTGAAGAGGGACAGAAGGAGTGGTGGAGCAGAAAAGGTACTAAGGAGAGAGAATGAGTGGTGGAGCAGAGAAGGTGGTGTGCGTAACCGGAGCGTCCGGATACATTGCGTCGTGGCTGGTGAAACTCTTGCTCCAACGCGGATACACCGTCAATGCTTCTGTTCGTGACCCAAGTAAGTACTTAAAAAGTATTATCACGTGTTCTCTGATTCTCTCATCAGATTGCATAAGGATTTCTTCTATAATCGATGTTTTCTTTGATTTTGAGCTCCTTGAGTTTGGAGTGTATAGGATTTTCCTTTGCCATAAGAGGGATACAGCTAATAATACATATATTTTCTGTTTTTTAAAAAAAGCTCCTTGAGTTTCTTGGAACCAACTCTTGTAGTCTAAAATAGTTGAAGAGCTTCGATCTGAAGAAGTTTATGGCCTAACTTATTTCATAAAACCGGTTCTACAAGAGATGATTGTTCATTTTTTATAAATATGTCAAAGACTTTGTCCACAGACAATTTGAGATTATTCCTCGACACCCTCATTCATGAGCCTAACTCATCTTGTAAAACCGGTTCTATAAGAGATGATTGTTCATTCTATATAAACATATCTAAGACCTTGTCCACAGACAATGTGTGAGATTATTCCTTAACGCCCTCCTTCACATGTAGGTCAGTATTTTTTTCTAGTCCTTGTCACGAGATAAATAGTATGAGCCCCCATTCATCCTATGGTAAATTCTGATATTATGAAGAAATTCATGGATCTAACTCATCTCCTAAAACCGGTTTTACAATAGAGGATTGTTCATTTCTTATAACATGTCCAAGACCTTGTCCACAGGAAATATGAGATTATTCCTCAATACCCTCATTCATGAACCTAACTCATCTCATAAATTGGTTCTACAATAGAGGATTGCTCATTCTTTATAAACATGCCCAAGACCTTGTCCACAACTAATGTGAGATCATTTCTCAACACCCTCCCTCACGTGCAGACCGGTATTTTTTCTGGTCCTTGTCATGGGATAAGTAGTGTGGGCCTCCATTCGTCCTGTGGTAGGCTCTGATACCATGAAAAAATTCATGAGCCTAACTCATCTCATAAAACCGGTTCTACAAGAGATGATTGCTCATTTCATATAAAAATGCTCAAGACCTTGTCTACAGGTAATGCGAGTTTATTCCTCAACAAACTGTCAGTTCACTTTGCTCCAAACTTCCTTATAATCACTAAGAAAAGATTATTTTTCGCTTTTGAAATTAGATGCTTTAATACTTCTTTAGGATCTCATAAACTTGATGTTTAAGAAGGGAAAGATACGAATATTGGTAATTCTAAATGAATGATTCCCCCCCGAAAGGATGCACTATATGTAAACATTTTATGGGTTCAACTTTAAATGTGTGCCACAGATGACCCAAAGAAGACAGAACACTTGCTTATGCTGGATGGAGCCAAGGAAAGACTTCATTTCTTCAAAGCAGACTTACTGGAAGAAGGATCGTTTGATTCCCTGGTTGATGGTTGCGAGGGCGTTTTTCATACAGCCTCTCCTGTTTATCTCAGTGCCAACGATCCTCAGGTACGTTCTGTTTCATGCTAATTGAACCAATGCAAATGTCATGTATTATGCAAATGGGTCCTATAATGCTTAGCTGTTTACCAAAAGTGGATGAATTTCACGTCCCCTTATAATTTGAAGTAGTCCATAAATGTGACTTTATTCTTTCATGGGTTTAGTAAGATGAAATTACCCTCTTGGGCTTTCACATTTGCTTGTTGATATTCATTGGATACATCTTTTTATCTACAATTAATACTACCAATAGACCTTCTCCAATGTTCACATGCAAGTCTTTGTTAGCATCTCTTGGAACTCATTCAAATTTAAGATGGAAAAATGCCATGCATAGTCTGTCCAGATACTGTGCAAGAGTTTACAGCTCAATGCACTGGTGCATTATCAACTTACCCAATTCAAATGCCTTTGTTTATAATTCCTTTCAGGCCGAATTAATTGAGCCAGCTGTGAAGGGAACACTTAACGTTCTTAGATCATGTGCTAAAGCTTCTTCTGTTAAAAGGGTGGTTATAACATCCTCGATGACAGCGGTTGTATACAATGGAAAACCCCTTACTCCTGATGTGGAAGTTGATGAGACTTGGTTTTCAGATCTAGCTTTTTGTGAGGAATCGAAGGTTCACATATATATGCTAATTTCTTATTACATATTATCTTTTTCTCAAGTTCATTGCTCAAGCTACATATGAGGACTTAAATGATTTTGTGACTGCTTCTCACTTAAACCATAATGGTACGTATATGAGGGCAAGCCTGGGACAAGTTATCTTGTGCAGACAATATGGTCTGTTCTTTCCTTCTTTTGTTTCCTTTTTCCTCTTGATCGTTTGTCTCCTATCTTAGACTGTGGGTGTAGCCCTGTAAGGTGAGCTTATTCATATCGATAAGCTATATAATTTTCGAAGCAGGAGCTTTGCTTCTGTTAAGCCATGTCATCGAATCTTGTATTAAACAACTATGAATTAGGTCATTTAAGTATAAAACCATTTAAAAGGTCACATCTGTAAATATTAGATTATTTGGAATTTTAGAGTCTGAAACACTTTGCATTCTTTTCTACGCGTCATCTTTTTTCCTTTATATTTAGTCTTTAAAATGCTGCTTATAGAAAACATCATAATCAAGTTATTACTAAAATCATAATTAATAATTTTAGTATTAATTATATAAAATAAATGGGTTATCTCATTTTAATATAAAACATAAACAGCATTGCTGCAATTTTATATTGCATTAAGCTGTTATTGATAGCTTTGAAGAACACATTGTTTTCCATTAAAACTTATTTATGCTTTCTGTCTCTCTCACTATATTTGAATGATTAAGTGAACTATTGCCCCTGAACTGGAGCCAAGTGTTGGCTAGGACAGAATCTTAATTCGAACATCCAATTCTCTATTGGCTTCTAGAAGCATGAATTGAGGGAAAAAGGATAAAAGTAAAGCAGTGGTATATGCCCTAAATATTCTGCCCCCGCTGCCCTTGGGCCGGGGGGCATGGGAGAATGTTAACGGAAGCATGCCCTCCATGCCTTGTTGTTGCGTTAGTAAATATGGTGTTCAAATGTTTTATATGTGGTTTAGTTGTTAGACATACATTATTTATCAGCAGCAGTCTTAGATAGTGGCTAATTAGTATATTGCAGCCACAAAAATTCTCTCCCCTAAAAATAATTGTTTTCTTCAGCTTTGGTATATGCTTGGAAAGACCTTGGCAGAGAAGGCTGCTTGGGAATTTTCCAAAGAAAATGGAATTGACATGGTAGCAATGCATCCTGGGTGGGTGTGTGGTCCCCTTTTACAGCCAACTCTCAATGCAAGTTTGGAGCCATTTCTCAAACTTGTGAAAGGTATTCTTCAGCCAGTGAAATTATTGTTTACCTTTCTATTTGAATATCGTTTTTGATCGGTTAACTTTTCTATTTGAATATTAACAAATACTTTGCTTATTAATTGAAAAAGAATCTATTGAAGAACCTGCCAGTGGTCCTCAGACTATATGGTATCTGCTCCCCATGCGAGTAACTGTTGGAAAGTGTTTGCCATTGGTCTAACCTATTAAAGTATGACTCTAAGGCAACCTGTTTTGAGGTGTATGCAATTATTTGGAATGACTTGATATCAAACGTTAGATCTACTTTAAAAACAAAAGTAGCTTTATAATCTAACAGATCACATCAATTCATGTAAGTTTGTGGATTTATTTTGTAAGATTTTTTTGTGACTAAAGCATTTCTCATTTGGAATTATGTGGGTAAATATTTATTTTTGATTTACTTTCTGTTCTTCCTTTTTATAGTTCGTAGGATAGCACATCTCGCTGCATAAACCTCGAAACGAAAATTTGCATTTTGTTTTGTGCTGGCTCACTTTCTTTTGCTGGAAAGAACCATGTGAAAAATTCCTATATAGTTGAGTGGGAGCAATAAAATGAATATGTTAAATAGGAGGATTAATAGCAATAGCATGCATGATACGTTTATTCCTACAGTAGTTGTCTGCATCCAATCGCAGCTCTTACTCAAACTCTCAGTAACTATTTGCCAAAATAAATCAGCTTTAATCGGCTATTATTTCAGTAATTTTAATGAAAGGAGTGGCCTCCTGTTTCCTTCCATGTTGCTTATTCTTGTTTCGTGAACTCATGTTGTTTTCCAGAATCCTGAGTACTGAAGTGTAGCATCCTCGTCATGCTATCATCCCTTCATCCATCTTTATTTTTCCCAAATGATTTAAATTTGTCATTAGAAGTAATATATTGAATCTTATTATGTACAAATCCCTGAGTTATTTGAAACTGTAACAATTACATGGGAATAAGATCACTGCTCATTCTTACGGTGCTTCATATGAAAGGTGAAGGTAAAGATGGCAAAACCTAACTTATGCTCACCCACAGCCTTGCCAGAAAGGCAGAAAATATGGGAGTAGCTGCTACTACAGTTATTACGTGCAGAAAAAAAAAGAAGAAGAAAATTCTATCACGAGATGGTTTATCTCACGACATAACATCCCAGTTATATCAACTTTATGCTAAATAAATCTTAAATATTTCATCTTGAACGATTTTTAGTACTTATACACATCTATTGGAATTACTTGTCATCTTCATTATGATGAAACTCTTGCAATGACTATGTGGCATGCGGCTCTGCTTCGGACTGTTTGTAAAAGTTATAAAGGGTTGGTTTAAAGATTTTTTTTTTCTTTTGAAAAGAAGGAATCATAGTTCAATGGTAATTTCATTCTTTAGGGATGTTTCAAAAAAATTGGAAGTTATCAAGATACAAATGCATTTCCTTTGAAGGTATTTTTGGAAACTATACGATTCATATTCTTTGAAAAGTTTCTCCCAGAAAGTGGTTCTGCCTGATTCCCTCTTCTAAAAGACGCAATCTTTTGTGATGCAAGCAGTTGACACTCTCTTATGCAGGGGCTGAAAGTATTCCATTTATGTCTCCCAGATGGGTTGATGTTAGAGATGTTGCCAATGCACATATACTAGCCTTCGAGAATCCATCAGCCAGTGGAAGATATTGTTTAGTTGGAAGAGTTCTCCAATTTTCTGAGTTTGTGAAGCTTATGCGTGAACTCTTCCCTGATATAAACTTTCCTGAAAAGTAAGCGATGTATCCATATACCCAATACTAGCATCAACTTGTCAATTTTTGATTCACACTGGTTACACATTGAAGATTTACTGTGTCATACATGCTTAAGAGTACAAAAAGATAAATATAATTCTTTTCTGAACTGCCTGTTTACCTCAAACCGACTGTTTTGAAGTTTTTGTACTTGGTTTATGCAACCTGTTAATTGGTCGTGTGTTCTGTAACGTATATCAGCTACCACCGTAATAGAATTCGGACACAATTGACCTACACTTTTTATGTTGCAGATGCGGAGATGACCATCCTTTTGCATCTTCCTACAAGGTATCCAGGGAGAGAGCTGAAAGTTTAGGCCTTAACTTCACTCCAGTGGAGGTGACTTTAAAGGATACTTTTGAAAGCTTGAGGGCGAGTAACCTCTTCAATGTTTGATGCATGGCACATAGGCAACTCGTGCTAAGTAGTTATAAATAAACTTTGCCTACCCTTCAATTATTCCGTTTCAAACGTCACTGGCATCAGCTGGACTGCCTATTTTTGCAATATTGCAGAATGCATTTCATAATAATGATGTCATAAAGCAAGTGTGACTTCTACACTTTTGCTTTCCAAACATATTATTTATGCATTTTCGAGTATATTTTCTATAAAAGCATTGAAATTGTTGAAGTTACTGTATAGTAAAATCTATATTTTTTATTGTTAAATCAATTAATGCCGAGTCTAGGACGAAGAACTTCTGCAAGCTTTTATAGCTATGAAACTTCACTATGTTGCCCGTTTTGAATTGTTCTTAAAAGAGTTGGGAAGCCTTTGACATAAGGGTGCAGGAAAACAAGACAATCTCGGGTCGGGAACAAGAAAACAAGGCAGACAATCGGAACAAGTGCACAATAACTGCACAGAAACTCCCACTGCACTATGAACAATTTTTTTTAAGTTATATTTTCTGGAAGCAAAATTACTTCAAATTACTTGTACGCATTTTACACCAATTTTATTATCATCACCTCGTCCTCCATGAATTTATTTTGACCCTCCTCCTCACAAGAAACAAACAAATAAATAACAATGCAAAAGTATATTTATCATCACCTCGTCTTCATTCTTGACTCAAATCAAACCATGTTAAAACAACTAGGTTTGGCTAATGAGAATATCTCAAGTACTCTCTAACACTCTCACTACTATTCTTTATTTTATTATTACTTTTTATCTACTTTTATTACTATTCATTACTTTTCACATATTTTTTACTACTATTTAATATTCTATTATTACTTTTTCATTACTATTCACAAACATTCTCAAACACATTCACTATCTAATGACCAATCATAAAATTTTGAATCGCTCACTTCTCTTTCCTTGGAGATGGTTAGTTAGTGCTTCATGAGACACCATTTTTGGCCTATTTGGGATTAGTGAGTGATGCCTTCCAGAATAGTGCATCTGTTAGCAATTAGCATGTTGGAAAAACATAGTTTAAGAGCCATCATTAATGTGCATCATTGCGGAAGATGAGATCGACTTGTTTATTGTACAATTAGAGAGAGAGAGAGGGAGAGAAGGGTTACACTTACACCCTCTTAAGTTATTAATAAAATCTTATCTTACTCATCATCACTTCAAGTAGTGCAGAACACTCAATATATACAGGTATCTGATAGCTAACGCAAAGTTACACACCGATCAAAGCTCTGGAATAACCATTTTCTTCAAAATTTCAATCATGTATTGGGGTTCGGTCAATCTAACCCATCCATAACTTCAATACTCTATCTTTACCACCTGAAGCTACCTTTTCACCATCTGGACTCCAATCAACAGCGTAAACCTTTCCAAAAGCAGTTTACTAAAATGTCAATTTAAAAATCAAAATAAGAATATGAAAGGCCCTTGTTTTTGGACATAGAACATACCTCATCTGCATGGCCTGGAAGGTCTTGTTTCAACTTGTGTGTCCGGATATCCCAAACCTGGACAATTTTAACAAATTTCAATAAAAAATCATGAATATGCTCATCCTTGGCAAAAAAATTAGCACGACGTCAACTGAGGTCCACATCTACATATACATGCTTTTTAGTCGTGTTTACACAAATCCAAACCTAGTCAAATTCGAAAATTTATTCAACTAAATTTGTTCATTGTTTAAGTCATGGGGGCTGGGGTACTTCATTTATTTGTATAGAATAAATTATTCGTGATTACAAACTCAATCACAATCTCTGCGTACAAACTCAATCAGAGGCTATAAAATGAACTTTATAGCAGTGCATAGCATCTGGGATATCCTCAAATTTTGAAGAAATGGCATAATATACATTTATATGACACCATTTTTTGACAATGCATAATTCCAATACATCTATTCTTGTTTCTGTGAGGCCCAACATTAGAACTGTGTTTCTAACACCATGTGGAGCCAAACGCTCTTAGTCAATCCGGGACTCGCAACTACCAGAAGAAAGAGTAATAGTTTTAGAAGTTACCTTGAGTGTGGAATCCTTGCTGCCACTCAAAAGAAGCCTACTGTCTGCAGACCAGCTGTAGGACAAAATGCAACATCAAAATTAGCTGCAAGGTAAGTGAACGGAGATGCATAAATGATGGAAATCGTTCAAACCTGATCTGATAAACAGGCCCAACATGGCCTCGAAAAGCAGCAACAAATTTCCCTGTAGTACCATTCCATAACTTGACAGACTTGTCAAATGAGGCACTTGCAACCCATTGTCCATCAGGTGAAAAATAAACATGATTGACAAGCTGTTTGAAAGCAACAAGAACAAACTTTAGTTTTTCACTAAAAGGACAAGATTTGTGCAATTTGTATCTTAAAATATATATACATCAGAACATTTAGATACAAAGGTATCTGTATTAGCAATTCCAGCAACAACTAGGGTAGCATACATCATTTGCCCTGTGCAAGGGAAAGGGGGGGGGGGTAGTCGTGGATATTAAGATAAATTGAAACAATCCAGAGGCAGAAGGGGAAACACAAAATGATGAATAATTTGGGATTGCAATTGAGGACAGATAATCAAATTACAACATATTTGTACCTGTTGATGACCTGTCATGCGAGTTTTGGGGTGCTTGCTGACAGAAGGTTCCCAAAGAAACATGGTAAAATCATCCGATCCAGAAACCAATCTTTCAGGGCCATTGCCTTTCATTTTGTTATACCTTTCCAAAGCAACCTGTACTTATTAGCACAATGGGAAATAATTAGTTCCACCTGAAGGACAGATGGAGAAAAGCAGAAAAAAATTCGTGCATGAAGCCAAAGTCTAACATGACAAAAACATTACGGCTGCAACAGCACATGGCAATAATTGAGGCAGTGAGGACAGGAGAAGAATAGTGGGTAAAAGTTCTAACCTAACGATTCGAATACTTTTTTTCTTTTTTGATAAGTACCTAACAATTCGAATACTAAAAGGCCAAAAAACTAAAAGTCTTCCCATAAGAATGAGCTAAAACTGAAGCCTTAAACTTTAAGTGAGCGTCCAGTCCTCCCCAAAGTCATTTATATAAATAATTAAAAAATGATCAAAAAGAAAAGCTACGTCACAAATTGGTAAGAGGTGCTTGTGATGACCCCAATCTAGTAAATTACTTCAAAACAAACAAAATTTCTTTTTTCGGCTTAACTATTCTCTCCACCAATGGAACAAAAAGACCCTATAACTGTTTAAAAATTTGGCTCCATAATCATTATCTCCTTTGATACATCCAGCAACTGAACTCCAACTCTAACTCAAAGAAAAAGAAAGCAAAAAACTATCATATATACTACTCAATGACAGTTACCTTTTTCATTTCCTCTGGTGATGAATAGTGCTTGCCCGTATGGTCAAAAGCCCCAGTGCGAAGAACATATTCAGTGCTCAATGCAAGAGAGTTGACCCAATGCCCATGACCCTAAAACAAATATAAAAAGAGGAAGTTGGTGAAAAAAAAAAAAGAAAAAAAAGGAAAAGAACTACTAGCAACACAAAGGACAACAGTAGATGAGAAACCATAACAGTGGGGGACAATAATTAAAGATATGAGGTAAAATTGCAGTGGCCTATTTATGTTCAGAAACCCAAAAGGCCAACATCATGCATTTGGTCAAATTTCACCAATTTATTTCTCCCTTCTTCCGATAGAAGAATGAGTACATCGTTTGACTCAGCCAAAAGGCTGAACTTCCTTGACTCAGCCAGAAGGATGGTGAATCTGTAAATCATCTTTTTTTACATTGTGAGGTGGCAAAGTCTTCGTGGAATGAGGTTATTGGTCGGACAGGTTTATATTGGGTGATGCCTAAGGAAATTGTGGATCTCCTTGCATGTTGGCGTGGTTTTGAGGCAAGGAAATGTGCTGCTGCCAGATGGAGAATGATTCCTTTGTGTTTAATGTGGTGTTTGTGGCTAGAAAGGAATGGAAGATATTTTGAAGATAGAGTGTTCTTTTGAAGATCTTCGTTATTTTTTCTTTTCTACTTTGAGTTTGTGGGCTAGGATCTTAGTAAAGAATGATGATAATGTACTGAATCTGTTTCTGTCGTAGTTTCCTGCTTTCTAGCGTGTAGTAGGTATTTCCTTTGTATACTTCCTTTGTACTTGGGTTGTGCCTATTCTTGGTAATAAAATTCTTATTAACTATAAAAAAAAAAAACTATAACACATACTAAAACGAGAAGTGCATGTTCTTGAGTAGCAGTATTAAGAAACAAAAAAAAAAAAAAGGCGTCTCCAAGTATTACAATCTCAGATTGAGTAGATTAATAAACCAACAAAGGTTTTAGATCATGCCTATTCAAATCCCCACAACAACTAAAAAAAAGGATTTGAAAAGGATATACAGAGAATATTTACATATGAAAAAAACATGAGTTAAGAAAAGTACATAAGCAATCATTTTGTTTCTTGTTACCATCCATAAGAAGGAAGAGATATGAAGAGGATACCCTCTAAGATAAGAATTTTCTTTGGTCGTCTTCAAGTACCAGAAATCTTTCATTAACTTTTTTATAAGTAGAAATCTTTCGTTAACTATGGTAAAACTTTTTGATGAGTTAAACTATGGTCACTATAAGAAGATAATAAAAAATTGATAAGTTTACAACACAGTAAACTGGTCTATGAGAATTGGAAGGTGCTCAATGATATAATAATAAGCATGCACATAAGCAATTACAAATCTTATATAGCCAAGCAAAGATTTATCTAGTTACCTTCAATTCTTTAATTAGCTTCCCTTGGGTAGTTTCCCAAACTTTGACAGTACAATCCTGGGAGCTGCAATGGTTGAGATGAAGGTATGAATTGTAATTTGTAGGTAGAAAAATCACAAGTTAGTGATGGTCATCTAAAAAAGGAAGCCCATAATTCTTCCCTTGAAAGTTTCATTAATAAATCCAATCCACTTTTGTGGGGGAGTCGTCTTTGATGCCTTAAAAAACTTGAAGTCCCTTTTGCTTAATCAATAGAGCTTCGCGCCATTTTTAGGGGATTTTTTTTTTGGGGGGGGAGGGGGGGGGGCGCTTAGTAAAATTTGTAAAGCATATGGGACAATATCATCTACATTTTCTAATTCTCTACCTTATGGCCGCGGATGCTTTCCATCCAATTTCCTCAGGTGTCAGGCTATCTGTCAATTTTTTTTCTTTTAACAAGTAAAGGCTATCCTGAGAAATCTAATCTCTGACTTATTTCTTCTTTCATAAGAAGAAAAGCAAAATATATAAGCACACAAACAAATGCATATGTGTATACATTCACATATTTAAGCATTTATTCAAAATGTATATTTCCAGAAAAAAGGTAAACATGGAGATCGCATGACTATCAGATTAGTGATTCACAATTCAGCAAATAGCACATGCTGCAACGTGAAGGTCATGGTTGTAAGTTTCCTTACCATAAAAAAATTAAAAAAAATAAACAAAAAGAAGAAGAAGAAGAAGAAAGAAAGAAAGAAAAACCAATAAGAACCATCATATAGCTGTTCATATATATTGTAATCTTGATCATGAAATGACAAACCACCTCAGGATTAACAAAACAAATAAAGAAGTGACAAGAGGCCAACCAAAGTAAATATTTATTCGCTCACTAAAGCAGAGTTGTTCCCCAGCAACCAAAAAACAAAAACACCAAAAAAAAAAAAAAAATGGCAGAGCAGCCACACTGTCTCAACATTGAAAAGTCAATGAAGCACTTATGTGTCCTTGTAAGACTAAGGTCAATGATCAACTGAGTTGGCCTGTCAAAAAAGGGGAAACAAGTTGTCTAGCTATATTTTGAAGTAAATTATGATTTTCTTGTCCTTAAGGGCCATCCAAAAAGGATGTCTTCAATTATTGCAATTCTTAAGATATAGAGCTACACTAATAAGCATTGCATCAAACTGTAGGAACTTAAGAAAAAGTTTTAACTTAAAAAAAAGTATACCCTGTATAAATTACTCCATCTCCACCCCATTTCACACAAGTTACTGCTAGTATGTGACCACTAAGACAAATAATGCATTTCCTTAATGAAACGTCCCAAATGCGTGCATCACCATCTTTACTGGCGCTTACAAACCGCCGACACGGAGCATTCAAATGGGCCGGTTCCCAAGAGATACCAGTAATCCATTTTTTGTGGCCCTGTGGCATTGCAGATTCCAAACATTAGAGTCAATAGAGAATGTATTGGTAAGTCCACTTATTTACCGAACCAAGCAAAAGAAAAATAAATTTTTTTTATCAGTAATTAAGAATTTTATTAAAATAGGTGAAGCCAAGTACACGGGACATATACAAGAGTAACACCCATGCATGAGTGTCTAAAGATACAAACAAAAATTTAAACAGTGAACCAACATTTTGTCAAAAAATGCTAGGATGACCAAGTTTTTTTTTTTTTTTCAAGAAAAGAGGGATGCAAAGTCTTTCAAAGAAATTAGGCATGATTTCCTTGTTTGCCCTCAACAGTTTTTTACATATGCTGGATCATTCTAATTACATTTTAGAAGTCTTTTGATGCAACCAACTAGCTATGGATTAGTGTTTTCCAGAATTTCTACACTCTGGGAAGAGTATTATGTATCCTTGTCTTGTGACAGTTACACTGTTATCTCTGTAGTTTCTGCTGAGTTCAGGTCATCCATAAAGTCAACAAATTTGACTACATGCTCTTAGTCTTGGAACTACAGATTACTTACCATGCAAGTTGCCTGGTAAGAACATAGTTCTATATAACTCAGTTCTTTTTTTTTATTTTTTATAAGTAGTTCTATATAACTCAGTTCCAGGGCTATATAACTATGCAAGGTAAATGTCCAAATCTTTCTTTCTTTCTTTCTTGGACAAGGCCCCAGAAGCAAAACCTTCCTCATTGTAGAGAGAAAGATACTTCGATTTAAAAATCATTTCAACATTTTGCGAAACTCTTGGTTTACAAATAACAATTATGAATACAAAAACTTCCTATCTACCCCCTAAAAAAATATCATTTGTTTTAATAGGGAAAGAGGGTGAATAAAAAACCTACGAATAAACTACAAGGCTTTTTTTTATAGGTAAATAATTTTTTCGTTTAAAAAAAGAAAAGAAAACTACAAGGCATTTTACACCAAAATCAAAGTACAGAACTCAAAAAATAAAAAACATGATAACTTTGAAAAAAATGAAAATGTGATAACTTCTTTGAAAAAAATGAAAACGTGATATCTTCTCTTCCAAAGCAATACAAAGCATGCTTCTGCCGAGTACATTTCACATTTTGCAAGATGCCATCAGACATATCCAACAAGGGAAACTAAATCTTCAATAGTAGAAGAGTTTGCTATCCACATGAGTCAAAGAAAATTAGTTAAACAATGAAGCAAATACATCCAATGATCAATAGATAAAGTAAAAGACTTAACAATAAGTGGATTGCCTGATGGCTTCCCTGTTTGAGGGTCCCAGCATTGAAGTTCTCCAGCTTTGCTCCCACTTACAAGATGCTTACCGTCTGGTGACCATGCAATACAAAGAACCCAATTCTTGTGTCCTAGATATGAGAGGAAGGCTTACTATTAACACAATAAGAATGATGATTGGCCATCCATTATGCATAAACTGATATCCCAACTCTATGATATATGCACAAGAAAGAGAGCTAAGAGAAGCCTTATTCTTAAATAATAGGCAGCATTTAACAGTGAGAACAAAAATCTGATAAAAAATAAATGTTTTAGATTTGAGATATACAGGGATACCTTTAAAATATCAATTGTATATACTTCCAGACAGTACAGTAATCCCATCTACGAAAATAAGTACGTTAAGATTACAAAGTCACTTAGCCGTCTACAAAGGGAAAGGCGTCGGTACAGAGCCACGTCAGCTATGGATATAGACTAGGCTATAAGGAATGGAGTCTTAAACTATGGACCGAGACTACACTGAAGAATAAGGAAGCTTGACTGAGCAAAGAAGTCAAGGAAGGAAGCTGCTTCTCTAATAGCCCTGTTGCATAGTAGGGTGAAGGCTTTTTGAAAAAGTCTTTTTTTCGTCTTGTAAATGCATTTTTTTTTTATTTTGATTTAGAGAGAGGGGGCTTCAAGTTCTTAGGAAGAGCCGTACGAGGCAGGTCAAGTACAGTTCGGGGGCCGAGCCCCAACATAGGGGCTTAGGTCAACACTTATATAATAGCCATTGAGACTTCAAGCGACATCTTTCAGACTGTTAACTGATGGAATGTTTGTAAAAGACTAGTAATAGCGTTTAGCAATTATGTCCTATGTATTGTGCTATGAAGACAAGAAGGCAATGGTTGCCTAAAGATGCTATTGGATTCATGAGGGCCAGTGAGGCCTGGGTACTGGCTATGATGAATAGACCGTACTATTTCCAAAAAATGTAGACATTAGGTGTGTTGGTGCTTAGGACAGGAAGTGGTGACCTCTATAAAGCCTAAGCGCCATTCCTTGCAATACTATACTCGACGGTGGCTCCATACGGTATAATGTAGGTGAGGAGAGAACTCAAAACTGTTTTGTGAAAGCTCATTCTGCTTTTCACATGCTTTTTCGACAACCTCCTTACCTATACCAGAGGTGAATAAGAGAGGCAAGATGCCCTCATAGGGGTAGGGTAGGGGTTCCATAGGAACACCAATACCCTACTATTACGAGAGTTCGAGAAGCTCGATCAACCCTTGCTCTAATAAAGATGTGAAGAAATCTTCAACATCCTCATTTCGAAAGGAAGATTAGCAAGGAAGAGTTGTTATATTTACAGATAAAAATAGAAGATCTTACTATGCATTTTGATCAGAATAGTGTGTTTAAAAGTTATCCGAGCTTGACCAAACTATTAATTGGTAAAGATATGATAACAGCTGCTAAGGAAATCCAAAGATGAATGCTGCTGTAACATCACTCCAGGCTGCTGCTGCTGAGATGTGGAGGACCGTTGTAGAGCCCCCTATGTTGTAAGTGGTTGGGGTTGAGGTGTGGAGGACATGGACTGCCACAACGGCTGAAATTCATGAATGGCTTTCAGCTGCTGCAGCTCAAGATTCTCCCCCAAAATTTGAGCCGAATCCATAATAGAAGAGAAAAATCTACTTTCATCAAACCGATCAAAACCGCCATAGACAAGAGCTGACCTTGGACCAATGACCAGAAAGAGAAGATTATTAGCCAAAGTAGATAGGGTTCAGGGGAATAGGAGAAGGCCAATTGGAGTAAAGGGAAGGCTTGAGTTTAGAGACGAAGTTGGCTTTGAAGGGACAAACTTTCAGACAGTTCCTTTCTTTCTATTCTCTAATCTCATATAGCAGCTTTCAGTCTCCTCTTCAGTTTCGGTACATTGTTCCTACGCCTCTTTGAAGTGAAGCCCTTATATCGAATGATTCAAGACATTTTTTTTTAATAGAAATGAGACAATCTTGGGACAGCCAAATTGACAAAAAATAGTCTGAACTTGTTGGTCAACCCTCTTTGTTGAAGGTCCTACCTTAACAGTCAATCATGCGCTCACAGTCGATCATGCGACAGTCGATCTGTCCATTTGACTACATTCACTGGGGGGTGAGGTTGTCCAATTTCAATTATGTGCCGCTCGTTGATATCTAGTTTCCATTGCCCGCTTATAGGTGTGAGAGATCTTCCTTCGGTTCTAGTCAAGTATGGCAACTTGAGGTCTCCTATTTTACTTTCAGCCATTGGGAACTCTAATCAACTTTCATTTAACAGCAGGCGAGAAAGGATAGCAAGAAAGGTAGAAGGGGGGTTTGCTCCTGTTTTGGGGTTCTCTTGTGGATTGGCTGTTGATTGGCCTTTGCCTGTCGTTGGAGTTAACGGGATTAGAGGTTGGAGAAAACCAGTGCTTTTAGCTTAAACAGATTTTCACAGGTGAGTGAGGTGCGAGGGATGAGAGAGCAAGCTGGCGTGGGGGCTTTGGCAATAAAATCCGAGCAAAGCAAGCCATTTTTTTATTAACTACGAATAAAATTGAATATCTATATCTCTATTTTTGAAAGCTTCCCCTTAATAAGGAACTTCTTTCTACGTTCAGTCAATCTACGCAGAGTGAATCGGTCCCTAAGGAACCCCCGAAAGGGCTGCCATCCAATGGGTACACGAAAGTGACGAAGTTGCGTTGACTATTACCTGTCTATTGGAGCGAATTGGATGATTGTGCCGAGGGCTGCCCCCTCTTCCCCTCACTCTCCTTTCCCTAATATGAACCTTGAGTCATCAAAGCCTTTTTGACTCGGCCTGGCCCGGTCGCCCTAAGCGACTGGTGCTTCAAAAGGCAAAACTGATTCTCACAGAACATGTCCATGGGGTTCTGTGACCGAAATCCCAATTTCAATCAGAAGAGATCCAACTCATACAAGTTACTCTCACTATAAAATAAACAATCACATTTAAAGCTTATGCAAGTCATATCAGTTAAGTTTTCCATATTCCCTTTTCATTTTCCAATTATTTTCCTTTCAGGTGTTTGGACATCGGTTTTATGTTTTTTTTTATAGGTAAAAGTAAACTTTATTGATAGAAAGTTTAACAGTCCCAGAGTCTGATTAGAACCTTGACTTCAAACCTGTACATGTAAACAGCGGTGTCTGGGTATTGAGGTCCCAAAGTCTGACAGTGGTATCACCTGAACCACTTGCCAAATGTTTCCCATCAGGACTAAAGGCAACTGAAAGTACGGCTTCTGTGTGACCTGCACCAGCAATATCACAAAACCCCCAGAAATGTTCATTAATTTAACATAATGACTACAACGAGTCTCTAGACCATTGAAATCCAGCTGCATTCCACTCATACAATATAACATCTAAAAGCAACCAATATAATAAAGAAACATCATTAGTAGCTCATACCAGAAATTGTGGACGAGCAACGATTAACTGGCCGAATTCTGAATATAGCTTGCGGTTGATAAACTATTGAGAGCACCTTCTCCACAGAAACTGCAAATTGCCACCCAAAAATATTCTCAAATAAACAAACCTAGTAAATCCCCCAAAAGCCTGTAAATGCCAAGTACAATGGAATGTAAAATATAAAAATAAAAATCCAATTACAAAATCTAAAATGTAAACTCCAACTATCTGTTTCATCTGACTAACCCTTATTCTTCTCCAAATAAGTGCCAAGCGGCACAAGAAGCTCCTGATCTGATATATAGAAAGCATATGGCAACTTCTCCTCCTGAGAAAAAAAAAATATAGATTTTCATGGCTGTTATATTCATAGAAGCAGAAACACAACCATGTCAGATATCATATACAGACTAAGGCAATTATTCCTGACACACTTATAAAATGTCTTGCCACTTTATAATAGAAATCCAGGACAATATCCCCTGCAGTGCAAGTCCATGAATCCAGTACTTCCTAAAATGCAAAGAACCAGGGCGTCCATTTTGCACAAGCCCGAATTGGTTACATAGGAGTCCAATCAGGGCCCATATTGTAAGAAATGGTAAACTGCTCGTCTGCTACTAGACACTAAGAGATTTGGTTGGTTGGCAAAAATTTGGAACAAGAATTGAGCTGGGAATTCATTCTGGTAACAAATACGTGCCATATAATTCAACAAGCACAACATTTTTTAATCAACTTGAAGTTTCAAGATAAAAATAACTAGAAATGAACAAACCAAGAAAATATTCAAGGAAAATCATGTAGCAGGAGATTTTTTTCTCTGTGATTCTCCCCTTGAAGTTTAACTACTTCAACACAAAACTCTTCACAAATAAATTTTAAAAGCAATTGAACTTCATATATGTTCTTTTTTCTCTCGCTACAATCTCTCAACAACCGAAGGAAGCACCTGAAGAGACCAAACGAAAAGATTCGAGCTTGATAATTTGATAGAAAAAGTTCGAGCTCGTCCAATGTACTGATTTATTTCCAAGCACTTTCTCCACAGCCCAAAAAAAAAAAAAAAAACACGCTACGATCAACAACAAAAGAAAAAAGCCAAAACCCAAAAGCTTACATTGCTGAGAAGCTTGTTAACCATTTGCTGGAGCTGTTGGGGACCAGCATTTTGGGGAAGGTACATGGCAGCTCCCAGAGGCGATCCATCTGGATCTGTCAAGAGGCACATAACTTTGTTGGTCGTCGTTTCTCTCTGCTCTTCTTCCATCTCCATCGCTGCGCCTCAATCCAAAATAGGGGTTTAGGGTTTTAGAGTATTGATATTGGATTGGAAAATCTAATATTTAAAAATTAAAAGATATCTAACTTTTTAATTTTTAACTAATTATTTAATACTTAAAATTTAAATTGGATTAATGATTACATTCTCTATAATAATAAACTATTATTATTTATATTTATATAATTATTTTTAATTTTTTAATTTTTATTTTATTTTATTTTAATGATCTTCAATAACTCTAATAATTATATTCATTTTCATTTTCAGAATTCACCAATCTATAATATAATAATCTCATATGTACATATTTGTACATTATCTCATATGTAAATAAAAATCTCATATATACAATCTATAAAAATTCCATATATATAATAAAATAATCTCAAAATATAACAAAATAATATATGAAAAATGTTGTAAACTTTAAGCACAAAACAATTCAGAAAAATATCTGAATGAATGTTATTGAATTCAAAACAAGTTGTTGGCTTATATAAGCCTTACAAAGAGGTAAAATTGGAAACAGACAACCTACGTT